>JAWLRI010001092.1:49839-129536 GCA_034781795.1 Crypturellus tataupa
GGTGCAGGACCGTGCACTTGGCCTTGTTGAATTTCATGAGGTTTCTCTCCGCCCAGTTGTCCAGTCTGTCCAGGTCCATAATCTGCATGGCTTTGCTTGTAAAAATATTTTACAAGGTCAACAATGACAAAAAAATCCTGAAGTTCTTAATGTAGTCACCACTTTGAACTGCTATGTGAAGAAAAAATCCATTTTGAAACCCAAAGGTTTTAAAAGATATTTTTCAACTTCTTAAATAATTTATAGTATTACTGGATTTGTGGTTTAAAGGGAGATAGGAAAAAAAGCAGATTTTAAAGATAAGAAATTTTGCATCAAATATTTTTCCACGGATTCAGAGAGGATACTTTAAATGGCAGCAAGCATATAATCCATCTGCTTTGCTGCTACCCAATACAATTTCAGTATGTGCATTCACTGCAGGCAGTGTTTCAGAAATGCACACCTCCTATAAAGACTTTTTCTTTTTTCAGTTACTGATGAAAAATTCAAAGACTTTTAGAAACACGACCGGCCAAATGACAAGGTTAATTATTATGCCTAAATGGTAATACTGCATTCACATCTATTTGATATACATCTGCTGAAGAGCTGATCTGTCTTTAAAAACTCTTTATTTAAAATGGCAACTCAGCCATCATATCTGATTTGCCCTCAAAATCTTATAATTAAAAATCACAATGGGAGGAAACTTATGAATAATGTCATAGAAAAATCTGAGTTAAACAGCTTGTAGAAAGGTGGCTCTAAGGATGTGTATGTGGGTGCATGTGAATATGGTTAGTATATTTCCTTGATACAGGCAGAAATTAAAACCTATTTTCTATCCTTGCCTTGAAAATGCAACTACAATGTATTTGTATTTACAATTAAACAATTAGTTATTAGTTGCATGTAACTATTGCTGGTAGTTTGGAGAAAATGTGTAAGGACATTTTAAAACAAAAATCTCTGAGTGGTTGATGTGCTGCTCTTCAGACTGCTTTTTAAATTGACAGGATAGTATTTCTCCATTAAAAGTGAAGGTATTCATTAATCTGGAAACCAAATTTTGGATTATAATTGAACAATCTGACTCACAAGTTCAAACATTAACATAGTATTCTCTAAAGAGAGGACCATGAATTGAGTCCAGTGTTTTTATAAACACTTTCATATAGAGTAATAATGTTCCCTGTTAAACAAATCTCCACCACTTTGTTTTGTATTGATATAAAACTTTTTCTATGATTGATACAAATAAATATCTTTTTTTAAAGAAATTAAGTCATATTTGAAATGTAAGATGTATCTTGAAAGAATAATTTGTGGATTTTAGAACCATGATGCCATTGGATCTATTTAAAGAAAAAGTATGAACCAGGTTTCTTCCAATATATTTCATTCGCTCCCCCCCAAAAAAAAAATCAACTTTATTTTGTCATATACTCTGTTAATACTAGTGAATATCAAGGTATGATCTCAAATAGGAAAACTCTGGGATATCTATATAATCTATATTATATGTCTATAGACATCTATATAATTCACTATTATTATGATAGAACACCTTTAATTATCAATTTTATGTGTAGAATTTATTTTGTAATACTGTTTTCATGTTTTACATGAAAAAGTGCCATGAGGGAAACTTTGCTAAATCCATTGCCATAAAAAACCCCAAACTGTCTTGAGTATTTCCACTGCACCGAGTACATTGCTAGGACAGACTCTGCCATGATATGATGACATGCAATATGAAGAGTTAGTTTGGGGGTGAAACCTGTCACATGAATTCACAGTCACACAAAATACATATTTTTTTCTTTTAACAAATTCTGAGGTAAACAATTTCTCCTTTCACCTCAAATAACAAAGAGATAAGATCAGTCATAATCACCTAAATTAAACCAAGTAATTTGGTTATTTTCCGTTCTCATTGAATAAGATTTTTGTAGAACTAAAATTTCTTATCTTTGAAAATACTCTGGGCTCTCTGGCATGCACTGAATTCACCTGGTAAGTCAGGCTGATGACCTTTACTAACCACTGAGTTCTAGCTCAGTCACTGGAGACAGCCAGCTGGAGGCAACTCACCTAGCGGGGTCCTTCAGCTGCAGGACATGGTCACTGAAGTACCTGCTACCTGCAAAGCCTATCCTGGAGCCACACAGCCTGGACGCTCCATATGGGATGTCCAGGCTCCTGGCTGCACTGCAGAAGAGCTGGAATTCCCCAGGTATTGGATCAAGAGCTTCCTTGTAGTTAGACTTACATCTTGCTACAGACAGAGCACTCGGGAGTCCTATCCTCCTGCCTCTCTGGTACAGTCCTGGTTCCCAACATGAGATGACCTGCAGATGCTTTGTGGACAGGCTCTGGCCTGGGTATCCAGGACAAAAGCAGCAGGTTTCCCAGGATAGCACAAACCCGCCTGATAGAGGTGAAGTCTTTTAACAGCATGACATATTGGAGAACCATTTTAATGAATTAAGGACACCTGATCAGCGTTTGACAGAGCGAGCTTTCCTAAAGCCAGTTCTAAAGAGGCACAGCAGTGAATTTTTTTAAGTTTAATGCAAGCTCAATGTTATTAGGACCACAAACAACTCATACAGATGCCATCATTGTGTATCATAGTACACTGAACAGTACAAGTTGCATTTCCCAGATGACATAAAAGGCAGCAATTAAAACAACAACAAATAATTCTTCCAGGATCTGGGCCTTTTGAAGCCAGGGCTGGAGGCCTCAGGGGCCTGCGTGTCCATCAAGAGTGGCAGCGGCAGCCCGGGCCTGCAGACCACGGTTGGGCTCAGTAGTCCGAGGTGGGCAGCGCCGGGCAGGAAGGAAGCGCAGCCCGGGCGCCTGGGGAATAACTGATTCATTGCAACCGGCTGCTCTCTGTCGACAGCAGCCTCTGCTGCCAAAGCTGCTACAGAGCCCCCGGGGGGAACTAAAACTACCCTTCTCTCGTGCAAACCCCATGGGAGAACTGCACTTGAAGTGCCTCACTTAACCCCTCAAAAGCAAGGAAATAAAAGGCTTCCTGTAAAACAAATTCCAGTGCTGCTCACCCTGCTGTGCTCAGCTTGTCTGGAGGTCTCAGAGCAGTGGGCGATTGCACATACATTACCCGTGTGCCGCAGGACCACGGCTCCACAGCCCCAACAGCCCCGGTTAAGAACAGCAACACCATTAACAGCCTCGCCTCGCCTTCCTAGCAATCTGTTTCCATTAATGGTAATTTAATACAATTTGTTTATGATTCTCCAAAGATTCAGCATTCAAGTTTGGTCTAAATCAGCACGAAAGAGCAGATGCTTATATGAACCACTTGAGACTGCAGAGCTGGGCTGGAAATCTCATTTAAATATGAATTGCTTTCATAATGGGCCCGATTTGTCTTTGTCCTACGCCAGGGCAAGGGATCATGCTGCAGGGGAAGTCTTGCTCTGCCTTGCTAGATTTCCATAACTCTCTGCCTCCATGTAAGAGCCCTTTGCAACACCTTCTCTGGATGCCTTAAAAATAAATAAATAAATAAATAAATAAACAAAACAAAAATGAAACCATACACATGTACAACCAACCACACACGAAGATTGCCAGGAGCGTTCAAATGATTTGGACTTGAGGACTCCACTGCCCAGCTGAACTCCTAAAGTCTTTGGATCAACAAAAAATATTTTCGATCATATCCTTCATAGCCACTGTGTGTCGGTAGAGAAGATTTTGAGATCAGCAGTTCTTGTGTGTCTGGTTGTGCTAAAGGGTCTCAAAAAATCCAAGAGTCCCAATTTGAGGAAGAGGGCAGAACATTCCATAAATAAGAAAGTGTTCCTATATATTCAAAACACATAGGCTAAGTCTGTTTAGAGACTGGACAAGGTTTAGAGAGTTGATATATTATCCAAACCGCTTCCCTCATCTCTTCCTAGAATTTTCAGGTATTACAAATTAAACCTGATGAACATATGTTATTGGGCAAGCACAGACACAGAAAATGTCTTTTTTAAGCCATGCTTTTCAATGTCTGGGTAGCATCAGAAAATATATAATTTGTAACCGGTTGTATGCAAGTAATAGAGTAAGAATAAAAGAATTTTTAAAAATGCTGGTGCTTACCCAGAAACAAAGCAATTACCCAGCCTAACACCTACAGAACTTGAGAATGAAAAGGAATAGTGTGCTCTAATTAGGGAAAACAGAGAACTGAAGCTGTCTCATTGCAATCTGGTGGGGAGCTTCAGGCTAGGCTAGCCCCAAATTGTTATCCAGGTGACACCCCTTTCCTGGCTGGAACATGAGCAGAAATGCTGTAAACAAGATGCCAGGAAGATTTATTCCTCCCGCTGCAGAGGAAGTCAGAGCCAATCAGACATCCCCGGCCGACCGGGATGAGCTGGGTCTCGGGCCGCCTGTCAGGCGGTGGGTGAAGAGCACAACGCAGAGCATCGGAGCTGGGCACGAGGGACCAGGAGCTGCCACTCACTCTGAGGGGAAGCAGACCATGACCTCCTTGCACCTGGAGCACATCACGCTTCCCTTCCCACTTCCCCCCCAGGAATTTGACGTTAATTCACACCAATTGGGCACCTGGCTTGATGAGTTTTAGAGTGAAATGCTAAAGAGGAGGGACAGTAATTGTCAGAGACAGTGAGGAGGCGCAGGTAAAATGGAAAGACATGGGTTAGAAATGAACTGCCCGAGTACTCTGCCTGACTTTGGATACAGGGAATAATGACCAGATACATTTTCTTAAAAAGAAGACTATAGACACTCAATAGGAGGGGCTAGAATAATAATCTCATTTACAGCTCAAGTCACACCCAGCTTCCATTTAGCTATACAATGAACTCAAGCAACCCAAGGTTCACATCTAACAGGATGTGAGCAAGAGAGACGTCACCACTCAGCTCTAAACATTTTGGTCTCAAGCAAGAGATAAGAGAGAGGGAAAATAGCTTAGCAAACACTTTGATTAAAGGGGGAACAAAAGAAAACCATGCAGCGCTCTGCCATATTTCAAAACAAACGGGAAATATTTTCTCAGCCTCTGAACAACACAGCCAGGAAATGCATCATCCCATTATGGCTTACACAGGCCAACCGCTGCGGTGCCCTTACGGTACGGGTGAGCAAGATGTGAAAACGGGGCTGAGACAACCCAGCTCGAGTCAGACAGAGGAAGGTAGAGTACTGTGACGAGCATTATCGATTGTCTCTTTTCAAAATTAATTTGTCATAACATATCAGAAGCAATGTTAAAAACAGTTCTTGTTTTTAAGCTTGAGATCTACATTATGTTCCATTTTGGATAGAAAAAAATACAATAAAAGATGTGATAAAATTGCTTTGAGAGAAGTAATAGTTCAAATAATATGGAAGGCCATAAAACGGCAGCTACAGGAGAACCTTTTTTTCCACCCCATTGTGGAGCAGTATTCATTGATTTCTGAAACCACAGACTAATTATGCTCTGAGTGGAGAAAGTACTTGAAGGAGTCTACTCTGTGCATCAGAGACATTGAGTTCATGATGTTCTTTTGTAAAAATCCAAGTTATAGTGCTAAGCACAAGAGTAGCTTGATGAAATTTGATTGCCAGTACTACTATAAAGGTTATATGAGGTGACCTAATACTAGTCTATGAGATACATGGACATATATTGCTCTGTCTAGGTTAATATCAAGGTTAGCTCATTAAAAGAAAATAACTCCAGTAGGGAATGGACATCATTTTAAATTTTCAGCACCTGTTTCATTCCCCTTGTCAAATTACTTGCGATCAAATTACACATGAAATGTGCATCTTCTACAGTGACCCACATAGCTGGTGACAAATTTTTATATTATCTCTGTTTGTAAGTGATCCCATTCAAATGCTTTGGAACTCAATAACTTCATTATTACATAATAGACTAATTCACAGTAGGAAATCATTACAATCTATAACTGAGAAGAGCCATTAATTACTGGAAAGGGTCCAATCTCCAACCTGAAGATACTAAATAGGGTCTGGCAAGGAGAAGACAATTAGACTGAGGAATTCTACCCAAAGGGAAAGCATGCCAGCATTACTGCAGCTAGACTAATGACTTCTACAACAATAACCACTTTAAGTATTTCCAGCTACTGTCAATGCTACAAGTATTTTACTACACGATGAAAATATCTTAACTGTTACTGACAGTCATGTTCTTACAGACTGACCTCAGCAGTACATTTCTGCTAACAAAATTTTCTATGAAAATATATAACTTTCATTTCTAGTCTTCTCATGTGAATTACACCTAAATATAGTGATGCAAGGGGAATTATGGATTATAAAAGTCAGGGGAGCCAAGTCTACAGTACTGCTCATGATCTGTTAAAGGGTGCAGATTTGGGGCTTCTTGCAGTCATTTTTTTCCCGCATAATACTCACATATTATGCTACTGCAATTTGTTTATTTGAAAATTATACAGCATTCCTCCTTTCTGGGGCAACCTCTTCCAAAACCAGACTGCTGTAAAAAAAAAAAAAAAAAATTCTTCTTTCATCCTTCTCTCCTGAACCTTACAGCTTTGAAGAGATGAACCTGCATTCTCCTCATACCAAATGGCCCCGTCAGCTCATTTTTGGACCTTTCTGCTTAATGCACACAATCCAGACAGCTTTAGTCCCGAATGATAGAATGAGCAAACCCACTCAGGTCCTCACTGAATTCTGAATGTCACGATGAGTCACTTCATGTTAAAGTGACTCTACTCTGCTGCCTACACCAACAGCTCTGTTTGCTAATAGTTATTGCATACTACTTTCAAATATTCTGCTCATGTTTTCTGCATAAGCTTGTTCTTTTCTTACTGAGGATGTTTACTCTGAGATACAGGGACTAAGGACTTTCTTAGCCCAAAGATATGAAACACTCTGCTTTTACAGTCAGCAAAAATATGAGAGTGGCTTCCAATTCAGAAAACCGCCTGGTTGGACAGATGTAATACTTGTAATAGGGAATAATGCTGAAACTTGGCACAAGTCAGAACTGAAAACACTTAAGTTTACCCATACTACAAGCTGCCCCAATGCTGACAGGTGGAAGGGTGTAGATAAACTATATAAAGACCATGTATCCATTGGCAACTGGAGATAGGCCTGTGCAGAGCTCAAAGCAGGTCGTGTAGGAAGCAGTGACACTGCCTTAGCCCTCTTCAGTACCTGGTGAATTGGCCTGGTCTTAGCACAATGCTATCTGCTACTCCCTTGCCTTCTCGCTTGCATTGCGCAAACTCATCCTAGCAGACACTAAGAAACAGAGTCCCAATTACAAAACAGAGAAAAATCTGGTTTAAACTGCCCCTGGCTAAAGTGAAAGGTGTAATTCCCTTGCAGAGAAGGCAGAAGTCACAAGAAAAAAAGCATAGCAGATTACTGCAGCCTGACACACCTGGGGTCTGACCAGAACCAGGTGGCTCAGAAAGCCTCACTATGATTATTCCAATTCAAGTTTACAAAAGTCCTTTGGCAACACTAGACCTTCCACCATCCAGCCTCCATCACCCTCAAAAATAGAGCTTCATTTTAAGTTTTAATTTATTAAAATAAATGACCAAAATAAGTGTCTACATCTAAATTCAAGCATTTTGAGAAGTGTCTTGATTATCACACTGACTGAACTTCCAGAAGCACTAGGCAGCTTTCAACAGGATGTTAAGCATCCCTGAAAATTGGGTAGTTTATTGGATATAAGGAAGCGTACCACAAGCTTCCGTCTGGGAAGCGTTGGAGAATAAATGGTTTTAGCAAAAACAATAGTAAAGATCCTGTTCTTTTAATTTTAAGGGAGGGAAGCTATTGCATCACATATCAAATGTTTTGTTCATTAAAAAAATGTCATTGCCTTTTGTCCTCCTCTCCTGTCTCTAGATGTACCAGCACAGGCAGTTCTATAGGATATCCTTAGTTTTGCTCTGAAAGTTCCAGATCAGTCTAAATCAGAACTTTTTTGGGGGAAAGACTTTCTTTGCTCAGGTTTACTGTGATCTTTATATTATAATTAGCATTACTGGAAACACAAGACAGTTTGCTGAAGAGGGCTAGCTTTACATTCTAAGGGTAAATATATACTAAAGACAAATAGCCTTTGAAGGACACATTTTCAAATGGGCAAGCTGTTACACACAAAACACTGGGTTAGAACTTCAATTCTTACTGCAGCTGCTATGGCTCCAAATCAAGCACTGTAAAGCCAACCATGAGGATCTCCCCCAAAGACTACTGAAAGATCATGGATGGGGCAGAGCTGGAGCCAGGGGTAGGGAACCTCTGGGATGGCAGAACAGCACATAGCATCATGAATTGGTAACTTCACACTCTTTAAAGGTTGATGTATCTTACTGGGATTGACCATTGTTCAGAGGAAAGTTCTGCTAGTCCTGAAATCCATTCAGGAACGTGAATAAACCATTTTAGCACCCCTTTCCTCATGACATTTTACATTATCTACATTGAGAGCAAGAGAGATACCCTGCAAGTCCCAGAAAAGAACAAAAAAAATATTCAGAGCAAAGTTGTCTTCTAGGCCAAACAGCAAGATAATGATGGCTTTCTTGGGGAGTAATGAGCTTCTCCAGAACTTCATTTCAATTTGGTTTTTGTTTTAGCCAAAGGCTGCAGTGTTGTGTTATTTTAAGTTTAAACATACGCTACTCTAACAAGACACTGAAGTATTGATAGTCTTATTTTTATTGCAGACAGTACTTTGATCTGGGTGCCAGAAGAGGTCAATACAAGAACTCCAGAGTTAGAGTTGTTTACATCCAGCATAAAATGCAAATAAGTGAATGTGGCAAGGACATCCCAGGCAGATTAAATAAGTCCATGTTTTCCTAGTGCTACTTATATTTTTATTATTTTTAAACTAAACATCTTGTGAGTAATGACCATGAAATTCTCTTATTTAAGGGCTTCCCCACCCTCCTCCCCCAAAAAAGCAAAAAACAAGTTACATTAATCACAGCCCAGAGGGTTCTGTCATAGGATAATGGGGACTTGGCGGGCCAACAAAGGGCATCCAGATGTCCCCAGCTTCCTTATCTATACAATGGGCAGCGATGACAGCCATTTTATTAGCTGAGATATTGTTACTCTCATCAGATAAAATTGTGTGTTTTGTTGCTTTGATGTTTTCTGTCATCATAGTGGAGCTGTTTCAACTGCATATTTAAAGAATGGCTGCAGTGGCAGCTTATGTTCCTTAACATCACTGCCTAGGAACATCTCACAAGGAGAAGCAAGCAGTGCACTAATTGTGCTTTATCAGAAGATGGGAAAGTAAACAGAGCTTCTGCCACCGTTATTTCTAGTTGAGACATAATTGCAGAGTCATCTTTCCTTTCTAGATTTGTTTCCCTGAAGGAAAGATCACCAGAAAGTCAGTTCCCTCTGAATGGAAAGCAAATGAAGCAGCCACCTAAAATTGATGTCAACCATACCTGTTCTGCCTTCACATACAGTATTAAGCCATGAAATATTTAGTAGATTAAGTAACATTTTTAAGTAACTGCTTATATTTAAGGCTTCTCCACAATAACGACAACTATTACAGCACTCAGAAATATGTACCTTCCACATGCTTGGTTTGATTACGCAGACCTTGAAGGCCAACAAAAATCTGTCATGCAGAGCAATATGCAAACTCATTTAATTTTCTATTTAAACCCTTCCTGACAGAGTAGACTTTTCTTGAATTCCAAAACAGCAAGCCTGTTAACCAAACCCCAAAGGTGGACATGTTTGCCTGTCGACACCAGGCTTATCTGGCCATGCTATCACTCGGGCAATAATTATACGAAGTGCTGCAGACAATTTAATAATTCAGCATTTGCCAGCTGCTACTGAACTCTTCGCGTCTATATAAAGCATGGGGAAGGGCCATGGGCTCTCCAGTGGACTGCACGACAAGAACACTCGCACCTAATGATCTCTGCAGCTCTGTTCCTCCGATTTCTGGTGGGGGACAACAGGCACGACAACTGAACAGTACAATTAGAGCAGCAGCCCAGCATGAAGCATCCACCGGGGCTGCTGCAGGCAAGAGGTTACCCTGATAACAAGAGGTAATAAAGGCACATATAAACGGTGCAGGCAAACATAGGCTCCTGGCTGGTGGCTCCTGTGATGCTGCACACACATACGATACACCCAGAAAGCCAGCAGGCAGACAGACGTACATTCAATGCTCCTGCCATGATGAGCCCTCTTCACTGCTAATTCCCATGCACAAGAGGGGGCAAGTGCCCCCTTTTCCAGCCCCATACCCTCCAGACAGATCCTACTCCTTCCTTTGTATAGAAATTCCTGGTTTTCCTGCTCCACCATCAGCCAGATCCCCAGCTGATGGCTGGGCAGCACCCCCCGCAAGAGCCACCAGCGTGACATTCACTCACCAATATCTCTGCTGACTGCCAAGGCAGTTCTAGCAATCATTTAACCTAGCTCTGTTTCAGCTCCCCTCTATAAAGGCATTCCTTCTGCCTTGTCTATTTTGATTTAAACAAACCAACCCTAAACTCCTAAAGGTCAAACATGCTTGTATAGCACTTGGCACATTGATCTTATTTGGGTCTTCAAAGTGTCAGTGTAAACCAAACAGTGAATCCTAAGAAGTGAAACAGCCTGAAGCCTCCTTTCAGGACTCCAGAACTATTTTTCTGTTGAGAGAAATATGGTGCAGGAATGAATTGTGAAGTTTAGAAAGCCGTTTTGTGTCCTGTTAAGAGACAGAGCTAAGAAGTTAACTCAACCCACATTAGGGAAATTTAATTTTGAACATCCTTTTGAGACTCAGGAGAAGCTACACATGTTCCGCTCACTTCTTTCTAAGGCCTGAGCTGCAGTCCCCATGGCCTGGTGATGGGGATGGTCTCAAAGGGCAGAGGAGAAGCATCCCAGCCCAGTCAGATATGTACCCTGAGGACATAGTGAGGAATCACCTTCCTGCAGAGGAAGAGCAAACCCTTCACAAGAATATTTCTCCAGACAGTGGGAAAAAGGGTGAATCATAAATTGTGTGTGCATGTTCTAGTCTATCCTAATTGAGTAGAATTGCTTATTTTTAACCATCAGCAGGCACCTCAAAGTTACAGGTCTTAGAGCTTTAGAAATACCTTTAGTATGTGAAATAGTTTTACAATACTTTAAAAAAAAGAGTACTGAACATGACTATTCCAACAATCAAACTCTACATAAGGGCATTTACAAAGAAAGGTTAGCAGCAGAGAAAGTCTGTTCCTTTTAGCTAAAAGGAAGTGACAAATATGTGTGCACACAGATATGCGCACGTGCATAAAACCCTGCTCAGATGCACAGGGCATGACAACAGATTCTGCAAATCCAGAGATACTACGCTACTTCTCACATAAAATTCATTGTCCTTCTCACTTACTTACACACACTGTCTATAACACATAAAGTGTCTGGAAAGTTAAAAAAAATAATTATATAATTCTGTCACCTCACTTTTGGTTGCATTTTTCAAGTTCTCTTCAAAAACTTTAGCACATTATAAGCTAGCAAGAAAAAGAGCCTAAAAACTAGAAAATAGTAGGCTAGCAGAAACTAGCAATAGAGGTCAGAGGCAGAGAATCACTCATTTTGTTATCTGTGTGTGTTCCCTCAAACAACAGCTGCTGCAACACTTTCGACTTGCAGTTCTGACTAACACCTATTGACAGATTTAGCTCCTGTCTACTTGTTCCATGAAGAAAGCCATTATGGAAGGGTCCTACCTTAATAGCTTTGTTTAAAACATGAAAACATTCATCCTTGGTGGTTATTTTTTACCTTCTCTCCTTCATCTGCTGCTCATTAGCATGATGCCTGTCTGCCTGATGTCTGGAAGAGGCTGTCAGCAGAAACCTTAGGCCACTTCCCCCTCTCTTCCCTGTTTATAACTAGTTCAAGAAAGAGGTAGCCAATTGGCATATGGAGTACAGGGGCCCAGGAAACTATTCAATGGCAATTGAAATCTGGTCTGTGTCAGGTGTGACGAGTACTGGGAAAAATCAGGAACTTTCACAAATGAACTGCAATTGTCACAATCACAGCACAGCGATGAAAGGGGCTCTTCAAAAAGCCGAATGCTTCCTGGTCATTTATCAAGGATTATTCAATTATCTAATAATTAAACCTTTAGGTAATGAAATATGTTTTAAAAGGAGGAGGGGAAAAAAACACTAAGGACTTTGCTTCAGCAGATGTAAAACTGACACATCTGCCTCCCTCGATACTAGCAAATTGGCTCTTTCAATATGTTTCATTTGTTCTCCTGCCAATTGCTGATCTCTTGTCAATTTGCTCTCAAACTTGGAAGAAAATTAAATGGTTTGATGACATATTGGTTTCTGTATTTTATCTTTGAAATGCAAAATATATATTTCAATGATCTTAGAAATGTTCTGCATCTTTGAAATCTTTGCAGTTGTAAGATGTTGGGCTTAATCCCCATCTGGAATATAAGGGCATAACTGCATCTAACTAAATTAAGCGTTAGCGTTTTATCCCAGCTGGTGATCTTGTCCATAGATTTTCCATAGATTAATATAGACATGTTCTGTATTTATTTAGAAATATGCACTATAAAAGGGGTGCCTCCCTATACACTTTAGGCCATTCTGAAAATATCTATACTAGATAATTGCCTGAAACTGTTTCCTAATGGCCTTAAATACTCAAAATGAAACAACACAACTGTCATCATAGCCAATCGCACACAGAAAGAAAAATGATAGCAGCATTAACTGCAACAATCACTTGCTCTATAAACATTATTAAAATGATGGAAACAGTATGTTAGCTGTGCCATAATATCCAGGTTAGAACCCCAGGCAGGCCCAATATTCCAGGTTACAGGTTGTAATTTATATACCTATAATTTATACCGTACTATAACTTATACAACATTTATTGAAATGAAGGCTAGAAAGGATGGGCTAGTGAGTGGGATATTCATTCAGTTCCTTGCTCTGTGGCCATTTTCTTAGTCCCAATGTCACAAAAGGATCCTGGCCCCAGAAGTGGGACTCTGACGAATGCCTTTGCTTTGCACATGCCCAGGAAAGCCTCAGGCCTGCCAGGGATCAGCAGCTCAGTCCGTATTTCTTATGGAGAGCTAATGTTGAGAGGGAACTGTACACACTGCATGCCCCGCACATGGGAAGCGCCTCGGCACCTACTGCAGCTACAGCCACAGCTATTCAAACACAGGTAGGAGAAAAGGGGGAAGAGGAGGAAATAGCCATGTCCTCCTTAGTCCAAAGGCAGAAACTCATCCCATCCCTCCTGCGCTTGGAAAGAGCAATTCAATTGCCCCGAGCCCATAAGCACATCGGTAACCAAGCAGGTAGTGTCTTCACGTGGGAGTCTTGATTTCAGGTTCCTGCCCTAGGGATGGCTAATGTATTTTATCCATGAATTGTTTAAAATAAAATCATTTGTCATAGAAATGAATGGAAAAAGACTCATTTTCAGAGCCACTGCCACTATGTGTGGCCAATATAGATGAAAGTGCTTACACTTAGGCATTCTTGACTAAAAACAATGGCTTCCCTCCCTTTATGCTAAGTTTACCCATCTGTAAAGCAGACACATTACAGTTTACCTAACTTAGAGAAATGGGATAATACGGCTTTGGCAAAAGAAAGGCTCCATCACATCGCTTTACTAGGCATAAAAAGATAATAAGAATATATGATTTTAAATCAACATTAAGATAGTGAAGACTCTGGGACATTTCTGATATTGCTTTGGCTGGATAATGCAATTTATTTTCCAGCAGGTCTCTTGCAATGCTTGATATTCCACACAGCCAACCTGTGTTACAAGATGTACAGAGCTAATCTGCTGGGAAAAGGAATCATAAACAAGACTTTATCCTGCATTATTTTATTCATGAAAGCATTATTCCAATCTGTGAAATCTTGAAGTATGGGCTGGATCCTGGGATTATAGTCATGCTGATATATCCCAACTTGGCCGGCTTTAAAAATTTCTTAATTCCAGGGGAGGAATGTGGTGCCATATTTGAGATTGCCATATCTGTTTTAACACCTGCTCTCATGAGGGGGTTTTGTCTATTTGAGCCTTTTTTTTTTTTTTAATGGCACAAAGCAAAAGCCGACGTCGCGCTCTTGCCTACAGTCTCCCAAGCACCTATTCCAGGCAGGACAGTAATTGCAGATTCCTGTGTGGAAGTGACGGCATCCCCCCTCGGCCCGCCTTCGGCACGGGGAGGATACCGCGTGCCTCTGCTGCGCCGCAAGGACAGGGATCTCCCTCACCTGTCCATGTTGTTCTCTTCCAGGAGCTGGACCAAGGTTTCTGTAATCCCTACAAAGCGTCCATGCATTTCTTATGAGTTTGCCATCATCATTTTCAGTAGCATTGTTTTCACAAGGAAATCCTTCGGGATACACAAAAATGAAACTTGCTATCTCTGTGTTGAGTATATTTTGAAGATTAAGAGGAGGCTTGGACAGGAGATACAGAGAACAGTGAAGATTAGGAGAGCAGTGACAAGACCTGGTAGAAAGGAAACTAATTTTTTAAAAAATGACTACTAATGTGTCATCTCCCAGTGTAATTTCACATTACCAATCCACACCACAGTAGTATATGTATAAATTTGCACTAGAGTGTCATTAGATACCATCTCTAGAAATTGTTTTTTGGGGATGGACAATACCATGCAGACCCTGACTGGAAGACCTTGCTTGATCAGATGCTGAGAGCTGTCTCCTATGACAGTCCTGGATACTAAGCCACTGCTAAACGTCTGTCTTGTCACAGATTAGTTCTCTATGTACTTCAAACTGAACCATGTCACATATTTGGCAGGAAATGTAATCCCTCCACAAAGAGGATTTGATCCACAGTGTGATCCTGCAGTTCTCAGGCAAGAACAGCTCCTGGTAAAACCCCTGTATTTCAGTTTTGAGACAGGGACAAACATGGCACCGTGAGAGCAAAAACTTCTTTCCCCAGTGTTCCTTAGGGTCCAGATGGAGCAAAATGAGATGAACTGTGGATGCGAAATGCACAGTGCACAAAAAAAAGAAAAAAATCCTATGTCGGAATCCATAAGGAGAAACAGGATTTTTTAAAACTGTTCTCCAAGGCCCTGAGTGACATGCCCTCAAGCGAACAGCAGCACCAGCATTATGAGGAAAAAGACACATAGCTCTTGCTGGGAACAGCAGCCGACAAAGAAATCACTGTGTGCATGAGAAATCACGGATCCTCCCCTAGAGCTGACAGCTCCGTGATTCTCCCCATCATCTAAACTCCTGGTCTCGAGGCTATCTTTGACTTCCATCTTCCTCTCTTCTCATGTTCAGCATCTTAGATCAACATAACAAACTCCTTTCCCTTCTACTAATAAGTCATGCCTTTCTGCCCCTCCTCACTGACTTTGCTGCCTAGATTAATGACACCACCATCTCTCCTTATATGCTCTCTCGGTGTCTTCATGTGTTACTCCCTCTTGCTGAAGAGTACGTAATTGGAATATATTGCCCCTCTTGCCTTAAAATCCCAGGCGTGAATCTCAGCAATTGCTGGAAGTCTTCAGAAAAAAAGGGGGAAGAGAAGGAGTGTGAATCTGCAGTTATCTCCTAGTATGACTGTTATCAATCTCCTCTAAAATAATGGAATAAATATTATGAGCATAAAAATCATCTGGAACAACAAGGGAACCATGACCAATAAATAGTTTGTTTTTTGAAAGAGCAGATCATGCCAGACAAATGTAATTGCTTCTTCAATACTTTCTGGGTTAGTGGATGGAAGGAAAAGGGTGCCTGCAGTACAGCTGAGCTTTAGTACAGCATTTGATACAGTGCCTCACAAAATCTTATTAGAAAAATAATTTATAATGTCTTGGATAAGACTGCTGTCATGTGGATTGAAAACTGGCTGAAGGAATGTAAACAAAGGATAATGAGTCATGACAAACAGCGCTGTGCTGAGCTGTGAAGAGGTATCCAGTTGGGTTGCCACAGGAATTGGTGTTAAGCCCAGCTTTATTTTACATATTTATTAATGCTCTGGAAAAAGAGATGAACAGCCTGTGAATTAAATTCACAGATGACACTAAATTACTAGCTGTTGTTAACACCATTTGGGACAGAGATATTATACAGAAGGAAAGCAGCGAGGATGGGACTGCAGAGAGTCAGTGACCAGGTTTCCCTGGGCGAATATGCAAGAGAGGGTTTTATGTCCCAGCTGATGATAAGGGGAGCCCACAGGCAAAAGCACTTTTTATTTTGTCTACTGGAGGTTGAGGCAGGGAAGCAGCAACAAAAACAACTAGGACATCTTTAACTGTAACATCTTGCAAAGAGGATTCTGGAAAAGGCTTCAGTTTCATTTTCTAGTCTCAATAATCTTAATGTTTGGAATTTTCTAAGATTTTGCCCAGTCACACACTATAAAGCAGCACACAGCAATGTAACAGAGAGTCATTTGTCTTCACATCACTATATTAAGTCGCTCTGTTGAGGAGAAATCAGCAGTAAGAATTTTGCCATTTTCTTTTGTTTTAAGGACTGTATTAACATGAAGACAATACAGGTAGTAAAAACAGCCTCACAGGTAATAAGCTCTTTCAGGAACTTCAGTGTCTACAAGTAACTCAGTCCCAGGAACTGAATCTGCTAAGAAACATTAAAACAAAAATAAATTCCCTAGCTATTTGCAACCTAAATAGAGCACACATTACAAATTCAAAAAGAAGAAATTTTCAAGCACTGTGCTCTGTGAGCTATGGAAAAAATGGTGGAATATTTCATTGTCCTAATCTGTTTTAGTGAGCCTTTGTGCTGGGTGCTTAACTACAGCAAAATTCTATTTCTTTATTATCCATTTATGGAACACATTGGTATGATGAATTGGATATCGATCTAAATTTTATGAATTTGGGGGATATAAATGTAAGGAATGTTGATAGTTTCAATTTCTTTTAAAGGTAGAGAATATGGTCTATATATTTGTATATATTTATCAAGAGGAAGTATAGGAGTCTCACTCTACAACTTTATAGTCAGAGAGTAGGAAAATATAAACAGACTGTAGATCTAACCAGACTCTTCAGTAAAAATACAATTCTGTTTCCTAAGATAACTACCAGGCTCACCATATCCCCCAAAATGCAGCCAAGTGAAACCATTATGAGCATTTCCCATAAAATTGTTTCTCAATAACTGCAGCCTGAACAAATAATTCCACAAGACCTGAAACTATTGAGACCTGACTTCCTACATCTTTACATCTTGAATTTGCTTGACTTTGGGGACCTTGGAAATGCAAATTCAATGTCATTTTTCATTGCTGGAGCCATTGAAAACTGCCCGTCCATGTGGACTCTTCAGTATATGCAAGTTTACAATGTAACTGTTTCAATGAGCCTATTTACCACAAAAAATTTGAAAACTTCCTTTTTTTCCCCCAAGTACCATTGAAGATAATTGAGTTCAAAAGTACTGAGGTATTCAATTTAAATTTTGGTTTTATGCAAAGTTATTGTTTGAATGAGATAAAACACTACTGTTTGAATGTATTATTTTTGCAGGAGAGTATTCCACATCATCAGTTTTTTAAGGCTTATGAGGGTAAAATCCTTGTGCCTGATTTGCATTTGGAGTGACCTGTTATAGGTAATTTGACATTAGAAAAAGCCTATCAATGTTGATAAAAAGTTATTCAATGAGTTTGACTGAATTATAATTTCACATTTGATTCAAGAATTCAGGATCTCTTTTCTGTGGACTATTTGCAGAAACTTTTCCATCATTTTTTTGTTCAGAAGTTAAAATCGTGTTTGCCATGAAAAGTTATGTTGAACTGGTTTATGGCAGCAAGCTGGCAGCATCTTTAAATCTGCCCAGAATTGTGATTATCTGACAGACTCACAATACTTTAATTCTGTGCTATACTATTTTCCATAGCAGCAATATCCTCAGTGCTGGTTTGAATGCCTAGAATGTTAAGTGTCTGGCCCTGGCTGAGTCTCTACATTTCAATCTGTGAACACGTAGCACATGGCCCTTGATTACTACTTTTAAATTGATCTGTGTCTGCTATGAAAATATATTGCTTCATAAAAGTCTTTCAGAGTATCAGCTTCCAAATTAATGATTTTTCTCTCAAGCTCTGACTTTGAGAGCTTACAGTACAGAACCACGCAGTCCAGCTACTTGAATCAAATTGAAACCCAAACACCATCCATCTGCAATTCAGATCCAAATTCTTTCAGTGCGGCTGGCTCGTCACTAGGTAAAGAGCAGCTGTTGTCCTGTTAAAGTGACTGTAAATAATTCTAAGTTGATGCTCAGAGAGTGAAATCCACCCTGCGGCGCCGGGGCCCGCGCAGTCACCAGGATGTGCCCAGGCTCCACCGCGCTGGAGCTGGGTTGCTTTCGGCTGCCCCAGAGTCACATCCCCAAGGATGGCAGCACAGAGGTGCCCTGGGGTGCGATGGGCACGAGTGGGAAGCGCTTGCTAGTTACGGAGGGACTAAGGGTCCCCATGCTGAGCCACAAGCCCTGCCTTGCCACGCTGCCTGCCCAGGGAATTGCATCCTGGTGACCCCACTCCGGGCAGGAGAGCAGAGCATCGAGAGCTGCCTCCTTGTGCTCTGACCATCTCTCATTTTTCCCCCTAGGAGCCAGTTCCCTTTTCTCCTGGTTTACCTGAGTTCTGCATGAGGAACAGCGCGACATGAGGAAAGCTGTGCTTACAGCAGAGATTCAGCAGTGCGTCTGAAGGGGGAATTTTCCAATGAAGAGAGATGGGCCCTAACCAAGAAGGAAGGTGCTTCTTGTTAAGGCTGTTGTATCAGAATAGCAAGTGAATCATGATGTGAGAGCACTGTTTGAAAGGGTGTTTTGAATGGAGCTGTCAGCAAGTATTTTAATAGCAACTCTCCGGTTTCTGCTTTACGGGGCTTTATATTTTAACCACCAAAAAGAAAACATAAGTAACAAGGAGGGATTTAGGAATTGTTTAGTGTTTGGCTGTTCAAAGGAAAAAAGAGAAAAAAAAGCCCTCCACATGCATTGCAGATAATGAAAATTGCCATTATGTATTTTTCCTCCATTTGCTGATGCTAAACACTGTAATAATGCAAAGTCCTTGTGATTTTCTAAATCTCCTCAATAAGGAGGATATTATCTACTTATTTAATTACCGAATCTCCAACGGCAAGAGCTGTTACCACCAGCAGCTCAAACTCATTCACTCAGTTCCCCTCCCTGATTAAAGGGTCTTTGCAGTATAAAGAAATAAATCAATCAAAAGCCAAAACTGCCGACAGATGACAGAACAAAGGGGGAAAAGCACTTCAGGGACAGATTTTCAATGGCTCAGCACCCACGACTGAGATTATTCTGAAACAACTCAGCCCTCCTTTAGGCATCTAGGATAGAGCCAGATAGTTCAAAGTGGCCAGCCAACACTTCACTGCCCCCGACTGCAGCTACGTGTCCTGTGGCTGTTGGGGCTTGCAAGAGTCAACGGCGAGTCAGCCCCCCGGGAGGAAAGTCATCAGCATCACCCCTTCTGCAGGAAGCGGGGCACTAATATATTATGATGCTCATCAGTGCTCTTAACATTGTTTACTATGAGGAAAACAGAGGCAGCCAGGTATATCAAAAGCAGCTATTTTTACCACATTTCCACTGAAAGAAGCAGTAGCCCTGAACTTTGATTCCTTTTGCAGCACTCAAAAACAGATGTCCATTCTGCAGAAAAGAGCTGTTACTAGTTTGAATATCAAACTTAAAGTTGAATGCTGCTGTCTGTATGGCATTCCTTAGGGGAAAAGACACATCCTCAGGTTGCAATTTTCCAAACATTAATTAGGCAAAGATCAAATCTTGAGTAATAATTCTAGAGCATTTTACAGCTTATAAAAGAAGCAATAACTTTATCTGAGAACTGCGAATACAGTCCAGAGGCCTTTTAACACATCCCTCACCTCCATAAGCAGCATTTGGTGGTATTAGCATGCTACCTATTTATTCAAGAGATATCCAAAAAGTTCAGTTAACAATTCTTTTCTTTGCAGCCCACAGCTGTGTAAATATTATCTCAGACTCTCCTTTGACATCCTACTAAGCCTCAGACCTCATGTGCAAAGTGATACAAACTCAACATTTCTCGAGCCTGTTGTTGTATTCTGACTCACCTAGGCCTGAATATCTTAGCTTTTCATGACAGAGCTGTGTTACTGTGTGACACATTCTTAAAAAGAGACAGTGACCTCATTTTCTCAAGGAAGTTTTACTCAGAAGTTCCTAGATTTTAATCATGGAACTGCATATAATGGAAGCACTGTACCACGATTTGCATGACAACCCCTAAAAAAGCAACCAAATCAGAGCCTGCATTGCCTACAACTGCTACACAGAGTCATTTCTATTTTGATTAGCCCAGATGAAAAGCTGTGTTAAGTTTTAGAAACTTCTCCCCAACTCCACTTTCAAGTCAATATACATTTGAAGGCTACCTGCCTTTCCTATTTTCTCTGTGGTTGTTAAGGAGATGAAATTCTTTCTGTATGCACCAGGTATCCTTTACACAATGGGACAGAAAAATTGACATTATTATATTGCACAGTGGGTCATATTTATGAATTGCTGCATGCTCCATCAGAGATCTAAATAATGTAATGTTTTGGATAGGTGCAGAGGGCCTGAATAGCTGCAGCTGGCATTGATCTCCCTTCTAAACTTCTTATGGGCTGATTTGAAAAAGCAGAGCTTCCTCCAGATCAATGCAACCCAGCAAAATGATTTATTCAGGACAAAAACGTAAGGAAAAGCCTTCACAGAAATCCGACTTTCCGCCTACTCCTTTCCCTTTACCACAGAGAACTAATGCAAGGTTCAAAGTCACTGAAAATACACACCTCCAGTAGCTATTTAGGCCCACAGAGCTTAGCTGAGTTCTCTTTTAGTTCATGTCAATGTACATGATAGCTGGCTTGTAGTGAAATCTTTATTCTGGTGTTTGTTTAGTGCCTTCTGTTTTAAGAGATCTTTAGTATTTTAGAATTTAGAGTTTAAAAAGAGAGTTTTACGTGGTGCACAGATCACTGCAGCACTGATTCCCAACTGGAATTAGTGACATGCTGGCTGTGTCCATAACCGACGGCAGCACCAAGACCCAGAAACTTGCTGAGCTTGGGGATGCCCAGACAACTTTATTCTGTGGGATCACAGCACAAAACCCTTCTGAGCAGGTAGCCTGACCCTCACCTAACCTGGACTCCAAAAAGAGGAGATAGGGCAAAGCTAGAGGGAAGTGACCCATGGTGATCTCAGCTGTTCTCTGGCCTCCTGGTGTGTGATGAATTCCTCTTGTCCCTTGGTCTTCCTTGGGCAAATTTCTGGGAATGAAGACTGCAGTACCTCAGCCTAATTTAATGTTCTGAGATCCACACACTTTGCAGCAAATAAATATTAAATATATAAACATGCAAGTCACCGCCTATGCTTATGTTCTCCCTCAATGTAACTTATGTAGATTGCTGCCTATGTGTATAGCTCTCATAACAAATAAAACATAAAAGCCAATGCATATCCTGAAGAGCTATTTTTCTTTATTGCAACAGCATTACATGAAGCCTACTAACATAAACAAAGATTGGACTTGGCTGTTTTTGAACAAATAACCATTTATTGTCAAGGCTTTTCAGGAGCTTTCATTTTCCTTTCCGAAAAACATGATCCAGTGCCAGCCTAACAAATGTGTAACATTAAACAATAAGCAAAATAATGGGACTCCCTGCCACACTGGTTTATAGACAACTTTAGACTGTCACAGTTGTACAAACCTAAGCTAAGACAGAAACTCAGCTAAGTAATACAGACATATTGCACCAAAAAGCCACTGGGGAACCCTCTGGGGCACAGCTGCCATGTCCAAGTGCTGCAACTGGCCTAGCAGACTGATGAGGAGAGGCCCACGTGCTGCCTTCTCCTGCAACAGCAGGAGTGGAGCCACCATCCCAGCCCGGACACACGGAGCCAAAGGGGCTGCAGCAGAGCTCTGGCCTCGGCAGGCTCCACACGGTCGTTCGACCAGGTGCTCCCATGCTGAAGTTATCGCCAAGACTCAGACGGAGCCCTGAGCAATCCCACAACAACCTACCCGCAGACAATGAGCAGAGATTATTCAGCTTCCTTGTACCACGGCTAAACAGCAGCTTCCTTCCTGCCAGTGATTATGGTTGTGATTAACTGCATGGTTCAAGGTGAAAGAATAATGCCATTCCAGGCGTATATGGCTTCGCTTAACCCCAGCAAAACACAGTGCCAGATATTTCAATTAGTGTGCACCAAGGTCACGAAATCAATTTCTTATCAGCCAAAAACACACATACTGTAAATTTCGTTTTCAAACCATAATCTCTAAATTAAATCTGTGTACCTAAAAAATATACGGTGCAAAATTGCAGTACTTCAGCCCCCTCCCTTGCAGCTCAGCAGCATTTTCACAAACATCACCTGCCTTTGTGCTCTATATTTAGAGCACAATGTTTGGTTAGATCCTAATCTTCTTGGAGAATGTCATTATCTCTTTCTTTGGCAAATAGAGGCACAAAGTGTCAATTACCTTCTTAAACTCTTCTATACATGCAGCTTGAGCAAGGTTTGATATTACGTCTGCCAGCAGCTCAGTTGGCAATTTTTCACTGTTATACACAGAAAAATTGTGCACCAGCATATCATCCTAGATAAATTACACATTTCAAATGAGGTTACAGACAACTTCACCACTCCTGGACAGTTTACGCTGGAGGAGAAAAGAAAAAATTCCTAAGGAAAATACTTTTCTACCATTAAACTCTGAGTTATTGAATAGAGACAAAAGTAAATGAGTACTGGGGACTGGTGTGATATTATATGGAAATCAACATAGCTGCACAGAAATGACAACATCTTCTCTTAGGCGTCTAATTCTTTACGATACTTTCTTTGTTATGAGGGTAACACCAGCCTCACAGCCCCAGAGGCAGCTGCTGAATTTCATAGCTATAGGTGCTCTGCTACGTGCAGACCTGGATACAGCAGATATCTCCAGGAAGTAGCATTTATGCAAGCTATTTCTTTCGAAAGTTTTGTTTTTTGAGATTCCTTTACAATTTTTAATGGGAAAGGTTAATTTTATTTGCATACCTATATATATTTAGATCTCTGTTTATACAATTGCACGTATTTAGTATTTGTGCATGAATGTACATGTGTTCTGGAGGCATCGTACGTTCCTTTACATCAGACCAGCAAGTAAGAAGAACATGTTGCTCCTGCTGCACCTCTAGGCAGCAGGTTAGATGCTAGAGATACAAGAGGTCAGTGATCTCCCTGCTAGACACAAAGCAAGCAGACTCTGAGGTAATCTGTTTAAAGCTTCTTAAATGATTTTCCCATATCCTTCAAACATGCAGTGCATTGATTGATTTTGGGGGCTGTAAAGCAGGATGAAAAGGGTATTGTCTGCAGAAAGGAAGTTAGCATTATTTGGCAAGGGTTAAAACACATTTTGAATTAAACAAATAAGAAACTATCCATGTGCAGATAATCAGTTTGAAAGTTTGGGTGCATTTTTGAGAAAGGCAGTTAAGTCTTTTTTTTTTACCACATCATCTACACATACTTTTAAATCTCTTTAGATGCCAACAGTGCTAATTCAAAAAAGAAAGTGGATATGATTAAAGATGTAATGAAAGGAAGTAGTGTTTCTTCCTGGCCCCTTCAAAAATCATTTTAGTTGTGCCCAAAGTACAATTTCAAGGGTATGTAAACAAAAATCATGCAAAAAAAAAAAAAAAAAAAAAAAAAGAAGCTTTTTTTCTATATTTTTTTGCCTCAAATGTGTGAATGCTGTGAGTCTATCATGGGCTTGGTCCAAGTCTTATTAAAGACAGGGTCAGTCTTATCAGGTGACTGCAGTGGGTTCCAGCTCTGGCCCAGGCAAACAGTATTTTCACCAGTAGGAGAGCGAGTCCTCTGGAAAAGGACCCGCTCTCACTGAAGTGAGAAACAGAAAGATTTTTTCATGCAAGTGAGCAAACAGGGTAAGGCAACCGGAGTAGGGCAGCCTCCTCCGTGTCTCATTTAGCATGATCATCTTATTACTTTGAGCATTCTGTGCTGCTTTCCACGTGACTAAGGTTCTCTTGGGTTACTTGGCACTGTTGCACGGGACTCTGCCCTTTCAAAATCCTGGTCATCTCTTCAAAGCTTCCATTAGAGTACACTGGCAATAGGAGCTACTTAGGATAAGCAATCCGAATCAGTTATAAAAAGTACAGTCCACTCTACAAATTCTGTTTTGACTAACATTGTTACCAAAGAATACAAAGTTTTCAGGAGCACAAACATAGCTCAGTAGTTTGCGACTGGAAAGCCAACATGCAGCCACTGGAGAGCAGCCACGGTCTGCACGCTCCACGGCCATCCAGCGCTTCCCAAGATCACAGGAAAGCATTATATCTTGCATGGAAAAGACAAAATAAACCTTCCGCATGAAAAGAAGCACACATCAAAACTTTAACTCCTCAAATGGTCAGGATCCTCCTATATTAGAATATATATTAACGCCCCCATCTTCCTCCCAGGGAAGGGGACACAAATCCATACCTTATGAATATGTCAAATCCCATGGGACAATTTTTCAGGTCTTTTCATTCAATAATTTGCCCACAGGCTTAATCCTGAGTGAGTGATCAAGATACCTCAAATGAGCAAGATACCCTCAACGGGCAGCAAAGAGTTTTTTCTCAGTATCACTAGTAGCACCATCAGGCAGTTAGTTATCAATTAACCTCTGCATTTCACGAAAAGGTGAAGATTATCAGGTAAATTATGCCCAAAACAGAGGTGATAGGAGAGAGATCTTCCTGCATGCTGGATAGGAACTCCGAAGACAAGGACTTAATTAAATATAACCGTACACCAAACAGAGCCCGTGCTTTGGATTTACCATGCTCCAGCTAGAAACCATGTGAAAGGATCCTGGAATTTGGAGGTAAAAGAGAGAGATGAGGAGAAACATAATGGAGGGGGAAAGGGGAAAAGGGAAAAGGGCAAGTCAAAGTGAAAGAAGAGTGTGGGGGCTGCAAGGAGTGTGTCAAAAGGGCTGGGAAGGGGGATCTGCTCCGACCTCCCGCACAGCATATCCCAAGGTTTCCATCTGGTCACCCACTGTGTTCAGCCCAGTTATTTGTGTTTGGCTAAGGCCTATCTTCCTCCTGCTGTGCTATGCTAGAGCAGCTGCAATTTGCCTTTTTATAGCCTGTAGTAACTGATATCAGTGAAATGAATTTAGGAAGTGTGTGGGTTGGATCTCCCGTATCAGTGATTTCAGACTATTTGGTAAACACAGAAGTGACATCCAGTGATGCATGCCTGCTGGTAACAACAACAACAACAATCTCCTCTGGTGAACCAGCATTTCGATTAGGTTGTTTGCTGTTGAAGGACACCGTGATAGAATGAAATGATTATACACAGTGGTTTTACAGGGTCATGCTAATTTGAAAGGTAATCTGTCTCTAAAACTATATACCTATTGGGCACCGTAGGCAATGAGGACACAAGTGAATCAGAACAGATTCAGTGACTTCAATAAAAGTTGATGGTGGGACACGGTGACATCACCTGTGAGCAAAAGCTGGTGATGGGAGTTGGAACTGGGACCCCCCACTAAAACACAAAAAGTTTGTGTTCAGATTTCCAGTAGGCTCCCAAATTCATTCATCTGAGCATATATAAATTACATTGCTGTTTAACAGCGATTCTATATTTTGATACAAAGCATCACTTTGCATTGATTTTTTTTTTCTCCTGGAAAAGGCTAAATACCATTGCACCATTGCAATGCACTCTAGAAGGAGAGTCATAGCCCTGCTTCAGTGAAAAGTCACCGTGATCACCCAAGTCTCTGCTCACTGCTTCTGGAAGAGTTGTGACTATTTCACAAGAAAGACTCATTAATTTTGGAAGTATAATTTGCAAGTGACATTTAGAGGGGAATACTGCGCAGTGATATCTGGGCGGGGATGTTGTGTTCAGAGTTTTCCTGCTTGCCTGCCTGGCCTCCTGGAACAAACAGCACTGCTTCATTTTCCTGCTGTATTTTACAAAGTTAAAGTAAACACTGTGATCACACTGTTTACTTTAATTTCCTGCAGTGTGCCAGCAAAGCAGCAAATTGGCAGTCAGCAATCAAGAAGCAGCCAGTATTGAAACAGCAGAGCTGCTTGGGAAAGCAGCAATGATGCCAGCCCATTTTTCTCTGTTTTAAAAATAAAATATTGGCTTCCATAAAGTTCTACTTCCGTTCCATCCTCTCTAGAAGATCGGAAATTTTGTTTGTTTCCTTTTTTGTTTTTTGAAATTAAGCTGAGAATACAAGCAGCACCTAATTTGTATGTCTGACTCTTCTTTTTAGTTTGAAAAACAATTTCATATATTGAAGCAAAAGGTTGCCCTTTTTATATAAAGAAATAGATTTACAAAAGTGGTAAAAATATGCTATTTATCTGTACAAAATCCATATGATGCTTGCATAAGAGGAAGTTGTCTATAAATCTGTCCTGTCTGGTTATATTTTTATCTTCATGCCAAGAACGTTTGCTGTGCAATTTCAATTAGGAGCACAATAATGTGGAGCTAAAGCCTCATGTATTAGTTTCAGAATATGCATCTGCCCCAAAATAGAGTCCTAAAAAGAAAATAGTTTTGGTTTGAGAGGCCAGTCTCACTTGCCTCATATTACATAAAACAAGAAATATAAGTACAAAACAAGAAGTAAGAAGAATATGATATTATTTTGTACCTCTGAGGTGTAAAGCTTGACAAGGTGACTCATTTATGGCCTCCTGGAGGATATTACACAGAAGGAATTTATTACTATGTAAGTTATAATTCCAGCATGTAGAAGGGGCCAGATCCTGCAGTCAGTAACTCTCCTGACCATGTACATTCCTGCACATACTCTGCTGAAGACAATGAGATTACGAAGAGGATTAGCTTTTTGTTAGGCTGGCCAAAGTATGCCTTTGGAAAGTCCAAAACATGACCTAATTTAAAGTGGTGGAAATCTTGTGGGAAAGACTGTAAGTGGATAATTATTTTAAAAGCCATGACTTTGACACCAGGAAATTAAATTCATATCTATATGTCTTTATCTATATACAACAAATCCAATAATCTTGAGCTCTCTGCAGTCACTTAGCCAGCTGGCAAAGGGAGCAAAGTAAAAACTAACAAACCCCATTCCTAAGGTATGCTGACATCAGTGATTCATGATTCATCAATAATAGTGCTAGGAAATAAATGTAACAGGACATTATTGCCTTTCGCAGCACAATAAACTCAAGGGAAAATGTCTAAGTGTATCACACTGAAAAGACAGAACTAGCAGAGAAATAACTTTTACAAGTATTTGAAACTTGTTACAAGTTTCAAGAAGAGACACAAATGTTCATCTTTTAAATACATCGAGAATGTCCCTTTGAATAAAAATGGACCATTTTCGACTTACCTAGGCTTAGCAGACCTAAATTGAAAACTAACATTTTTTGATGCTTGGTATTTTTACAAGGAGAATATCATGCTTAAAAAAAAAAAAGAGCTTCTTGTTCTAGAAAAAAACAACAAAACAAAACTCAAAATAACCATAACCATGGTTTAACTGGATATCATAAAAAGCACAACGGAGAATAAGTTCTACTCTATACAAAATTATTCATGTCAGTGACAGTAATTATGACTCTTACAACCTAACTAAATAATAAAAAGGACAAACATGTACACGTAATGTACTATTTAGAAAATGTCTGTATTAGCGCATAATTGATTATCTCCTTTGAAGGTGACTGGACTATCATCGTAAAAGCCTAAGATTATTAACTGAAGACAAATGGGTAGCTATCTCCACAATAGTGGATATACCTGCTGCAGTCCCTATACGGAACAGCAAGATCTAACACATCATTAAGCAACTGAAGCTTTACACTATTTTTAGCTTTAAACTACTTATGATAGGGTTCAGACTATATTTCTAATCCTTTTTAGAGCCTACCCAATTAAAATTCATGCTACTTGTTTATGCTATTAGAAGACGACACAATATTAATAATGCACTGTCTAACACGCTGCCCTAGAGAAATGTAGGCTCTCTTTCAGGGACAAGAGCCACATAGTTCTAACACAAGCTTCACTACCTAGCTGGAGGGTAAATGACTTTGGTGGTTTTTGAGGTACTTCACCAGAAAAAAATGCTGGTGTCCTGGCCTGAGGCTTGCTTCAAATCATTTCTGCCTAAGTGCAAAGCATTGCAAATAGAGCTAGAAGCTGCTTTGCCTGAACAGACGTTGGAAATTTTCTTTTAAAGACTCAGTTTCCCAACACTCAGAATAATTCTTAATAAATAATTAACTGCTTCTCAGGCTTTGTGAATGATTGCCACGTCTATTTTACTGCCCCAATATTTCTTTAAACAATCAATAAATGTCTTTATGAATTTGAATGTAGAATTCCCCAAGAAAATATGAAAGACAAAAAAAAGTAAAAAAAAAATATTTAAAAAGTAAGAGGGTAAGTTTAATCCATCCTCATGGAATAAGGTCAATAGAAGGAAGCAGAGTTATCTTCACTGTAAATTTAACTGATGATTCATAACTTCTAGAAAAGTACTGTCAAAAATAAGCAGTGGATTCCTGATTATGGGAAGTAACTAAATGTTAGTTTGACTTGTTGCAGGTCGCACTAAAAATTGACTTGATTTTTCCTCTTTGCATTATTCAGAAGTGTAGATGCTTGATTCTGTAAATATCTACTTAGAAATCAACCAGTTTACTCATGGTAATAAAATTGAATTAGTGCAAATGTTAGTGTAGTGAAGGCCATTTCTTCTTCTCATTTGATCAGTTCAATAATGACTGGCCTATATTTATGACAACCATTATATTCAAGAAACACTTTTAGTGATTGTATTACACATACCACATACAAGAAGATGCTGAGGGAACTGGGTTTGCTCAGGCTTAAGAAGAGGAAGAAAAGAGGAGATCTTATTGCTGTTTACAATTACCTAAATTTTTTTTTTAGGGAGGATGAGGCAGAATGGAAAGTGCAAAAGAGAGGAACAAGTTGCATGAGAAACTCCAAGTAAATACTATAACAAAGTTTTCAAGATTAGGTTAGTCAAACATTGGAATGGGGGCCCAGAGAGGTGTGTAATCTTCATCCTTGGAGACAGTCAAAATTTGGGTAGACAAGAACCTGAACAGCCTCATCTAAGTCAAACTTGCTTTTAGTGAGGGGCTGGACCAGAAGACCTCCAGAAGTTGCTTCCAAACCAAATTAATTCTGTGATTTTATGATTACATATTTGTTATTATGTGGGCCAGCTGTACTTCTCTTTGAACATCTCCAGCTCATAAAAAGGGAAGGAGGCTTCCTAAGAAAAGATCTTTGTACTTTAAATTTTCCTGAAACACGCTTCTAACTATATCATGACAAATAAATTATGAAAGCCCAAAGTAAAGGTGGACAGCTTAAGTGTGCTCATATCAAACTGCTATTGATAGGATAGGATATCAAGCCTGGTATTGCTTAATTTCCCAAGATGTAGGAGACACAAACTATTGTTTGGGCTGGTTTGTATTCATAGCTACTACTCAGAACACTGAAAAGTGACAAGACTCAAACGAATTTCAGTCTGCCTGCAGCTGGGCATAGCTATGTCTAGCAGCGTAGTGTTAGCACTATCTGTAGTGTAGGGTAACTCAAAAATAAAGTCAGAGAAAATATCATTTTCTTTGAATGGAAGGTATCAGTATCTGATATCTCTCCACAGAGCTCCACATGAGGCCAGACACCTCCACAGAACTTCTAACATATTTTTCTTGTAAGTAGCTGTAGAGAAAAAAAAATTGGCTTCATATGCTGGCATTTCCCCATAGAGTACAGACCTCCTCCGTCTTCTAAGACAGCTGTTGGGAAAAGTCACCCTATGCGATGTGCACGTGGATGACAGGTGAGGGCTGTGAAGCTGCAGTCATGTCAACCCCAAGCTTCAAAAACCCTGTATCACAAGGGACATTGCTGAAGCTAAATCAGAGAAGACAAACCTGCATCTCCCATGCAAAAGGAAAGCAGCAAAACTGAACTGGAAAACAGGTTCTACACAAACGAGATGTGGTGCACGGTTAAAATTCTAGCTTGGGGCTGAGATATAGAATTGCTCAGAAGTTGATAACACCCAAGTTTTTGGCTTTTAGAGCATATCAGTATATGGTGTTATAATGACAGAACATTTATTTCTTGAGCTAATGGGCTCTTGAGTATGTTTTTTAAAAAAGTACATAACAGAAATGCATATAAGTAAAATCTGCTTACCATAACAGAATGATATGCCATTTCCTGTATACCCTTGGGTGCAGTAGCAGCCTTGCGTTCCACCCCGCACTTCACACCGGGCGTCTTTATGGCATGTCATGTTGCAGCTTGCAGAAGTATAGCCATAGTCCAGCAGACTGGATATAAGAACTGAAACAAAGCAAAATCATGCTTGTTCATTCACTTATAAGCTTCATACCAGATTCTAAAATCAGATCTGGGCAAAAGGTACCCCAGGAATCTGGGCAGAAATCAGGTAAAGTTAACATCACCACAGAATCACACAACAGGTCAAGGGCCACCAGCTACTGGTTAAGACTAGGCAAGGGCTAGAAAAGGAGGTATCAGAGATGAAGAACTCGTGTCTATATTCACAAAGTATAAAATTGGTGAACAATGTAGAAGTTACTCAATGGTCTTGGGAAGTCATTTTAAAGGCTTTCAAAGCTCTCTAGTACTTTCTAGTGAATAAAACAGAGCCATTTATTTGCAATCTGAATTATGTATGGAGTGTAATCCAAACAGTCCTACATATATCAAGTGTGCACATATCAAATAAGGGTATACATGGCAAGTGTACATATTTCAAATACCAAAGAGGTTTCCCCAGATCTTTTTTTTTTTAACATTTTAAAACCATTTCCATACATATGTCACTAACACATATTCATGATCTGAAAAGATTAGATTGACATAGCTCAGCATTTATAGAATTAGGATGTAAAAACTTCTCCAAATTATTTAAAGGTAACCTCTTAAAATACCATTTCCATGTTATGAAAGTATTGCTTTCTTTTTTCCAACCCCGAGCGATTCCCAAATGATATATGTGCTAGTTGTATAAATGCATAGAGTTTTCAGTACAAAGAAGAAAGAAGTAATCTCTCCCTTTGAGAAAAATACAAGCTCAATGAATAATTATACACACCCAATAGTATGTTAGAAATGAGGCAGCTAATTCAGAAGGGAAAGTAAGTTTCTGACTCCGTACTTTATAAATTGATTGCAAGACATACTGAAAGTTATACTGCATAAAGCTGCTTTCACATGTTGTCTTCCCCTGCAGTTCTGCTGCTCCCTACTCAAATATTATTTGAGATATTTGCTAGCCTACTATCACAATTACAGGTTTCATTGCTCCAGCATATCTCACGGAGGTGTTGTTTTCTTGGACAAATAAAAATTTCATGAAGAATGCAGAAGAGTAAAAATTAGACACAATTTTTAATAATTATATATAATCCAAATCAATTTCAAGAGGGGAGATCACCTTTCAGAGATTAAAACAGAAACCTTTGGGATTCTAACACCATGTTAGTGATCATAATAAATCAAATTGAAAAATCTCCCAAGGAAAAAGAAAAAAAAAGGCAAGGAGTTGTTCTGGTTTTGCAGAACAGAACTCAATGAGATAACAACTGCTGTTGGTGGGATTTGTTTTTGAGACCACCTTAATGGTGGGATTCCCAAATCCAGTCACGGCACCGACCACAACTCCGGGAAGCTTCCAGTCTCTCATACCTAGCAGTTCTGCACCAGTCTCCAGTACACTCCAGCCCCTGCACTGTCATCCCCGTTGGTCGTGGTGCCAGACCCCTCTCCCTTGCCCTTGCCCTTGCTCCCTGGGGAAGGGGATTTCACCTACCTAGGAATGGGAGCAGTTTCATTGGTGATGCTGCTGCTGCGCGGCGCCTGGTGCGGAGCCCCGGTGTCACAGGCCGTAACTCCCTGTCCTACGGTGTACGAGCATGGGCAAAGCAGACGCGCAAGCCTGGGAGGGAAGTGAAGCCTGGTGGAGCGACAGCCCTCACGCAGCCCCTCGTCCCGAGCTTCACGTTTCCCAAGGCTCCTGAGAGGCTCCAAGCAGCACAGGGAGGGTCAGGGGAGGGCTGAGGACCTGCTCCTCCAGTGAGGAGGAAATACACAAGAAGGAATAAGTGAGGAAGTAACAGGGAGGCACCAGGCTGGGTCTGGGCACTAGGCTTATAAAAACAGAGTCTGGGCCCTGGAAAATCAGAGGGGATTCAGGGGTGATAGAGTTAGAGAAGCAGGGGTTAAAGGAGCTGTGTGGGAGGATATCTGGAGGAGGATGAAGATGATGGATGAAGGAGGACGGTGGTGTGGCTGGGGCAGCCCGCAGGCCTGGGGCACAAAGCAGAGCAGGGAGCGCCCGGTGGGTGGGAGGGAAAGGTCGGACGAAGGCGTGAGCCTCAGGAGGGCAAAGGAGCAGCCTGGAGTGAGGGGATAGTGCAGCAAATCCGGGAGGATGAGGAAGCAGTGAAAGAAACTGGCAACCAGCTCGGGATTTACGAGTTCTGAGGCAACGGGCTACGTGCTTCCTTCCACCTTTTCCTGATGAGCTCTGCATACGTGAGCTCCAAGACCCAGTGTTTTACAGACAATCCTGGCTGGCGCAGCAGTTCCTCCTACAGCGCTCTTGGTCCTTAAGAGAGAGCCTTGCTGCCGCCAAGCTACGTTGCCTTAGGGTAACAGCCTGTGAGGAGGCACAGGAAATCAACTGGCCTCTGCTTTGTGAGGAAAACAAAGACATATAGATAGGGCAGAGAGAGGCAGGAAGGCCATTGTATGGCTGGGAATCTCTGGAGCAGAAGGAGCCTGAGTTTCTGTGAATTCATGTCACCGAAACTGGGTGCTATGTAATAAGCCACAGTCAATATAGGCACTTTGGTAAAGTGTTTGGTCCTCCCCTTGGTTAAACGTGAGAGCAACTGCATCCTCTTCAAGCACCCAATGGGTGGGACTTCTGCATGCACTGACATGACCCATGAACACGGCAGTAATTTTTCTGATGTTGTGAGTGATGCGCATGCCACTGTGTCTCAGTGTCCTGGCTATGACGACTCACATACCGGAGTGTTATAAAACTGTTGTCGTATTGATCCCTTCATACTGGGACACATGCACATTCATGGAAGATTGGAGAATATCTCTAAACTTTGTAAAAGAGACATGAGGATGTGGAATGTCACTGTGATTAAATAGTGTATGTCCCAAGCTGGGTTTTTGCTAGTGATCTGTTGGGAACACATCAGCCTGCTCTTAGAAATTATCAATGGAGGAACGGTATGGTGATATTTTTTTATGTTGTTATGAACAACATGTATTCCATGATTTTCCAGCTTCTTGGTGATTGCTCCTGACTGGAACTGAATGTGTTAACTCTTGCTCAAACTGGGGAGGAGTGAGGCATGCGGAAATAGCACGTAGGTGTCTGGTTGGCACAAAGCACTTATCTAGTACCTTGGCAAAGACAGAGGAAGCTCCAGGAACTGGATGTTAATTTTCGATGAACCACAGAATAATGAACAAAGAGTCCAGGTGTAAGAAAAGTGTTTTTCCCTTGTTTGAGTTTGTGAAGGGGGGAGGGCTTGAAGGGGAAGAGAGGAAGAAGTTAGGAGTTTGTTTGTTTTGTTAAGTTTTCCTGTAATCTAACACACAGAGGCACAGAGGGACAGAAAGTCAGCCAAACTGTGAGAAGCTTTGATCTGCATGTCCTGTCCTTCATGTTGACATGCACTGAATTGCCGTGTGACTTAGAAATCCTGCTGCTGAATTTGAGCTGAGTAATAAGGGCTTCGTTTGGAACACTTTTAATGTTGCAGTTATATCTCACTGTCCTGTTTCTTCTTGCTCCTCAAAATCAAGCAAAGACTAAACAAGTGGAGACAGGAAGAAGTTGCAATCTAAACGTCCTTGGTCTTAGAGTTGAAGGTAGGAAAAGTCAGCAGTGTTCACTGCAATTTCACCTAGACATCAGCTTTCTCCAAGGGGTGTTCAGAGAGGCTAGCTGGAGAGCAGTTTCTTGAATCACACTATTGGTAAAGTTATAGTAAAAACTTCAATTTCTTTTCTGATTAAAGGCACACAGAAGTCATGGATAATTCAAAATGAAATAAAATCTCACTCTAAGAAGGCAAATACCTTCTTTCCTTTTTGATGGAATACCCTTCCTCCCTTTTTTTTAGCAGTCAAAAATACAAAACCTACCAAGGGAACTATGCAAGACAGGCCAGGATACTCTCCATCTGGGATGGTACCACTCACAGGTATAGTGGACAGCATGAAAGAAGGAGCACAGGTCTAATTGGTAAACGATTTAACTTATGAATGGCAATGGGTGAGCAGGGAACACATGAAGAAGAAAGGTAGGGAAGAATGGAACAAGAATGACAGAACAAGGAAGGTTAGGTCAAGAAGGAACTCTGGTGATAAAAGGAGCTTAGATCAGATTTAGAAGGCAATAGGGAGACAGTGAAGAAGGGGGATTTAGGAATATCTTAATGAGATCTCAATACCAGGAGCAGTGGATTACTTTTGCATTAGAGTACTTTAAAAACTGGCTAATGGGAGTGTCAGTTAGAGGCTGAAGACAGCAAGGTCGCAGTAGTCATGGATGTGGAAAAGGATGGACTTGACAAAGATTATGTGGGGAGAATGAAGAGGAAAAGGAAGATTTCTGAGACATTTTGGAGATTAGACCAGGCGGATTTACTGATAATATCTATTGGCCTATAGGGATAAGGAGTTACACAAGAAGAAATGAGCAGGTGAACACATGAGAGTACAGACACTTTCAAATTTGTGCTGTCAAAATTTTCAAAATAGGCTGAGAAAAAAAATATCAAGGTGTCATAAAAGTATAGTATTGATAAGTGCCTGTCTTTATAGACTGAGAGGAGGGACAGGCACAAACATGCATATTTCTGGAAGCCTGGAGAATATGGAATGTCAGGACTGCAAAATCAATTTATCCCTGTTTGCCTTGAAACAAAGAAGCAATAAAAATAAATGGCTTGTGCAAACACTCCAAAAGATGGCCTTCCATTATTACACATGGGAAGCAGAGCCCAAATTCTACACTTATAAGTACTGTTCCTTTCATGAATGGACATATTTGTCTTTGCAAGACTCAAGGTATGAGCGCTTGAGGCAAATGCATATGCACAGGTTAACATTCTCGTCTTTAAACTACAAGCTTTTTATTACTGATCACTGTGATTACAATATCTTATGTCTGACTATAGAATTCTTAAGCTGGGTTTTTGCTGATAAACTGATAAGAAGATATCAGACTGCTCTTAGAAACTCCTATGCCTAAACACATTTCTCCATGATGCCTCCTATGCATCATGGAGAAATGTATTTATTCACAAAAGCTTTAGAGGTAATGGGGATACTGATTATGCAGACAATGTTACAAAGCTAAAACCCACAAGTGATGAGAGAGGGAAGGTAACATGTCTTAGAACTTAATCTTAGGGGGCTCTCAAAACAAAGCAAGTGTTTCCATTTCAGAAATAGACTACAATATCAAAAAAAAAAAAAGCAAACACTGAACTGAGCTAATATTAGGTGCATTATTTCCTTCAAATGAACAAAATGAACATAAGCACCATCCACTGTAATAAAGACAGATTTATTCCTAGGATGTGATCACAACCAGATTTCTAGCAGAATATCTAACAAAGAGTCTCACCACATTTATAGATAAATATTACAGCGGGGATAAACAAGGGCAGTATATCAGAGTATGTATTTCTCAAATTAAAAGTTAAATATGCCTGGAGAAACTTTACATGAGCCAGAAGGTGTTGTCTGATGATCTTACAAATGTATGTGCTAAAAATTGCTGAGCCATTCTTTACACCACTATGAATCATCCAGGGAGCGGGTAGTGGGAGTGTGTATAAGACTGAGAGATCCCCAGACTCCAGGAAAGGTTTTCTAGCCTCCTCCTTGTTCATCTCTCTATATATCCAGCTTTGTCAGGCTCCTGTATCTCAGCTATAAGCAGTATGCTTTGATATAATCTACTCACATATACAGAACCAACCAATGCGTATGCTCATTTATGTATGTCACATAGCCACATATATGTATCTATTACTAAACTGTGCAGATGAGTATTTAGTGTCAATAATAAGAAGATGATCCTGATCATCTCCCCATTCAGCCTTTGCTTTCTTGAAAAATGACTGCTCACTTGAAACTTGAAGTTTTCTGCCAAAAAGAAAATGGGATGTAAAACAGACCGAGGATGCATGAATATCTTGGATAAAGACTTTTCTCTGATGCTTTTTTTTCTCTAAGTATAAAATATCAAATTAATTCATCAGTTCCAAACCAAATCCTATCACTTCAAGAATTTAGATGGTCATTATGCTATTTCAGAAATGTCTCATTTGTCCTAGTCACCAGTGCAATTATGCTTTTTTTCCCTAGTCAATAAAATCTGTATACAATTGAAAAAGCAGTTAATGTCAGATCGAAATAATGTATTTCCATGGTGAGTTAAAATTATTTTGAAGTAAAAAATCCAGGAGAGGCATTTTTAGAATACAGGCTAGTGTATCATTGAGCAACCTACCACAAACTATTGCTAGCATCTGTTTTGTAACTGCCTCACCTCACCTCTCTGAGTGCCTCACAAAGCCTTAGCATTTTATGTCCAAACATCATATACCATCTGAGGCTGAATGTACCTCTTGGGATGATGTAACTCTAGGCAATTCTAAAGCAATAAACACACAAACACACATAAACATATGCATGCACACATCCTACTAAATCCGTGTAGCTAGGTCCATCTCAAGGAGACTGCACATTTCATTTTAGGAACTCAGTATCTTTCTGCTCTTTGCTTTACCTTGGGTGAAGTCATGAAATGAAGGAATTTAAAGAGAACATAATGTTTGAGAAAGCCATATTAACAGCCCTGAAACTGGGCTGTGCTTCCGCATCTCTTCTAATATGGAAGAGAGGCACAGGCTGGTATAAAGATCCTCACAGCTAAATGTCATCAAGGATAAAGTAATTGGTTTCCACGTCTCTTCGTGATCTCCTGGGACTGGTCATAACAATATTCACATCTTTTGAGAAGGGTTAGAGTGAATAATTAGAGCAATGAACTGTGAGATTACCAGTTGCTGTTATCCCATATTCATTCTAAACCAGAGCGGTAAAGGTTAGAGTGAGGTGCTAATATGTTAGTCATTGGACACTCTAACTCAGGTATCACAGATAGCTCCAAGGTCACCGTTACCTTTTTTGCCTTTTTATCTTACATGGGATTAAAAATACTTCTTGTTTTTCTAGCATACAGTTCTAGACATGAGTAGTGACAACCACTGTTTTAACCTGCCCAGGTCTTTGATCTTACAACAGTCCAGTGTTCCACAAAGAACAATATTTCACCAAGCTACCTTGGCTTTTTCCTCTTCAGATAACAGGTTGCCAAAAAATATTTAAGCTATGATGCAGATTTTAGTCTTTACTGAACTAACTTCCATGCCTTTTTGAAGAATGAATACATCCTAAACAAGGATCTTAGGATTTAGTCCTACCCTTCCTAGAAATCTCAAACTGGGATGAGTTGTACTTTGTGAAGATGCAAACTCAGTGGTGGCAGAAGGAATGATGAGGTAGATGTGGGTAGGACAGGAGTTGCGAAGTTGGTTGGATGAAGTGTGCACAACACTGGGACAGAAGACGTTTTTCATTCTCTGAGCCTCTCTCAGTTACAAATGTCTCAGTTAATAGTTCCTAGTAGCCACCGGCTTGCTGCTGCTTTTGTGTTCTGCCCCCCTTCTCACACTCAGACCATGACCAGAGCCCTCTTCCTGCCTTTCTTCCCCTTGTCCCCATTCCTGCCCCAGCTACCTCCTTCCAGCTGCATCTCTTCCTCTTTCCTCCCAGTGCCTCCTCAGGAATTTGTGTGCTTCCTAAACTCAGAACTCTTGCAAAAGGAAGACTGTGGCTGGAGAAAAAAATAATACTCAGGAAAATACTGGATGATCGTTTGGGATAAAGAGTGCAAAGTTCATCCTAGGAACTGCCAACAGTGCTACAAGTCAAAACAAAACGCGTTCATTAAAAACAATGACTGCATTATCATGGCTTTTGACACTACCTCTTCCTTTGCAGGAGGTTGTATGGGATGTACAAGCCAAGAAACCACTTATTCTCCAATGTTTGTTCTCCATGATATCATCCACTTCCCTCCAGGTTTTAGGAGTTTGAGGGTGCACAGGGAAGCTGTAAATTTGGGAGGAACTGGAGGGGCAGATCCTCAGGCTTGCCTGCTGGTACTGCTCTGGTTGCTTTTCCAGCATGCCAGCCAGTTGACTGACCACGGCCTGTCCAGTGTGTCCAGCGACCACGACCTCAGCAGTGAGTTTGTAGCAGCTGCAGAGAAGTTCAGTCTGTTCTTGCCTGGGACATGATTTAAAGCCATATTTTAGCACGCTGCTTCGTGCTGACGGCTCATCCCGCAGCGTTAGGGCCCTGTCTGAGCTGAGCTTGGTAAAGTCCTGCCGAAGGAGTAAGGCCTGCAGTCTGGTGGCCCGGCTAGAGACCACCACTACTATACTTGGTCTCAGTTGCTTTTGTAAAAAGCCTACCACTTTAGTTTAAACTCAGCTGTTCCTTGCTAAATCTTTTTGCTCATTCTTTAATCCTAACTGCTGGATTGAGGCACGTCTTGAAGAAACTCCGAGTATGCCCATCACCAAGATGCGCATTATCTTGTATGCCACTGGTGCTCTTTTGACTCTGAAAGTAAACAGTGTTTAACCTACATCCCTAAGGCCACTTATCACATATGCCTGCCCTTTTCGCTGGGCTTTTTCTATTTTGACTGTGTCCTTTCAGAGTTGCCTTTTAGCTTGATTGGATTGAATTCAGTCCTAAGGACGAGAAAGTACTTATGCTGGTCAAATCTAGTGATTTTTTTCCCTCTGTTTACACTTTTGCATAGAGGTCTAGAAGTCACTCAGCCTCATGTGGGAGTAAATTGCATCTTTCTTTCCTTCCTCACTGCTGGTGGACAGTACATCTGTGCTAACACCAAGATCTCTCCTAGAGAGGTTGCAGCTAATGCACACACCATCAGTCCATCAATCTGTATGTGCAAGTAGTTCAGATGATTTCTTCCAATGTTCATTTTCTTGCACATTGTCTTCACTGAACTTCATCTTGTTATTCAGTCACACAGGTTTTATGAGCTCCTCCTAGAATTCCTTACTTTGCTGCTTGGTTTATATTAACTTAAATAATTGTGTATTGTCAGCAAATTTCAGCACCTTGTTATTCATCCCATTTCCCATATCATTAAATATGAGTGGTGAGCAAATAATGGAGGAAATTATTCATGAATATTCATTTGAAGATAAAAGCAAATTCCATTTTGACAGCAGTCATGACTATTCCTTGTTCACTTCAACTGCAAACAGTTGAGAGCTAAAGATTTATCAGTGCAAAAATATGCACAAAATTCACCTTCTACTTCATATACAAATAGTATACAAATATTCCCAAACAAAATTCAACTTGTGTGTTTACATGCCAGTCTCCCATTGCAGAGAGGGGTGTATCTGTGTATGCGGGATAGAGTCTCAGAAAGTAAGTGTTTGTTTTGGAAGATCTCTGCCTTTCTCCTGCAGAGAGGATCCAACAGAAGCTGGGTAAGGAGACAACTACATTTCTGACCTGTCAATTCTGATATTCACCATTTGCATTAGGTTCCACCTAATGCCAAGCAAAGGCTCCTACTCCTCACCAGCTCTTGTTGCCTGGCTTCTGAGTAATCCTGTATTTCCAGCCATACTGGATTATAAATTAGCTCTATTTACTGTCACTCTGTTCAGTCCCATCCACACGATTATGACTCTTAGCATGTTTGGCTGGACAGATGCTACCTGAGTCATCCCATCTTAATGAAGTGACCAACCGCATAGTCAGTCCTCTCCTGGCAGTGAACGGTCACATGAAGCCTTATGTAGGCAGCTAGGCTTAAAAGGGCCCTGGTAATCTTACACATTGCAGGTAGTAAAAAGCCTCCCTCACTCATGCAGCAGAGGTTATACTGCTTACATTCACAGAGCTTCTGTTTAAATGTAACGCTCTGTATTATAAAACAAAATCATGAGACATGTCATAAATCAAGGTCAAAAAGATTATAATGACAATAAAGAACTGGTCCAGGCTGCTACAACTTATCTTATGCATCATACAGTGGCCATAACCTACATCAAGGTAATCTTTCAAATCCAGATAAGTGCTATAAAGAGAAAACAGAGAAGCAAAACTGTGAATTAGAAAGAGAATTGGATGACTGTGACACAATATGTGGGAAATATTGCAACAGCAGAGAGACTAAATGGGTTTAATTTTTGTACAGCTAAAGAAGTTGCACGGAGGTACCTGCTGAACAGTTTGATATGATTCTCCCTACCCTTAATTCCTTTTTAATTTTAAAAAAGTAAAAAACAGTTATAAGCAAAAAGTGTGTGTATATATATATAGAGAGACAAGAAGTGTCTTCAGTCCCTTCAGAAAGTTCAAATCTAGGCTCCATATAAAGATCTGCTTGAACATGGTGTCAAAGTTCACACCCACACACACACCAGGCTGGCCTTTTGGGTGATCAACCTACATTGTTTTCAGGTCTGTTCTACAGATTAGGATAATGACCAAAACAGAACGGCAAATGTCCTGTAGAGCTCAAAAATCATCAAGAAATACGTATTTGCCAGTTTATGTGAGCACCCAGATAGGCCGCAGTAGTTACTGAATACATTTCCTGCCTGCAGCTCTCAAGCTGAAGTTAGAGTTGTGTTTATGCATGGCTATGGACTTGCTTTTTAAATATAATGAGTCTACTCACATACAGACTGAGCTGGCTCCATTGGAGATTTCACTTAATAATTCAGATGTTTTCAGATGAACTATTTTAAATATTTTCAATAAATATTGTTGCTATAGGCATGTGACATAATCAGTATACCATATGATACAGCTTTCTTCATGCAGGAAAGGAGACGTGCAGATATTCATATGTAACTTCCTTTATAGAACTGACTGCATTTAGAGTGAAAGGAAATTAAAACAGGATTCCATTGTTTAGATGAGAAAGTGCAAAAGTTCATGCCTAAATTAATATAAATCTGATTCTGACCTTCAGACAAAGCACTTAGGAGCTTTTCAGTAATGCTATCATATTTACTTGGTGCTTATGCCTACTGTGCATTTTTAATTACATAGTGAATAAAATAATTACTGTCTTATTGTTTTATAAGCATATGCATCATATAAGTATATGCATTATATACTATTATAACCTTTAACCTCCGCACAGTTGATTTAAATCAAGTGATGAGATGATATGCAGGGTTCAGACCACAAACAGCTTGCCCACAGCATCATCGACCTGATTTGAACACACGAATGGATGTGCGCGAGAAGCTCCATTGTGTTGCAGGGAACTGCAGAGACATGTAAAATTCAGATGTAAATTTGCTCTTCTATATTTCATATTGTTTGCCAATCTCCATTCTTTAAAATTCTCCCCTAGGTATCTCAAATTATCTTTTATTTCAGTATTTTCAAAGCCTCCCTATCAAGAAGAGGGTTTCCTTGGAGATTTTGAGAAGATTTTGAGCTCACTGAAGTCAAGGGAATGATGCTGCTTTATGCAAGCTGAGGATCTAGTTTGATAGTCTCATCTTTGTGAATACAGAGTAGAATGAATTTATTCAAACTTATGAAAGCCACAGGAATAACTTTGAACAATTCTGTTGTATCCCCTCTGTGTTTGCAAGAGGGTAATTTAGCAGACTGAAATTAATTTTTCTTCCCTGATTATGTTTTCAACAGACACTGGAAAGGTTGATGAGCACAATATAGTTTTAAATGATGTGCCTTGTTTATGCTTTTTTCTTTATGATCCATTACTATAGGATTTGAGTGGAACCGTATGATTATAGTCTTAGGTTGTCATGCAAATGGACTCATTTTGTTCCATTTCCCATTCCCCTTACTGTCCTTGTCAATGCGATGGATAAATCTTGCTCTGTGTTCTGTTCCTTGTAGACTTGTAAGGCTGTCATCAGAGTGGATTAATCTTCTGCCTGTGTTATCACAAAATTCTCTGTCCTAACAATGACTTATCGCTGAATTTAAAGCCTGATATACTTTATACTAAATCTGTAGCCTTAGTCCTGCAACAAAAATTGTAATGAGAGCTAAAAATGGTACAAAACTAATCCGTTCTTATCATAGTCTTTGAATTGTAATTTCATGGCTTTCCTTGAATACAGCATTTTACCGAACAATACCAAGAGCGAACATTGTAGAATAACATACTTGAAATTTCAATTTTAAATGTCACCTTAAGTAAACTTCCAAATAGTTTAATTAAGTGACCATGACTATAGTGCAGATTATTGCCAGCACAAATGCTGTACAAGCATTTCCTTCAATAAAAGCTGGGGTGTGGAGAAACTATTACTTGACAGGACATAAAAACAATATTACAAATAATGATGATGGTGGGACTTAGATCTAGAATAATAGAAATTTTAGAGTTACAGCTTCCACATCTAATCCCTTAACTCCTTCATCCTTATCCTTATCCCCTTCATACTTTGCTGTTGCATGTTTTTTAACTTGATCTGTGATTGTTATGCACGATTGTAATTTATTCTTTTCTCAGGGTTCTCAAATTGGTCTACATTATGGGAAAAAGATGCTTTCAGTGTTTAATTAAAATACATTTTTATGTGTGTACTGAAGATGCTAAATTAAATGAAAAATATTTAGTATTTCTTGCTCTCCAATGTAATGTATAAAAGACCAGAAGAAACTGATTTGAGTTACAGTAGAATTAAATAAGTGTTCTAAACTTTAAGCTATCTTGACATTTTATTGTCACATTAGGCTTATCTACATGGTGGCTTTAAAAGGAGCAAAAGCACTGACTAGACTGCGTTAAACTGAAGTGGTGCTTCCACACTATTTCCATATGCTGATTTACAGAAATTACCATCTTAACCATTTCATTTACAGGTTCTGTTTGCTGACTTAATAGTTGGCAGTTTTGCCTAGGAAGCCAGCACAAACTTTTGCACGTCAGCCCTGTGATTTTTCTCACAGGGTTTTACGGGATGCCTCCTCACGCTGGCAGGAGGCCTGAGCCTTGCGGTATCAAACTGCTGGGATTCTTCTCCCATTCCTGCACTGCCGCGAGAGCAGCCTGGAAGACACACTGCTCGCTCACAGCAGTCTGTAATATAAACAGGATAGTGCCTCGTATTGGCACTCATACAGTCTGACGGATCTGGCTTTGTGGCTTTGGAGGAGTAGCATTATGGCTTCAGGAGAAGGAAGTCTGGAGGATGAAGTAAAAAGCAGATTTTTTACCCCTTGGAGGGATTTCTCTGCAAATGCTTTCACAAAGTGAAACACTGCTTCTTTACTTGGCGAGCCATGAGCACCTGCTTGGTTACGTTCTGAGGAAGAAAGGCAGTTTTGAAGAATTTTAGGCTGAAGAAGGTAATGATCCAGCTAAGCTGTTTGCACTCATATGAAATGGTAGAACATCACATGAAAGTCCTCTTCCTCGCTCAAAATAAAGGGGTGCGAGAGACACCCCTGTTGCCTACAATGTTGAAGGAAGAAAAACCTGAAAGGCAGCAGCAGCAGGCAGGGAGCATCCCAAGTAGGTCAAATGTTCCCTACAGGCATTAGGCAAATTCATCTAGGACTGGAGGACACAGTGCTGCCAATGGAGGAGAGATGAGTGCCTCAGGAATGAGAGGATCACCTTGGTACAGGGAAAATGCTAAGGATAAAACTTGTCTTAAAACAAGCATACTGAAGATATCTGCTTTGCCTTAAGTTCTCCTTCACGACATCCATACCCTCAGATCCCACTTCGCAGCCACAGTTTTGCAAAGTTTTAAAATTTAATAAAATTTGTCATGAATTGTTCTTCATCCAAGCATTAGCTCATTGTTACCCACATCTGTACCTTTGGGGTTGCCTTTTCATATCTGAGATTAAAAAGATATTGTTTAAATCAAGGCAGAGATCTTAGGGGCAGGCTGCCCTGTAGAACAGGATATTGCAGGGAAGCCTGACAGTCTAGTTTTAAGCTTGCGATGTTGCCTCTATTTCATACTGGGCATACTGGAAAGAATGGCAGATACCTGCTGAGCAACGAGAGGAATGTGCCTGATGCCCCCAAGAAGCTGGCAGTAAATGTCAGGCTGCGTTTTAGATCCCGGTGCTTCCTCTATGCACGGAAATACAGCTCCGTACAGGGACACAACATCCATTCCTGGCTTTTGCAAGCTTCACAGCACAGTTTCAGGAATGACTATGCATGAAGAATTCCTATCGGTTCGTTATGTTGTATAATTTATGAACACTGTTAAAAATCTCATCCAGGTTAGACCCAAAAAGGATATTTTTTTAAAATTTTTTCTCTTTTCCTTCCCGTATGGTACCTTGAGAGTATGTTAGATTTTTGGGCACTCATTGGGTTATTTGGAGCAATTTGTGATAAACTTTCCACCATACCATATGCATGTGTTGGTAGACCTGCTTGCCAATGTACTCTCCATTTCTCAAGAAGATGGGCAGGTGCTGGGAGCACTGACAGAGGTTTGTTTGCGTCCTATCTTCATCACTATCACTGAGCACTTTTCCTTTGACTTGGCACTGGGAATAGGAGCAGGAATTACCATCTCAGTTTTGTTTACTCCAACAGCATCTTGTAGACGTTTGCGTTAGTGACACTTCTCCAGATGGGACTAAGCATGCAGCTCTTTGAGTCCCAGAGCTCTACAGATGTCCAGATGGAAGACTAGGGAGAGCAGCAATCAGTGTGTAATTGGGTAAGTGATAGACCTGCTGCAAAACAGCATTACCTCAGTCTTAAGGAGGATTAATTACCAAAAATCTTAAATGCCAATTAATTCACTTTAAAAAGTTGTGTGTGGATTCAAGGCACTTTGAGTCAAAGATGCTAGAGTTAATTCAACATAATGTGCCTACATAAATAAACATTGCAAGACATTAGGCACTTTATATATCACAAGAATGGAAATGTCTGAGCTATTTTTTTTATAAAAGGGTATTTTCAGTGAAGAAACTGATTTCCCTCCTGCTCTGCCACCAGAGACAGTCTTCCTAAGCAGACTGTAGCCTCTAGTTTTGGCTCACATACAGCACCCATTGCTGAATACTGCATGTGAATTTTGATACCAAAGTGCTGATAAAATACAGCTGATTTCTCAGCTTAGGCTGACAAGATTTGTTCATGCTTAAAAAAAATAACATCTCAAGTGACAAGCCCTCAAGATTTCAAAGGAAGCCTAGGAGAGTTGTGTTCAATCAGAAGGTAACAGAGATGCTCTTCCTGACACGTTGCTGCTGTCTCAATGGAGCAAGAGAGAAACTGAGGAGGAGGAAAGTACTACTCATGAAAACACGAACATGGAACTTTCTTTGCAACTGCTAATTGGAATGCAAACTTCTGCATCATTAAAAAACCTTAATTATGAATAGAGCACTGGAGTTTAATTGATTATATATGTCACTTTCTAAAAAAGCTGGAGATACAGGCTCTGATGGGCTTGACTGCCAAACAGTTTTATTAATAGGTATATGGTGCTTCATCTTGCTTCAGAAACCCAGGCAGAACACACGGAATATTTTTACACTGACAGGGATTTCCTAGGAAAGGTGCTGAGGAAGGTTACCGGCTCAGAAGGAGAGCCAGGCCGTGACTGGCCGTGTGGCATCAGCTGAACTGCAGAGAGGCAGCAACACCTGCCGGACAGGACAACATGATGGAACTGGAAACATCTGAACATCCTCATAGCGCAGAGGAGCTACATTGCTCCACGAAAAATAAATATAATAAAACTTACAACGGAATTAAACCATAAACCTATGGAATAGGACAAAATCAAGGAGAATGAAAAAAAAAAGTTACCCTAGGCTATATGTCAATTTAATGTCATTGCCAGATAAGTTTTATTGCTAATATAATGATATTTTTCTAAATTTTATGCTGTAGGAAGCTAAGAAGTTTATGAATCATGCTCTGAATTACCTACTCACCTTTGGATGTGTCTGGATGTACGTGCATGGAGAGAACATTGGCCCATCTGTATAATACTTATCTGTATGCAACATGACAGCTTCCCCCACAGCTGTTTTCTCATTATAACACAACTGGATTATTTTCAGAAATCATATCCAGTAAGTCACTGTGCAGATGTTCACCTTCACCCCATGAATCCTCTTCCTTATCCCTCAGAGTAAATATCTTTTTCTCAAATCCAAGACCAACGTATTTACTGGGACATGAATGGGAATTTTTCAAAATTATGGAAATTAATGGAAAAGCCAGCGAAATCCTTACTACCCAAAGAGAACTATAAAATATGGGAATGAAGTGTCATTACAAAACTATGGCATAAATTAGAGCTGAAGTAGGATGCAATTGTTAATCTTCCCTCAAGAAGAAGAAAAAAAGAAAAAAATAAGAAAAAAAAGGAAAAAAAAATAGAGAGACTTCATGATCCTGTAATCCAAAATAACAAAAACCAGGTATATAATGCAGTACGTGGTATCAGGTAGATTCATTAATATGGCTACCATATGACTTATGTTTTATTACTGGAATAATATTTAATAGATTATGCTTGCATGTTTTGCATAGCTGGTCTCACATTATAGCTCAGAGATTTATTCTTTAAAGAAAAGAATATGAAAAGAGGAAATAAAAAAGTTAAATCAATAGTCTTATGTTTGTGCATAACCACACGAAGCTTTTCTGATTTTCCATCAATTCCAAAAAGCTTGAAACACTTCCAAAAACTTGGGTCAAAATGAGAAAGCATAATCTGTTTGAAAACCAAATGTATCATTTTAAAAATTAAAATAGTAAAAGAAAAAAGATCTTAATGTAGAAAAGCTCTTTCAGTTTCAAATGCTGAGATATCAAGATATTGCATTAGAGCAAAAGATTTTGACTTCTGTTTTTCTTTTCTATCCGACTCTTCTATACGCAGTCCAATGAAATTGAAACAGAATGAATCAAAAAGGAAAAATTCATTGCCACCAAATCACTGTTTCAACAGATTTTGACCTACCTCTAGCGTTCTCATGGAGAAGAGATGAGTCTATTAATGAGTTTTTCAATGGTATTTTCATGTTTTTCAAGAATGATTAAGACGGATGTGCCAGCATCAACATATCTGACAGCTCATGGAGAGAACTTGCTGACATTAAGGCTGTTGGCTAATAACAATTACCTTGCATTGAGTCCTCCCCTGGGGAGGAATAAGAAACTTATGTTTTGTGATATGAGGTTAAGGGTACCGATTCATTAGGACACTCATTCCCCAGGGCTGCCTGGAGGCTGGGATGGTCCTGGGACCTTGAGGTGCTCCAGCCTTGGAGGCTCCCCATGGCGCGTGGAGACAGGGGCTGCTTCCAGCCAGGTTTGATCGGCAAAGCCACCAAAGCCAGCCTGTCTCAACGTGCTTAATGGAACCGTTCATGGCAATTAGGGGGGACCTGCATTTGGGGAACGCCGAGCTGGTGGCAAACCTCCCTGCCCACCCCTCTCCTCCAGGCACTTGCTTTTGGCCACGGCTAGACTAAATTGCCCTGCTCTGTTTAGGTGAATTTGCACCTGAAACTTGTACAGTGCGAGTTTCCTCAAAACGTCATAACAGACGACTTCAGGGCTCGAAGCATTCCAGTGGGGGAGCAGAGAGTATAAATATTGCTATTTAATTAACATTATACAATATGTTTCCTATATGAGCTGACATAACTGTCTATATTTCAAGCAATAGGTTTATATAGTGATGGTTGGAAACTAGCAGATTTACTGCAAATAATACCATAAATAAACTTTCCCAAACCAACATAGGTAACACAAACAAACGATTATGTCTGTTGTCTGAAATGCAGCAAAAAGCAAAGTTGTGGCAGGTGTGACACCTGATAGCTAAATTGAAATTTATAGAATGCATATGGCAGAATTTCATTTTTCTTTTTCATTTAGTGATCAAAAACTAGATGACAGACAGTGTAAAATGAAAACAGATGAAATGAATTTCCACATGGGTCCTGCCAAGTTTCATTTTCTGCACAAGTTCTTGGAAAGCCCAGAATCTATTCCCACGTGCATGGCTAGAATTTGCAGATTCTGCGATTTACCTCTTCATTCCGCCATCTGACAGTTTGCCAAGTCCTGTGTGTTACAGAGCAATTGCGAAGACAAGCCTGTTTATTATGGTACCAAGTATATATATATATATATACTCTCTCTCTCTCTATATATATATATGGTATAAATAAAATATAATTTATATACATATATATATACGCTTACATATTAGTTATAAAACTTTTTAAAGTCATTATAATGCTTTTTCTGATGAAAGCAGAAAGACTGGATAATAAATGAAGTGCAATGGAAATTTGATATGAGTTTTTAAATGTGCTGAGGTAAAAGGTGAATCTAGTTAACTAAGCAACAGATCCTTTTACTCGTCCGATATGAAACAAGATTCTCTGTGGAATAAGTTTCAGACAGGCATGGAGAATTTATTTTTAATCAGCTTTAAAATACAGTCTATAATAAGCATGCCCTTAGGCAGTTATTCTGTGCATGCCATCATAAAAAGAAAAAAAAAGCTTACGACAGGGCTTAAGAAAAATGGCCAACGGAACACCAGTATTTTTCAATCTGTGCTTGTCTTTGCCCCCACTGAGGATTTCTGCATCATCTTTTCATCAGGAGGGGCTGACGAAGCCGCTCAGTGGGTACCATGTACCGGGATCCACAAAAGTCAATGTCGTGTATATGAAGGCAATTTTTAAAGACTAATGGATGGAACATTAAAAATCCATGCTATATTAACTATGAATAATCTGACCAACTCCATAGTTCAAATGTATAGAATGCAGCAGATATTATGGTTTATTTCATAATAAAGCAAAGTCACCTTAAAGCCTGAAGGTAGATTCTTTTGGGAAGTTTTTTACAAATAAAAATAACATGTCTTCTCATAACAGGAAAATACACTTATGAAAGAAAACAAAAGGCCAGCAATATTATGGCCTAAATGAAGGGAATTAAGCTTACAGGGTGAAAAGTTCAGATTTTATGCCTTTGGTATAAAATGTAAGAAAATTATTAGATTGTTTCATTTTCAGAGCATCATGTAATTCAATTTTTCCAGTTTTGTAATTATAACATACCAGCTCCAAAAGTGTCTTGTTGCAGACAACGCAACTCACCTAGCAGCAACATTATTTTGGTTAAAGCTTTATATACAACTTTTGTACTGCTAACGGGCCCTTGTGCCAAAAAGAAGCCTTTTATAGCGTTCTTATGCACTGAAGTTACCCCATTAAAGATAAGGCAACCAGTCTGGGAAAAAATATCGAGTGCAAAACAGTGACACCTGTGACAGCCTAACTGGGCAAGATGAAGGACGAGTATTTGTGCTTTGGCTGGGGAGCGGGAACCTGCAGAACAGAGCGGTGCGGGGACGCGCCAAGGTTATGCGGGAAGACTTTAGCGAGGCAGGATCTGAAACGCACATCTTGACAGTCCTAGAAGGCACAATATCCTCTCTGTCTAATGCAGTGCAATCTTCCAAAACAATTATAGCCTACAGCATACACAGTATCCTTGAAAACAATTAGCATGTAGTTTGTATACGATTCTTCGCACAATTATCCTCTCTGTACACTCGCATGACATCAATAATAAATAAATAGCTAGGCAAGAGGAATCAACAATGGACAGGAAATACTAAAACTGGAAATCCTCCATCAAAAGCTCCATCAGAGAACGAAAGCAGCCGTTCCTACTGTCTTCCCTACCATCTTCTCACCAGATTACTGAGGCAAAAGATCAAAAAATAAGCCTACCCAGAAATGATCTCAGTTCCTGTATAAATATATGCAGAATGGCACAAATTAGATATACTCTAAGTTTGCCATAGGAATATTACATTTCACAATTTCTTTCTTAATTACTTGAAGACCTATGGAAGTTAGTTGCTGTTACAACTTTTGTTCTGATGTAGTCACACACACTTTTAATTATTTAGTATTTCAATGTTGCAGATTTTGTATTCAAAAATTTCAACTAAAATATTAAAACCCTTCTTCAAAATAGAAGTGATAGTTATAGAAACAATTTGTATAAAGCATCTTAGAACAGAGAGATATTACCAAAAAAGTCCTAACGCACCTGAAGTACATGCTAGTAGTCAAGAACTGAGGGAAGAAAATGATATGCTTGAAAATATAATGTAGTCATGTGTGCTGTAGGAGTAAAGAAAGAAAATTAAAAAGAGAATTTTCAGAAATGTCCAGGAGAAAAGAAAAACAAAAGACAAAGTGAGATTTCTGAATAATAGAGGAGAGTAACAATCACCAAGGACTTGAACATGGCAACATTCCTATATAAATACTTTTCTTCAGCCTTTCAACAGGAAAGAATTGGGAACACAGATGTACTGGGAGCAACAATGAAAAATGTAAAACTAAGCTACAGTAAAGAGTGTGTAAACATACTTTAGAAAAGTTAACAAAAGAAATCTGCAGGATCAGAAGGGCTGCGTCACTGGGGCCCCAGGCATTGGCTGAGGAACTCGCAGAGACGTCAGCAGAAATAGCTGACAGGTTCTGCAGCCCGGGCTCTGGTACGCAAATGTGGAACAAAATGTAGCGCTCCAGTTTAAATGGAGAGGGAAAGAGGAGTGACCTGGACACTTAAACTTTTAACCTGGCTTTTGTTCCAGGTGAGGAACTTGAAAGGATCACACAGGAATTAATTTATGAGAACTGATGGAGAGGAAAGCAGCTCACCAGAGCTGGCCTGGGCTTGCTGAGCTCGGGCTAACATTACTGATCCGCTTTTTTTTTTTCACATATTAAATTGGGCAAAAAAGGATGAGGCAAAATTAATCTGGACTTCAGCAAGATGTTTTGATCTAGCTGCAATCAGAGGAGTCACTGGGATAATGGAGATGAATTGCTGGCTCAAGATGATGATATGGAGGATGGTGATTAGTTTTCAGATAGAGTATTATCAGGCTGAGTCATGGTTCAGCTCAGCCAACATTGTACAACATAATCTCTAATGATTTTAAGGCAGTGATTAATTTGATCTTGATCAAATCTGCTGGAAGCAGCAATAAATAATTATTTCTTAAGACTTGATGTTATATATATTAAATGATTCTGAGGAGGACTGGATCTCGACTGGGAAGCAGTTATATGTCTCATGTCAAGAAAGGGTGATGAGTCACAATTTCTAAATTAAATGTTTAAGTATTACTTAGAAAATGATTATAAAGATAGTGATGAAGCAAAAACAGTGGATAAAATACAGGGAGAATACACATAGTAAGTCTATTGAAAAAAAAAATCAAATAAACAAAACCCCAGTATTGTCCTGGAATAAATACATAGGGACATGTTTTTGCTGTGTGTGCCTATTGTACAGTAATCTCTACCTATGTAAACGGAATACAAAAAGCTAACAAACATGAGTGGCTGCAGTTTCTCACCACTTCTAGAAGTGTGACGAACTGCTTGGAAAAACAGGGTGCGAGCATCAGATCAATAACAATCCTGATCAAGAGGAAAACTTCAAAGCAATTCTAAATTGCCTTGGTTATATTTAGAATAGCATGAACTGTGCATTGTATGGGGAATTTATTTTTTATTTATTTATTTTTTTTTTTTTTTTTGGTAAATGATGTAGGAAGAAGTGCTTCATGAAATGAAAATTTAACATGAAATGCAGATTTCCCTAATCTAAGTGCAATTTAGCCTTGCCTCTCTACACCAAGCTCTCCAATGACTCTACTCGTCTTTCTAGTAGCACTTTTCCACATAGCCCTATGTTTATCCTCCATTAAATTGCCCAGGGTGGGATTTTGAGAAGTCCAAAGTGCATAGCCACTTGGGGTGTCAAAAAAAATAATTCATTCTGGTCTGGAGGAAAAGTTCAGTGTTTCCTCTTGCCTGATCTTCCCTGATACTTTCATTTTTTTCTGTGTTTTCCCAGGGCTTCTACCTGGCCACTCCCCAGCCACTATATGGTGAGGGGTTGGTTTTGGTGGCCTTCCCTGGAGCAATAAATAATGGCTCGTGGGGTTCCTGATCACTGTATGAATGCTCTGAACCTGCCTTAAAATGTTGCAACTCGATTGGTTTGACAGGGAGCACAACCCTTCAAAAACACAAATTGTGGCAGTAGCAAAATTACGCTGATTAGCCTCAACAGAAATCAGTTGTACTGGTTTCAGTCCTGATCTACTGAAACTGGAATATTTGTTTTTGTTGTTGTCTTATGTTGCCTTGATTTTACCTCTGAATATATAGAATTTTATATTGCCCTCCTCTAATAGGGTGTGTTTTTACTTTTTCCTGTCTCCTCTGCCTGGCAGGAAACCACACCGTCCTCTCTGTATTTAGTGCAAAAAGAGATTAAAGGGTAAACACTGCAGCTTTGGCTAATCTTTTGCCAAGACTTATATTCTCAGAGGTTGCTACTCGACAGTAGGTAATATTTCTAGAGTATTTCTCTCTGCTTTTTTAGTGTCTTTTCTCCAGGAAAGTGAAGAATAACAACATTTGCTTTTGGAGTATCTGCCATCCTGACAGCAGAAGAGAGGGAAACCAAGCTGGCTTTATTTTAGCCAATTAGCCATATGCCTGGCATCAGTGGGAGATGTGCCCCGTTGAGAGAAAAGAATAGCCCTTCGTTTTACATAGATCTTTGCTGGGTTACTGGCTTGGCTTCTGCTTTGCATACAGAACTTTTTATGGACTCTTATTTTCTGAACTTTTTGTATGCTCACTCTGACGCATACCAGGGCAGCTGAGAAAAAAAGAATAAACATCAATTTAGTCCTATCTACATAGAAAAAAACTGTATTATATAATGATACATTATAATATAACGTTAAAATATGGAGAAACATCACAACAGAGTATTTTATAGTACATTTCTTAGTTGATAATCTCCAAAACAGGATGATGTTCCTCATTTCTCCACCCAATTTAAAGACAGAAACGTCTCCTCCTCCAATCTGGAAATTAAGTGTCTGTAGATTCTGATCCCAGAAGCACTCGTGCACATGTGCAGCCTCTCCAGCTAATAGCAATCACTCATTTCCACTGGCCTCAGCGCCTACTTAAAGCTGAGTATAAGTCCAAAGAATCCACAAGGCCAGAAATATGAGTTAAGGTTTACATGGAGAGAACTGAGGTCCACAGGGATTCAGGGAGCTGCCAGGAAGTGACTATTTATCAGAAATAAAATTGAATTCAGACCTCTGAGACCCAACCATCCAACTAAATCACAAGAGAATATTTCCTCTTCTTAAGCATCAGATAAAAAGTGAGACTGAAGAAATATTTAATTGCATTTTGTTTTAAAATATTTTTCCTCCATTTTGGGCCAGATTATGCCAGATTTGAAAAGTAATATATTTTCCTATATACAGACCTACCAGATTCAGAAGCCTAACTGCCCATATAAAGTACCAGTGGCAGACTGATTTTTTTTTCTCCCTCTAAAATACTCCCTAAAATAATCTCTTTTTTTTTTTGTCATCTATATCTCTTCTAGATTACAGATTGAAACACCCATACCTGTTTCTGTCTAGTTGGTATCACAATGTAACCACAATTTTATCACTATATCTTTTGTTTTCTGGGTTCTTGATTTCAAGAGGTTGATCAAAATTAATGTGGTCTCCCTACCCAATGGCATTTATTCTGGTTATAAGATTAGAAATGTAAATTTGCAATAAGAGAAGAAAATAGGAAGCTGTTTTTAATGAATATTTTACACATGACTAATTAACAGAATCCCCTACAGGAATACGGAAGTAATAAGGAATTGACTGAAAATAAATTAAAAATTAATAAAGGGGTCTCCAAACAACTTTGTTTATGAGCATTACCAGTTGCATTCTTAGTTATGAATATTTCAAGCTGCTTTGCTATTCAGGATGTTTTATTCTTGGAGTGTTCATAATTTTAGAGGTGATTAGACAGAAAAAAAAAAGAACAACAGAAAACAAAATGTCTTGAAATGATAAAACCTACCTGGGGAAAACTTGCTAATGTACAAATAATGGCTTAATATCCATTGTTTTTGTCTAATAATACCTGCAATATGATGTTCCTCTTAATCTTCAGCCTCTAAATGGAGTGAACAGAAATATTCACTACTTCATTGAGAAAAAATGAAAAATTTTGGCTTGAGAAAGGAGAACTGCAGACACTCAGCTGAGCTTAACCGTTAATAATTGTTAGCTGAACCCTGACAGAGGGTTTGGGCCGTGCACGGATAGGTGCAGCAGCGGAGTGGCTGCAACAACAGAGCGGCAGTGCCAGTAAGTCAAGTACAAAATCTGCCCAAACATACAGTGCTGATGGCAGAAAGCGAGCCTACTACCTGCTTAGCTATTCTTTTCTCATCTTCTCTGGTATATCCATACCTCAGACTGCACTGAAAGGCAACAGGACACTTTTTTCCCCCTTGTTCAGACCCTATCTTCATTTATATCCCTCTGGGTCAACAGTTGAAGACTGTTGAGGAAACAAGTCATGTGAATTCCAGATGTTTCCATCTGTCTGTAAAATATTTTTGCTTGAAAGACTGTTAGCAAAATAAAGTGAAGTGATGAGAACTCAGTGGTAGTGTCTCAGCTGATGGAGAATGTCCTCAGAGAACTTAGGCTAAACCAGCCAACAGCTTCAGCTGTGAAAGATCAGAACCATAAACACAAGAAATAGGAAAAGAAGGAAACAGAAGATCTCCTGTTGTTATTAATTATCAGTCCACTTCGTTGCTAGATGGTTTGACTGCAGAGGGTCATCTAGCTTTCCTAATGCCAAAGACAGTTTACAGCAAACGTAAAGTAAAATGATTGGGATAAAATCAGTTCTTTCTCACTTTTAAGGATAGAACTCTCTTTGGTCATACGCTAGTGCTGAGAGCTGAACTCCAAGAAAGCAACACAGATGATGATGATTATTATTATTTTCAAGTAATGGTTCTTTCTGAAGTTATCAAATATTTATAGAAAAGATACTTGGGGACATATCTTAAGAAGCAAAGAAGTAATACATTTTAGTGTAATCCATGAAGACCACATGAATAAAGTTCCCTTAATGGCAGCTCGAAACTCACTGACTAGAACATGACTGCCATAGTATTTGCCTAAACTTATCCCCAAGAGGTCATGGCAGTAAAAATAAAACAACAAAAAAAAAGATCTTCAAACAATGTATATCATGTACAAACAAACAAAATCTTAATGTAGGAAATGATAACTCTTTCTATCAGTGCCACTGTTTCTCTGTAAAACAGAGATAATGCATCTTACCAGCTAAATCTCAGTAAGATGCCTGGGCATCTAACACTCATTTCTCCCTGCAAGCCAAACAGCCATGTCTCTCAGCAGGTGCCCAGCACTAGTGTTTGATGGCTCTCTCCAAAGGATGTATCTGAGAAAAGGTATTTGTCATTTCAGCTTCCCCTGCCAAGGTGTATAGATTAATAGCAGGAGAGGATGCTGCCTCTTCCCATCCGAAAATTACCTTGATAGAAAACAAGATTAAAAAAAGTACTAAAAACCAATTCCGCATTCTTTCAATTCACTAATTGCATTTACACTTTTACTGCCACCTGAGAAGTTTAAGGTAACTTAAATTATGAGTTAGCATACAGGGTGTGAGATCCTTCCCAAGGAACAAATCTGCAGATTTTTCTTAAGAATAAAGAAAACTTGGACTCTCATGGTCAAGAGCAAAACTTGCATTAAAGTTGGTAAGACCCCATTACACTTCAGACCCCGCAGTGCTCAGCACCTTTCAAGCTTCTGCCCACCTGGAACTTCTTCATAACCTGAAGATAATGTATTTCTCTGATCAGCAACATGGTCTGATCAGCATGGACTGTTTAAGGTTTCTAACATTAAACAAGAGCTCTCCCGTGTCTCTCAGGACGTAGCATGCAGTCATCATAGCCATTTTATAATAAAGGTTTGGCCTTAGGCACGTTCAGATGAAATCTGGGAAGCTCCAAAGCCTCTGAATTGCTATCTGAGCATCACAAACTTCAGATATCACCTGTTTGTAGTTTAAAATAACACTAAGTACACTTGAAAATCCAAGGAATTCACTTCAAGTCTGAAGACAGCACCTAGTCTCTAATCTCTTTTTCCACTGCTCTGATCTAACAAAGAACCAACTAAAGGTTCAAATAATTTTCACCAGTCTACAAATGCGATGTGTTTCTTAAAAAATGTAACCGATTACAATGATTTAACTATCACTAAAAGCTTTTAATTAAAACCTAAAATATATCCTCATTGTAAAAAGAAATTACAATTTCTGAGGTTTTATTGATAAGGCTACTTATTAAGGACTTCTGAGCTGATTTGCGTTTTTGAAGATAAGCTCCAGAACAACATTTGTTGGGTATTCATTATAATTCTCCACAGCCTATAAATCATTTTTTCCTCCCTAATGGAAATATGGAAATATTCATCTTTCTTTTTTTTAAAGTAGGAAATCACCTTGGGTGTTTCTGACTGGTTCACAAAGACAGAAACAAAAAATGGTTGAAATTTAAACACGGACAGCTGCCAGTGAAACATTGGGAAGAACTCCAACTATTGGCAAGAACTTTTTATTGAAAGAAATAACACTCATCATCTTGTTGGGAATTAACGCCCGTAGCTGCAGTAGGAGAGGCGCGGTGTGGCGAGAGCTCACCGGGAGCGCAGTGTAACCATCAGTATTAATAGGGCCGCGATGCTAGAAGGATCTGCAGGTAGTGAATGAACAGCTGGGGAACAGTTTGATTCACAGATGCTTCAATATCGCTTGAAAGGCCTGTGGTGAAATTCATGGATGTTTTACAAATAACAAATCCATAGCTATTCCAGCTGCGTATAGTCAAGTTGCAAATAATAGTTTGAGAGTCTATGCCAATTTTCCCCAGAGCTACGACACGTTGGCCTGGATCACTAGACAGCTCTACAGCACCTTGCCCTCAGCTGGGGTGGTGGGAGGAAGGGAGGACAGGAGGACAGAGGGGTGGCTGTGCAGCCTTCCTGCCCTCCCTTGTAGCATCCCAGACTATAGGAGGTTCAAGTCTCACGTTAGGGAAGAACTGAATTCAGCTACAGCTTTACCCAGTTAATTGTCAGGTTATAAAAGTGGCTAAAATCAGCTGTTTCAAACCATCAAAGAAGTGAACATTTCCTTTATTTAAAGGAAAGGCAAAATGAAAGATCAAATACAGTTCCTGATTTACACCTCGAGAGGGTCCTTCTTTAAAGACAAAAGAGCAATTTGTATATACTTTCTAAGGTTTTGATGTATGAACTCCTGAGAAGACTTGGCAGAACCTTCTCACAAGAAACAGAGCAGTGAGCCAAAACCAGACTGGTCACGTTGTATTCTTTGGTCCAAGAAAAGTGAGAACAAAGACAGCAAACAGGGAGAAGTAAATGAAATTTTTGAAGTCTCTGAGGTGTAACTTTCTGAGGTCCCCATTTACAGATATTACAAGATCAGCCTCTATACTTTTCATTTATAATATTGGAGCAAGCAGGCTATGAATATAACTGCACCTTTGACACATGCAACTTACTTTTTATCCACAGACACCTAACTATTGAAATTCAAAGAATTTCACAGAACTTTTAAAGAAGAGTCTAAAATCGCTTCACAGAAATAATCTGTGATAGCCATTACAGAAATGTTTACAAAACCATAATTGCAATGTTCTCTGGAGGAACTTATTAACTGCTATAAAATGGCATGCAAAACTGGCTTAAAGGAACATATTAACCATACACCAAGCCATACACCATGGCAGCAACATAATTCCTGACTTAAAAAAATAAAAATAAGAAATAGCAGTGATTTGAAAAGCAGAAGTCTGCCCATGTATAAAGAGCTAGAGATTATCAAAAACAGATTGAAAAATGTGTTTAATTGACATTTCTAGCATCTGTTTTATTTTCATCTTCAATTAGGAGCCAAATCCAAAGAAAAGAAATGTTTTGGCTGTGGGCCAGGTTAAATTTTTTTGGCTTTAGTTCATTTTTATCAAGTACAATTTTACTCATTTCTATTTATTTATTTATTTTCATAGCACAGTGTTTTTGCAACATAATTTTGTCTTGCATATGTGGTTCAATTTTATATACGTATTATGCATTAGCATTTCTATTAAAACCTATAGAAACTCTGGCATGAAGCTCTGGCATGCCTTCCCCCTTTCACTTGGTACCCCAGGAAGGGTGATTATGGCAATTATTTGGACTCGTTGCCTATCCAAAGCACAGAGTGGCTCGAGCCCTAGCCCAGGCAACACTCGGAAATCATTAAGCAGCCTTTTGTTTCCCTCCACCAGCACAACTCGGTCTACAACAAACCAACTCAAATTTCTAATCTTTAATAATTTTATCGCTCTGCAAATACTATCTAACCTGACTACTGCCCCTTCCCCAGACTTTCTACTCATGCACTGTTACAATCAACAGCGCAGGGTATTTAGACATGGGAAGTACTTATCTTACTATAAGGCTCGGTCTACTTTCAGACATTACTCTCTAAACTTCTGGAAATGCAAGCTGTGTTCCACCACTGAACACAGCCATGGCTGTATGGGAACGTGAAAGACAGTCATTAGAAATGCTACCTACTCTTTGGGGCTTTACAGACCAAAACTCAGGAACCAACAAGCAACCAGTGCATATTATCTAATTACCCACGGGAAGCCTTACTGAACAGGCTGCCTGCTGAATACAAGAGCTTAGATACGATCCAGGTAAGATCAGTGTAGGGGTTGTTGCAGAAGCTGAGGGGTTGGGATCGCAGAAACAGGGTCCCTGTTTGAAAAGAAAAGGTCATAAGCTGTGAGCAAGTGTCAACCAATTTTTGTCTTTAATGAAGGTATTGTGACAAGAATAGAGCTTTAAAATAAAACCAAACATTCACTGCAGCAGTGAGTTCAAATAAGCTGTATTTTATTGCTTATTTTCCTTGTTGCATTACCTGGGGACTGTAATGTAATTTGCTAGTGCCACCTGCCCTATTCAAATACATTAAAATAAGGATTCTTTGCTGTTTTGCAAGGAACATAGCCACTTTGTCCTTTGATCTCAAACTTTTATTAAAAATCATGTTTGGATGTTTGATTTGTTTTTACAATAAGTAGGCAGATTGTTTTGCAGTGGGTTTCCATAATCAGATATTCACTTCTATCATTTGCTTTTAAATAAAGTATAAAGTGTTGGCATGGAGGGAAAGTACAAAGCTATTTTAAAATGAAGCATACTGATTAAAAATGAATAAATATGTTCAAATAATGAATCTGACTATAAAAGAAGCTAATATCTACATTCCGATGCAGGAAATGTCTGAGGAACATAAACGTTTACCTTAAGTTTCTATTTAACTCTTCTAACAGATTTTCTCAGAAGCAGAAAAATAGAAATAATAACATATCTTTTTCATTTTCCCTGTTTTATAGGTATACATGTATTTTATACCAAAGATATATACTGCTGCTGGTGTTCTTTCTGAAATCTTAACTCTAATTTAAACCTCCACCCAGGAGCCTGGGAAACTGAATTACCTCATCTCGGCATTTTCAACCAACAGTATTTCTGCATTCACAAGAGCTGAATACGAGGAATTAAACTGAGATTTCTTTACTAAGGAGGAATGTATGATGCAGAATGACTTGGGAAATCAATTAAGAAAGTAGCAATGTTCATTAGGTGAAACCTCCCACTCTGCACTCGGGCAGCTGTCCCAGCCTTTGCCTCAGGGACATCTGGATCCCTGACCCTTCAAACCCCAATCACACTCAGTAATCCTGGGCTGACAGGACTCAAAGTCTGGGGAAGTCCATTCCACTGCATATAACTGGAATAGACATGAGATTTAACAAATAAAATCTCTTGCTTTCTGCAGAAATACCAGCACACACCTCCTTCCCTGAGCCTGCTTCTCCCTTTGCTTGTCAACAAGTGGCAACTGAGTCTGAGGTAAAGTACTTATAGGGGTCCTCCCTGAGGCCATTCCACCTTTGGTACCAGATCTGTTAGCTCCCTCTGAGAAATAAGTAAGCTCCAAAGTTGCCTTCATGAAAGACCTTCAGAAATTCACCTACATGAGCTCTGGGTTGGAGCACATAGCTTGCTGATCAAGTCTTTTCCTGTCTTCCACAACAATAAAGATTTCCTTCTTTATTTTCTATATGAGCAGTCCTTGAAGCTGCTCCTCTATCCCCTGAAAGCTGTATCAGGAAACCATTAGAAGTGAATTTAACTTCTTGAGAATTCTTGTGAATTTAACTGGGCATCAAACTGAAAAGGCTACTTCCAAAGCCTTGCTTTCACACAAGATGGCTTCATGCCCAGATTGACCTACAGCAACAGTGAAGACCCTGAGAAACTGTGAGGGACCATCTGGAAACTTGCAATCAGCAAAGTTTGCACTCGACTGACCAGACGAGATGAGGAAAAAGATCTGTTCATATAATTCTGAAAGCCAAGAGGATTACTGCATATTTTGTTTACCTGAAGCAGAATCTAACGTATTTGCATTTCTCAACACTATGAAGTTGAATATAAATATTCAGCAAACCATTGAAATAGTGCCCCAAGAATCTGCAGCAAAAGCCTCAGATACAAGAAAGACCGAAGCATTTAACTGTTACAAGCATTGCTGAACTGATGCACGTTATAGAAAAACAACTTGCATTTCACAAAAAAGAGGATTTTTTTGCATAGATGTTGCCAGTTCTACAGTCATAGAGTACATATATGTACAGGTATAGCGTACATATAAAAGCTGTATCATTGTCAACATAAATTATGATGTTGGACACACAGCAGTCAAGTACAAAATTATCAGAAGAAACAATAGCAAAAACAAAAAAACATGTAAAACCTGTATTAATGCTAAGATTGGTTTTCTTGGGCAGTAGTATCCTGTATACAGCACCTTATCAAGTAGAAGTCTCTCCTGACTGGTGAATGGTACATTCAGAGAGGAAGGATAGCAGTAAAATTGAACACTGTAAATACACTGAATGGATTCATTTATAATGGTGTGTTGCTAATGACTCCCAAGTTAAGTTTGGGTTGAGATTTGCATTTAAATCAAAGCTGAAATCCCCTTGTTCCACAGCTTAATGCTTGAGTAGTCTCTAAATTTGGCACAGTAAATTTCAGAGGACAATTTTCCTTGTTTTTTTTTTTTTTTAATAAATGTTTACTGCATTGTTATTAAATATTTGCGAAGGAAAGATGCAAAGGAAGGAGCTTTTGTTTTGCCTTCTGCTTTCTTGGGTTTTACAGTCCTCAACTCCAGCAAATTTTACAAACACAGAAGCGTGTATATGTGCCACTACATACCTTACTTCCTTATCATTTATTTGATAACTTACTGTCAACATAGAGATTTTTGAAAATTCTGAATTAAGTATAGACTATTTTCCTGGTAACTTGTTGGAGCTGTACTGACAGCAGAGACTTCCTCCAGGCTCTTGTTCTTATGAAGATAATTCTTTTGTCCCTCATGTTCATCAGTCCTTTATTTTTGTGTGGAACTGAGTAATTATTATTATTATATTAAAGCTGGCTGTTACAATCATGCATTTTTATGATTGCCTACTTTGATCCATTAAAATGGAGCAATCACAACAGTTGTAGAGAACTAACACTGTGTTTTGTTATAGACGATGGATAGCAAGGTGACAGAATGACCCACAGCTAATCATAATGACTAGAAAATTGTAAGGTAAAATTGGATACAATCTGAGTCAATTATGCAGTCCATTCATTCCTCCTCTGAAGCTTTCCTTGCAGACCTGTGATTATTCTAAGAACTCCTTCCCTTACATCCCTTTCCCATTTTAATGGCCAAACTCTCAGGTGCAAGAGAGTCCCTAACTAATGGGCTTTTTCACTTTGATACAAGTTGAGTTTCCTTTGTACTAAATAAGAAGAGATTCACTGCGATCAAGCCAGGTCAGTTCTGAGAAGCTGAGTTCAAAATTTTGGCTAAATTAGGAAATTTAAGGTTTATGGGTGAGGAGGTTTAAGGAAGAGACCGGAGAGGAAAATAGTAAGTCAGAATATTGGGCAAATTCACAGCTTATTTACCTGCATTTCACAGCTTGCATTAGTCTGAGGTACAGTCCAGAAAACTCATGCACGAAATAAATATTTTCTGTATGGTCTTCATCTACTATAGCAGGTATTTGGTTTAATGTATGGTATTACAATTGGAGTTGGAAATAAGTGTGGAATTTCCTTTGATTAAGCAGAGATGGATCAGCAAAGGAACAAACTTGGGTCAGAGAGCTTGTGGAAAGACATAATGCAGCTCTTCAGTAGTGTAGCAAACAACAAAATGAAAATAACTTTTAAAAAAGGCATCAAAAAGTTCATGATATCACAGGGAGTGGCAGAAATAGCAGTGAAACCAGAGTGTGAGAAAGGGCTGCCACATCCTGACCACTGAAAATGTGTATACTGGAGGGGTATTCCTGTCTGTCCATCATTTTTTCCCCAGTTCATCCAGTGTGCTTTGTGAAAGATCCTTTTTTTTTTCAATTACATAAAAGCACAAGGAGAGATAAAAGCTAGGTTCAGGAAGTTTTGCTGCCCAGATAATGACCCTTTCTTTGTCAAAATTCCTAAATATGAAATCCCAAAGAGGATGAATTCAGCCTCTCATCTTCTACTTCCCTTCCTCCTTTTCATGCTGCTGTCACTCTCTTTGACACATTCTCCTTCAAACACTCCCTATCAACTCTGATACTTCCCAAGAAGGAGACTCTTTTATGTTCTTCATCATCATGGAAACACTATACGTTTCCTCAGGTCAATGAACAACCTTTCTCTGACCATTCAACCTGACAAATAATTACACTCAGAGTTCAGAAGAAAAGAATGTATCTATGATCAAGATCAAACAACAACAACAACAAAAAAAGCCCATACTATCAGGGTATGATTCACCATAGGCCCTTTCCTCCTTTCAGTGTTACTGGGAATATAGATTATCAATGTTAACTAACCCAAATATTTTTGTCCTTTTAAAATCAAATAGAACTTGTAAGATGTCTATTATCTTTAACCTACAAAGCCTTTGATTTTGCATCATAGCTTCCACTGTTATAACAGGACATAAAGAGCAGCGGTTAAGCCAAGCATAGAGCAAAATGAGTAACAGGTGTAAATTATGCACCTGGGAGCCCTAACGGGTACATAAGAGTCCACTGTGGCGCACTTTATAAAGCCTGAGAGCCTCAGCAACAAGCAAGGGCTGTAGGAAGGGAGGGGAAGGCAGAAGGGACAGCTGGTATGGCCTGGATGGCATCATGGAAAACTGAAGTCATCAATGTTTGACCTAGGACTGTTAAGTAAATATTTCCATGAGAACTTTGCTTAAAACTTTCGATGGAAGCATTTGAAAATTACTACAGTTGCAGCAGTGATTGCCCTATGGGTCTGCCTTGAATCCTTTATTTAGGTAAGAGCTCCTGCTTTCATTCCAATCCTACATGAAATACCAAAGGAACAACTAAAACTACTGAGATATGCAAATTCAAACTGATCAAAGAGTAAGTGGTCTGGCAGTAAATGCAAGATGGTCTCTTCTCATATTTTGATAATCACATCACTTGGCTATCCCACCTTACCTTTTCCAGATCAAACTCTCTAGCTTTTAATAGTTTATTTTGTCACTTTAAGTAAAATAACATTTTCCACACTAGGAATCACACACACGAAATCAAATGTGGTGTTGAAAAAGTTTTGAATAATAGACTTACTTCAAAGAAAAAACTTCTTTCTGTGTGGGAGGAGAGAACCTATTAGCAAATTCACTATGACTTATGCAAATAATTTCAGCCAAATAATGATACATTTTGTTTTGACATATTTTGAAAATGAAATGTTCCATTTTGGAAATGCCAAAAGCTTTCACTTTGACATGTTCTAAAAGCATCTTTCTGAATTTTTGAGTTTTTTTTTTAATTTAAAATGACTTAAATGGAACTCATATTAAACCATGTAGAAAGAGTAAAACACTTTGATTGGGGTTAAGGAAGAGCAATTTTTTTGCTTACCTGGAAGAAAACAAATAAACAAAAGGACACCCTTCAGATACCAGTTTTCTTGAACCCATACTTCTATCTGTATTTTTTTGTTCCAACCAAGATTTAAATCTGTCATGTTTGGTTATAGTGAGAACCAGAGTCCAGCCCATTCACCTTCACTAGGCTCTATCAGTTTACTTTAACTGAATCCCTGGACTACTCTGTTTATAAAATGTGCAAAAAATAGGTTCTTCTACACTGTGCTGAAGAAGCAGAAGATCTGGGGAATGGAAAGAAATGCTGTCATCAAAACTGTACATGTGGGACTGTCTGTCCATCCCTCCCTCATAGCTGATTCCCCATCTTCCATCTGTTTAATTTGCTTAAGCAGTTAATTAATTTATAGATAGCTTCTGTCAATATATATAGCAAGTAAGTAGCTGTCACAGGAGCCAAGCTTAGCCAGGGACAAGCAAAGAGCTGATTTTTGGTCATCCTAAACTATCAGATGAGAATTTAGCAACACAAACGTATGTATTTTCTCAGAAATCCTCATTCTCAGAAGCTGAGAGAAGAGGCGTAAGCAATTGTATCCATTTTGTTGTAGTAAAAGGATGGATGGCTATAGCCCTATGGGCTAGAGAAAGGAAAGAAGGGATATTTTCTCCAGGATTTGCATGTCCTCCTCATAAAAAAAGACTCATCTGGGTGTTTTTTATGTTTATGCCTATTTAAAGAGAGGTTTTAGAATAAGTCAGTAAGCCTAATGTATCTACAAACTTTGAGCTGTTTTCTTTATGCTTTTACAGCTAAACAGAAAATCCTTCACTGGGTCTCCCAGGACTTCTTTTTCCTACTGAACTGTGATCCCATTTGATATTTCATAGTTTCCTATTTCATAGATATTTTTGTCTCTCTCACTACAGTGGGCCACTCAAGCATGGAGACATTTATTGCCAAATCAGGCTTGAAATGCCACTGCACTTTTGCTTTTATTAACCACCTTTACATGATCATCATCATCATCTTACTGTGACTCAGCACTGAGCAGCAGATCTATCTGCAGCAGATCTCTGCAGTTGAAGGTCTCTTCCTTCTCCTCCCTGATAACCGAGGCTTCACTGAGATGGAAAGAAAGAAATATTAACACCTGGACCCAAGCAGAAAAACAGAGCGTTGTTGAGCCTCATTATAACTAAGAGCTTTAGTAAAGGGAGCATCAGTGCAATTAGGGTGTAATCCAAAGCCCATTAAAGTCATTGGGAATCATTCCATTCACTTAAATAGGCTTTGGATCAGGCCCATAATATCTATTACATATCAGAAGGCAGTGCTATCTGAGGGGGATTGTATTTCAAAGTGTGAATAACACTGCTGCACACAGCTTTGCTGTTAGAAATTCCAGCTCTGTCACATTTTGTTTTGCTGGCACCCTCTTTTTATCAACATTTGTCTTGCAGCAGATTGTGGTTATTATTCTAAAACCAAAAGGCTTTTTGAACAAACATCATCAACGCGGATCTGTTGAACAGTTACATAACACAGTGGGCATAGCTGCGGTTGACATAGCATAGAAATAAAAAGGCACCCTGGAAACATGTCATTTTAATGTCCTTTCAATATTCCATGGGCTTATTTTGGTCAGAACTGCAAAACATTTACTAGGTCCTGAATACCCCCCAAAATTCCAACACATTGCAGGCAGATGTTCAGAATGCCTGAACATTTTTTAGAATCTAAGTGTCAAGAGGCCTCTAAAATAACCAAGTTTCTCCCTATAATACTGCTAAGAAAGGGAAGGTGGCAGAAAGTGTTCTAATCAATAGCAACAACTTTGTTCCCCAAATCATTATTTGTATTGATTGCTGGCCCAGCTAATTACCGTGTGTCAGGATAGAGCAGGACATTACATTTACTGAATTTAGGAGTGAGCCAAAGTGTGCTAAGGGAGCTGCTAAACACACATTCTCTTCACCAACTTCCAGCACACACCAGGATGATGACTCTCGTCTCTGAGTGAAAGTTCTCACAGAATTATCTGCTAGCAACACCAAATGCCTCTAGGGGTACGGAAGCTACGCAGGACCATCATGTCCCAGAAGGAGCTCAATCCTTTCCTTCCTTCCAAAGTTTTGCTTTCAGCTACACAATTTCATGGCCAGCCCTACTTTGCGCCAGCACGGGGAAGAAGATACCAGTCTAGACAGCCCAGGGGACCTCAGAAGGGGAATTTCTGAGTTCTTGCACCCTTGGGGACAATCGCTGTGTTCCCACTCTGCTGCTGCAAGGAGTCAGAGACCCGTTGACTGCTGAGCTCCCCATCATGAGACACATTTCCAGGACAACAGAATATGCTCTGCCCCGGTGCAGGTCACAGCCGCAAAGCTGTGTCCACAGGAGAGGTACCACAAGGGTAAGAGCAGTGCTAGGCAGTGAGTGAGGCTGAAAGTATGAAAACCTCTATGAAAGAGCATGAAATACTGTAGCTAGTTAGCTTGAAATAGGAGGGGGAAAATGTACACTTTGCTCTGTATCTATATTTAACATTTAAGGTAAGGTAAGGCAGGCTGGGACTGAAGAAGGCAACAAGTGGAAGAGAGTCCATGAGCTGACGTGAAGGAAATCCTTGTGGTTTACAAGAAAGAGTTCCCAAGTGGGGGAGGTACAAAGCATTGAACAAATTTGAAGCTGAATGAGGTGATATTAATATTGCCCCCAAATTTTCATTGTTGCCATTTTTCATTAGTAGCTCTCGGATATTTGCAAAGGAGATCAGTGTCGATAGCTGGCATACACTCAAAGAAACAGAACATGAGCTATGCTCTAGAAATGCTGTTATTAAGAACATAAAGTTTTGCTACTGGTAACAAGTAATAAAATATGGGAAGCCAGGAGAGCTAGCTATTCATGTTATAAATATGCATCCTTTTTCACCTGACAGAGAAGATGAATTTAAATTCTCAGTTCTTCAATCTAGTTGTATCATTTGGAATTAATTTCCCCAAAGAAAAAGCAAGGGATCAAACAAGGTTGATGTCTATTACAGTCACTGAATAAAATTGAACTTTAAGCCAAATATTAATAATCTTTGGGCATAAGCAGTGGTGGCAACAGTAAATTTCTGACTCAAGGCAAAATGCATTAGCTCTTATAAAAAGCCTGGGATTAAGTCTATGATCTGATTTGCAGATGAAGCATCTAACACAATTATATGTGACGAGCTCGCATGTCGGAAGAGGCAATCTCTTCAGTTACCAGATTGTTTTGTCATGACACCCAGTGTCCATCTTGGCAAAAGATAAATAAGAGTTTGCACCGGTGGCTGCTTCCTTCTGAGGTCACTAGAATGACTTACAAATGTTATCTCATTTATTCAAATGGATGAAGAAGGGATAATTACAAACTGAAAGAACTCTCCCTGGTTCCCTCAAACAACTCACTGTAAGCAGGTAGGAAGATTATTCTGCCAGTAATGGCTGGGAGAATAAGTCTGGAAACACTTTTATGAAAAGTGGTCAAGACCTTAATTTCATATTTTGCATTAAGATTCATATTCAGTAGCTTATTACCCTTAATATTTTTCTATATCTTTAATCATAACCAAACACCAAAATGATGCTCATTGAATAATGAGTACTACTTCCTGCGGTACTTTCTATGTCCATTTAAAAGGTTTGATAGGATTACATTAGAAAGCAGCATAACAAAGTGTTATCATATTGTGAAGGAAATCAAATCAAATTAATGCCAATTTAATTTGGAATACAAGTATCCACAATAGGTTTTTAATGTGATTTAGCTCCACTATTTTAATGGCTAATTCAGATTAATTTTCTGATAATCACATAGATAAGCTCTTATCCATTAGTGGTTGATTGATAGTCATCTCGCTTCTAGGTAAAGGTTTTGATGACAATTTAGAAGTGGGGAAAAGGAGTTTATTATATCTGTGACATGAATAAAGTGTTATTCTGTTTAGGGTAAAGCTTTGGCAAGAAATTATTTTTGTCATCAACAACTAAAAAAAAATCAGATGCTTCTTCACTTATATGTTAAGCTGTATTTATGTGTTAAGAAAATGAAATTGTCACGGAGTAAACACAGTATTTCTAGTGAAATGACATTTCTTGCTTCTTTTTAGAAACTTTCAAAGGAAGATTTCTAAAACACTGATATTTCATATGTGAAGTCAGAGTGAAAATTTTCTTAGAATTCTCCTTTTTCTTTCAACCCAGAAAACTGAGTTTGCCAAGCATTTGGGATGAACCTGCAATTTTGCAACAGAACAATGTGTACAAAAACAATGTGTAGCTCTGGGCTGTGCAAGAGGTGTCCATGTACACATGCAAGTTACCTGCTGTATTTATTAACTGGACAATTCAAAAGAAATATTAAAGTAATCTGAATGTAGTTCTCAAACTGAGCTGCACAGTCATCTGATATGGAAGGAAGTGGGTGAATTTTCACAAGGTTCTTGAACTTTGAATAAAAATAAAGGCAGGAACTTAACGTATCAACATGCACAGCTTTGAAGTATGGTTAAGAGCGCGATCACTTTACAGTTTTAAACAATTCTAATTTCCATTAAGGAAAAAATTCATCCTGTACTTTATCCATTCTGAAATGAGCTGCTTTTGTCACTGTGTCATGCATTGCCCTTTTAGACATGAACTTTTATCTGTTAGATATTAGTGGAGTATTATTAGTATGTGCCCACATTCTCACATCACATACATCCAGGGTTTCTCCAAATGGTTTTGTGAAGAGATAATTTAAGTCATGTTTAACAGGAACAAAATAAAACAGTCTTGTAGCTATTCAGTGCATAACAGAAGCAGTTCATTCTAGTGTTGTTTTGAAACACATACATCAATCCATTGCTTCCCTATAGAGCTTCCTTTGGACTTCCTGCAAACTCCATCTTCCCTCCAGCAAAACCATCAAGTACAGAATATTGCTACCCAAAAGCCCACGGGTAGTAAAATGTCATGTCTGATGCACTTAGGTTTCATGTGCTGAATGCCTGAGTTGTTGCACCTCTATACTGGTTTTGGCGAATCCTTTTATTTGCATGCTGTGCTTAACATGCTTCAGTTTTCTGTCCTTCTAGCATTTTGTTTTAATTTTAACAGACCTGAAATAAATTAACTACACTTATCACCATAAAAACACGGTAAGGGGATTAAGATGAAGCTGGAGGAAAAAAAAACAAACCAGGCAGCTTTCATTTGCTTTCTCTAGTATTTCGAGTTAAGGGACTTCAACTGTGTTTTTAAAAGGCAGTACTCCTGCAAGAATGCTTAGAAAGACAACTTCACCTTCCTCCTTCCTTAAAATGTTTTCCCAAGGCAGCTAAAAGAAACCAGTAAAGATAGAAATATAATTGTTTTGATTTCAATAAAAGTAACCAATTTCACCTCTCAGGTCAGGTGTTATGGTGTGATAATGCCATTTAGATGCACAGTCATTTGTAAAGCAACAAGCATTTTATAGCCTAAGGAACAGTGGCCCAGCTCTTTTGCTGGCATAAATCAGCCCAGTTTCACTGAAGCAAATGCAGCAACTCTGATTTACATAAGCTAAAGACACGGTCCTTTATTTCTTAGAACCACATTTCGCAATATCCTGAGGATACAAGTTGAAATAAATAAATAATTCAGTGCTGTGTTATTCACCTAGCAAACTAAGCTTTCTTTGTTGAGCAACTCTCGAACACAGCAGTTAAACGAGGCAGGTGCTCCCTGCACATGACTTCACAGCAACAACGAGTCTTCAGTTTGACTCAAGAATATTATGGAAGACATTTCCCCAGTCCCGAACTCTCTCGTGGAAGAAAATGAAATGATTTCTTATATGGAGGCCTTCTCAAGAAGGCAGAGGATGCACAATGCCTCACATGACATGAGAGCACACGAGAACCAATAGGGGTTGATGAAGACAGTACACTCAAAGTAAGACAAAGCCAGAGGAAAAAAAAATAGAAGAGCAGTGTTATGAATAACATAATCAAGAAGTTTACGGTGGTTATCATAAACTATATTTTAACAATATGAGATTTTTTTTAAATATATATACAGAGCACTAAGAAGTATATGGGAGGCCTTAGTAATTCCCCTCAGGCCCACCTGTATCCCCTACTTTAATTTAAAGAGAGAAGAAAAATACATTGGTTTAAATTTTACAACAATTTTGGCCTGAAGCAAGCCACACATTTCCCCAACACAAATCAGCTGCATTTAATTCCCCAGACAGCTGGCATGAACACAGCCTCTCCACAGGACACCTGAATTACGAAATTAGCACATTCAGAACTCTAAATCACATTCCATTACATTAAGCCCTAAGGTCCAACATTAAGGAGAACGAGAATAAATTGCAGAACTTCTCCTGAATTAACCCTCTTAGTGCACTCTCAAAGTTAAATTGCCCTTTCCTCCCCTTTAAAGAGACATGGAAACTTAAACATTCCTTCCTGCCCTTTCTAATTTATTTCTCTTCTCGCCAAGTGGCACAGCTTATAGGACATAAATTGAAAGTCTTTTCAGAAACTCACACTTGTAAATGAGCCCATCACAAGCTGTTTTGACTCACTTTGAAAATTTGCAGGTTAGTGTTTACATCTGGTCCTGCAAACAGTTTTACCAACTCAGTTTTTAAGCCATTGGATACAGATGACAAAAATGAAACATTAACAACAGGTCTTCAAGGCAAAAGGGTAAGATCATAAAAATAATAGTCTAATACTTAAGCACCAGTAGCCTATTCAGGAGAATAAAGTTCCTACGCTTCCTGGTTTGAGAGAGTCTCCCTAGCATTAACAAAACAACAACAACAAAACAGGAAAACCACAAAAACAAGAAGATGCCGATGCATGGATTTTGGTGTTTTCACTTGTATACCTCAAAGTAATTAACAAGTGGTCACAAATCACAACAGCCCCAATTCTGCATGTGTCGGGAGCAGACAAGCTGCCTTCAAGGACTCAGCGATGAGCACATTCACAAATCTGAATGTGCCTTGAGCCGAAAGCATAATCACGATTACTGGTATATGCAGGGAGGTGCTGTAATTCATCTGCTCCCTGCTTTCAGTGACCTCATTGTGCAGTGAGATAGGAAAGCGAGTGAGCTGAATCATTAGTGGCTCACCTAGCACTTGTTATTTGAAATTACCCTACATCAAAAATATTAGCAGTAACTACATGTAAATGCCGTTCTGCTCTTGAATCTTCTCTCTTCCATTTTATTACACTAAATTTCCATCCGTACTTTGTTGACTGTCACAGAGAAGATCATGTTTTAATGGTGACATTCATTATTTATCTACCTGCGATGAATTGGGCTATGTTAACCCCAGCCAGCCAAAGCCATCTCTGTTCTGAAGCAAAACAAAGCTATGTGTACTCTTTTGACTTCTCTAATCATTTTAACCAATTATTTTTGAAGACTTTTTGGGTAAAGGGCCTCTTTGCCTCTTACTCCTTGTTGCAGATATTAAATTATGTTAAAATTCATAACAACTATGGCAGTGGGCACGGTATCTCTCAGGAAATCTCAGTGTTTGGGAAACGAGAATGAGCAGTGACCCCGTACTTATCACCAGAGCCCTTCTGGATTCATCTGTGCAGAGCACGTTTTAGAAGCAAATAACCTGTGTATTTTAAATTCAGTTTTAAATAGTGGATGTAAAGCTTGTGATGATAAACAGACTGAAACAGATCAGTAAGGCTGAGGAAAACCAAGGCAATTAAGCTGCAAATTTGGATCCTTTATAAGACTGACAAAAGAAATGCAATAGTTAGTGGAGCAGTTTGTTTATAAACATCCAATTTCAAAGACTGACTCTCGCAGGACAGCAACCTGATCAGGAGAGACTCTTCTTAACTGTGGCCACATCTTACAAGACCCAGGTGGACTGCCTGGGCTCTTGTCTTGCACTGGTTCCAGAAGGGTAGACATCAAGCTCTGGAAATCAACTGTTAATTGAGTCGGGGATGTCTTCAGGACATATCAGGTATATAAAGGCCCAGTGGAATGCAAAAGCAGATGAAGGAGGCTGTATAGGTGCATCTATTTAGTTACCAATACTTCAGGAATCAATTCTGAAAAAGTAGATGCTAGACCATAGATGCTAGACCATAGGATAGACAACTGCCCTCCAGTCCCAGAGTGATGTCTGAGGAAAATAGTTACCGGGTATTATTCTGCAAAATAGAGGTAGTGAAAACTAAAGGCACAGAAGAACTGGTCAAAACAGACTAAGTTTAAATATATGCACTGCTGAGTATTTCAGAAAAGGATTCATAGTATTCAAACAGCTTAATAGAAAATAATAACAACCAAAGAGAACAATTTGCAATAAGTGGAACAAATAGAAAGTAATGAAAGCAAACTGGATTCAATCTAATCTACTGAAACTAAACTCTTAGCTGAGTACATGATAATGGAAATAATTAAAATTACTGATTGTGTCAATGGTAAGAAAATGGCAGTGAAGAATACTGAGCTGAAAACAGATGTTTTTGCAAATATTGTGTGCATTAGCCTTATTGAGAGTACAAAAGTGACAGCATATTTGAATATAAATAAAATATCTATCGTAAGCAGTGTTTCCTTTCTTATCCCCTCCCCCCTCATGGCTTTTGCTGTCCTGTTAGTCAATTTAGTGAGAAATTTATCCTTGGGCAAACTTCTTGCCTTCTCTGTCACAGTGCATCAATTATATTTCACACTGTACAGTGACACTGGCTTGTGACATTGTTTTATGCGCTACTCTGCTATTATTTCTAAACGAAATCCTCTAAAACACGTTTTAGAGTAATAATGTTAACATATTTAACCATGCATTCTTATTCATGGTGAATTTAATATCTTTTATTAGTCACTACTAACAATAATGTTAGATTATAGAATTCCAATGTTTTTTCCCCTCTGCTCTATACAGATTCAATCACTGTATCTTCAAAGTCTGTGGTGTGTGTCAGCTCCTGCTCAAGGAGCCAGCACCGACAGAGAATTGAGATGCGCTGCCTTTTTGCATTCTTTATCAGTTTTGCCTGAGAGAAAGAATATTCTTTACTGCAGTCCAGTAGCTGTGAAAACACAATTGAGTATTCAGTAGGCATCTAACTAACATTATTTATGGAAAAAATAATTCACGGAATGCCTACAAGAGGACAGTATTCAGCAGGAAAACAAAGGGTCAGAAAACTTGGGCTGTATAAGTGATTCTGCCATCTACTGTTCTGCTTATACCTTCTCTTTTGGTATTAGGTTCCTGACATCTGGATGAGTATAGAGGGAAATTACTCTGAAGATATGTGTTGTGACAGATCATTATTGCCATCAGTACATGACTTGGATAGAAGCATTGCAAACAAACTCTTTCATCAGCTAGAGCGTATTTTACCTATGTGTGCCGATTTAGTGATCTGGCTCTTCATTCTTTCACTGTTCGGGGGAAAAAGTACTTTCTTACATCTAAAATATAATGAAATAAGATATTGGTAAAAATATTACCTAATCTGCTTGTCCTTACTCTGGGGAAAGCATGGGTGAATTCACTTAACAGAGATCACAGCTTTCCAAGAACAGTATTTACATGGAAATTGTTAGGGGGAACAGAGTCCCCATTCCAATGTAAAAATTCTGTCCCTTCAATCTAAAAATTTCATGGATGTCCCTTTCTCTCGAGAGAAACAAGAATAAACTTGCCTGGGACATGGTCTTACCTGGCTTCTAATATGGTAACACAGAGTATCTTAATGTTTATAAACATCACAAAAGATCAGGAAGATGTTTAAGGGACTGGATTATCTATCCTATGAAGAGGGGAAGCTGAGATTGTTTATCCTAGAGAAGGCTTGGGGGATCATATCAACATGTATACATATCTAATGTAAGGGATTAAAGAACAGAGCAAGACCTGTCTCAGTGGTGTCCACTGGAACGGCAAGAGGCGATGGATACAAACTGAAATATAAGAAAATTCTGTTTAAACATAAGAGTAAAAAAACCCAACAACAAAAAAAAAAACCCACCCTTTTAAGGATTAGGAGAACAGAACACTGCAACAGGCTGCCCAGAAAAGTTGTGGCATTGCCATCCCTAGAGATGGCCTGAACTGAACCTTGTCCAGTCAGGAGCAACCTGTTCTAGCTGACCCGGCTGTGAGCAGGAGGATTGGACTGGATGAACCTTCAGAGCTCCCTTCCAACCTCAGTGACTGTTTGTGACTCTGTGACCAGGAGCCCGAAGGCTACTGGGCATTTTTGAACACTTAACAGAAACCTACCAGACGGGGGAAAAAAAAGCCTTGCTGCAGGTGCAAAATTGCCCTCAAGTTGTAGGTCCTCAGACTCATGACAGATGAAGAAAATATATTAATATTTTTAAAGAGATAATAATGTTCTTTCCTAAGAGAATAGATTATCAAGTAATATATGGGGTTACCACATGAGTTTAGAGACAATACAAACAAGATCCAGGTGAAGATAGATTTTACTGATGAAACATAAGTAGATATATTGTCTTTTTAATATTAAATCACAACATTTTTCAGATTAATTTGCTTTTTCTTTGTCAGAGTATTCTTACCAGTTTGCTTAAAGGAGCCAGTCAGGTCTGCTGTGATCTGCACAGAAAAATTATTTCTTTTTTCATTCCCGTAAGACAAGGAAGGACGAGAGCAGAGAGACTAAAAGACAAGGTGTCAAAAATCCCACAAAATTTGCCATCACAAGAACAGAAGATAACTGAACAGTCTGAAACCTGACACCCTAATGTGTCAGCTTCTATAGGACGTGTTACAAAATCAGCTTGCAGAAAGCTGTGCATGCCGTTATTTTAAAACACAGCAGCAGCAGCAGCAAGACTAAGTCCTCGTTTGGGTGGCTGGTATTTACATAAGGCATTAAGAGAGCACAAAAGTCCTGGCAAAGTGGTTGTGCTAGTCTAGAGTATCCAGAAAGCAACTGGTTGTTGGGGGCACTGGCTGAACCATGTGCCACATCTTACAGATTCCCCAGCAAGGAGAGACGTTAGGAGATCCCTTCTCTGGAAACTTGACCTTGTGCAGTTTCTGGTTGCTTCAAAAGCAGGCAAGATATCTGTAAATAAAAGTTTGCTGTGCCTTTTTTTTGCAAAATAATCTAAGGTCCTAGGATAAAAGCTACTATACTTGCACGAGCTGTGCATTAATAGGAGAATACTCTTAAACATAGCATTGAAGTTTGACCCTGGTTGTCTCCTTTGTACCGTGTCACCAGTGGCAGGAGAATGAAGAGCTATTTTAACAGGACAGCTGGAGATTCCTTTGATATATATAGTGTTATGCCACCCACTTTTCCCACAATCATTGGAAACATTGCAGGGTGAGCCCAGAAGAAAGGTGTGAGCAGGTGTAGCATGAACAGCACTACTACAGTAGAGCAGCCTTGGAGGGATCTCCCACGCGGCATGGTTCAAAAGATCCCTCACCTTCCCTAGGTGCTTCATTTGAAGCAAGGATCACAGGGAATATCTGCACAAAGTTCACCCCTTGGACCATGCACTTCTACGCAGTATGACTGGGTCACTGTCATCTCTTTACATAAACTTGCTATATGGGCACTATACAAAATTAGGGGTCAGTGCTACTGCTGTTAAAAAATTTATACTACCTCAAAAGTTTTAAGAAGTTGTATACACCCTTTGGTAATAGGTCACGTGAAGTAGTATTGCTTTCTTGTTTTATAAAGAATGAAGGAATCTTTCACAATTATAATTTAACACAGTGCATAATAGTACGTTAACAATTGGGAAACACTAGAAACAGCAAGTAGCAAAAAATTAAACCTTCTTAAAGGTTTTAAGTTTAAGGTTCTTTATTTTTACTGAGCTTTGAGAGAGTAGCCATGGCTCTTCCGTTTTCAACAAATGAATCCCACAAGACTAATGGGCAAAGCAGAGCTACCAGAATGATCTAATACTCAGGATGTTTGCAGGCATAGGCTCAGTATGACTACATTGTTCCTTATTTATAAACATGTCACTTTTTACTGGCACAGCTTCACACATTTTTGACGATGAGAGCTGCTCTTTCCTTGGCAAAGCTACACAAATTCATTATGGTAGGAGGAACCAGCATCACAAGATTGCAATGAATTGAGCTGTTTTTGCATGACTCAAAGCTCTTACTCAAAGATAGGGCAGATTGAAGAGAGAAAATAAGGAAAAAAACTTTCCTGAAATACAGGAAACTAATTGTGAAAGTCTCGGATTTAGGAAAAGGAGAATGTATAATATTTTCTGGAGTGTATCTTATTTTGGAGAGACAGTCAGAATTCTCTTGTGGGTTTGTCTCTGATCCCTTCAAATTATTTTGATGTATTCTTGTACGCTTAAAATTATTTCTCCTCCCTTTTATTGTACTGTCATGTTAATGGATTCATGTGTCACTTTATTTTCATTACAATTTCTGTCAGGAACATGAAAAATCCGAATGTCTTAGTAATTTGTAAACTACCACAATGTACTCTCTTTGGCCTGACCTTGTCATTATTGTATAACTTAATTGGCCAACCATTCCACTTCTTTTCCTTTTTATAGACTTATTATAGGGGAAAATGAGAAGAGACTTGTCATTGACCAGTCAATCAAAAATGTACACCATTTAGAGATGAAAATAACAACCTCTCAATTAATTTCATAGAATTAACACTCATTATGATAAAAGTCTCCTGAGATAAAGATTGAGATGAGGACTAATAAGCAGACATTTAGACATTCCGTTGACAAAGGCTGTAATAAAATTAGGAAATGGAACAGTTTAATTCAATCGCACAATTGCAATTCCAGAGTTTCCCCTCAGAGCAGAATTGAGATATTTAAAGGCCTCTGGTTTCTCAGTACGAAGAGCTGGAGTACCTCTCATCTTGCTCGCTCTGTGGGCTGAAGTGTAGGTCTGGCTCCAATTTTTAAAAAACTCTTTCCCAAGATATTTGATGACATTTTCACATTTTGGACAGCCTCTCTGATGGGAAGCATAATCATTTCACTATGACCCTGTTGTTACTCACAATGGTTTTCATTTTCCTCGAACTGTTTCTACCTTCAGTTGGAGCCATTTTAAACTCACCAAGGAAAGAACAGTTCTTTTTTTTTTTTTTTTGTTTTTTTTTTTTTCTTTTTAAATGGACTATAGGCTCCTTTTGTGGTCTTTCGAAATACTAACAATATAAAAGGAATAAAACAGCATGAAAGAAATCTGTGCTCTAGAACTTTCCACAAATCAGTGAGATTTGGGAGAGGATAACAGTGGGGAAGGCTATTTAATATTACACTGGTAATTGTAGTCATTAGTCATTTTGTACCTACTTAAGTGAAAACAGGCTACAAGATGAAATCTTCAAGCTTTTTATTTCTGAGAAAATGAGTAGTTACCCGTAGTTGCCATAAAAAAGTGCAGCCAGATAGAGGTACAAACATTGGTTAGTGCAGTGTCTTGGACAAATGTTTAATAAAAAATATTTTGGCTCATCATGTAAAGGCTGAATCTTTAAGCAAATAGTTGAAATAGCTAAAACACTGTACTGCTCAACATCCTCCTCAGTCTTCCAGCTAGCTTGGGAACTCCCGTTTCCAAATAGAACTTGATTAAATTCAGTTAAAGTTTAGTCAAGACGTTTTTCTCCTGTTTTTTAGGAAATCCCATCTAGAGATCAGTCCCATGATTTTAACTGGCACTTCAGGTACCATTCTCTGCTCTTCATGGGACACCGCTGAAGAAAGTTCAAGGAATGCAGCTGACTGTGCTAATTTCCTGGTGGATGTGAGAGGAACCAGGATGGGGAAAATAGTGATCAAATAAAAATTACCTTTCTTAACAGCCCCCCTCCACCTTTTTTTTTTTTTTTTCCTTTCTTTCTTTCTTTCTTTCTTTCCCCTATTTCTGCTAAAAGAGCATGGATTTGAAATGAGAGCACGGCCTTTGGAAAAATGAGCACCAAAACCTTTCTACAGTACACTACAGTAGTTCAAGATTATTAGGTTGCACATTATTCTCTTTCTCACTCGAACAAATCAATTTACTGCTTGACAAATAAGCACATAATGCAAAATGCCAACTTCCAGATTGGTATCATTAAAGAGAGCATGGTTTTATTGGCAAGGGACCATATTTCGCCTACATTGCAGATTTGGTGGTAGAAAGCTTTGTTTATACAGGATATATGACCCATTACATCTGGTGCACTACAAAGAACCAAAGATACGGTCAAATAGGACTGAAATAAAAGTATAGGAATTCAGACTGTCATACACACTACAGACAAAACTGTCTGATTCTTCACAGGCATGTCAGAATTGGGAATTGATTTGTTATAATAGATGCATAACAGGAAAACTGAAAAACATTTGCATGGCAAAGGTTTTTAATATCCCACAATGCAAAAGTCTCTGGTGCTCTGTGCCTAGAAGTTTTAAATAACTAGCCAATTTCCATTATGGTTCTGAGCACACATGCAAAAATTAAAATCTCATTGCTTAAACTTATTAAGGTTGCATTCCAGAAATCTAAAAATAATTCAATAGAAAGATAGGGAAAATCTGCCTTTAATATAGAGGTTCTATAGCTGTTTTGATGATTGTAATCAAAGTCTGGGAAGAGAAGGATTAAGTTAAGCTGTGTCTTGAGTGTTGTCTCTTCTGTTGTATTGGTATAGTATGGTTCTAATAAAAAATGCTTTCTACATTTAAATTATTCATACTCTTTTTCATTAGAAAATCAAAAAGTCAATTTAAAAACTTGGTAAAATTTTTATGAAAGCTAGAGCCCTACAATATCTTTGACTTTGCATTCCAAGGTAACAACCTTTCTCCTCATAGTTCCATTTCTCAATAAGAGCAAATTTAAAAATTTACATCTTCCCAAAGTGATGAGGCTCAGTAAACAAACATAAGTATGCATAGCACTGTTCCAGGGTGGACGTCTGTCACTCAAATCACTGTCATGCCGCAAGCTACCCTGATACAATCAGAAGGGAAAATGGAGTTAGTTAGATGGGTTTACAGGATGATGTCTGCATGAGTGACAGATGTTTGTGCTCTAGCAACATTATGTTTTATTATAGAACAATTGCTTCTAATAGCTTTTACATTTTCAATGTGTTGCAAATTCACCTCCACACAAAAAAAAAAAAAAAAAAAAAAAATAAAAAAGAAATAATAAGAAATGTCTTTTCCCCTCCCTGCCAAAAAAAGCAGATTTTTTGT
>JAWLRI010001092.1:129546-148630 GCA_034781795.1 Crypturellus tataupa
AATACCTTTAAAATTTTAAATGTGTTCCAAATTAACCACCAAAAAAAAAAAAAAAAAAAAAAAAAAAAAAAGAGAAAAGAAATATTATGAATTGTCTTTTCCCCTCCCTCCCAATAAAAGCACTTTTTTTCTCCTCTCTCTCTTTTTTTTTCTCTCCCCTCAATAGAAAGTAATTTGGAGAGCTGGTGAACTGTGGAGCTCACCAATCTATGAGTTCTCAAACACACACAAACTGTGTCTTCATGGTTCAAGGAAGAACCGACATTAAGCCCGAAAGGATTATCAATCATCGACTGCACAATATCATCTGTTGTAAATTGGGAGCCTGATTAATAACAGTGATTCAAGCATGTTCCTGAAAACTGTGATCTTTATTGACTAACTGGACTGGTGACTTTCTCTTTTCGTGTTGTTTGCACTCAATTTGTGCTGCTTTCAGTTACTGATACTGTATATTACTATTTCTGTTATGATTGTTTTCCACATTATATAAAATCAATAGCAAAGTGTCAGGTGAAGCAGGTAAATTTTTCATCAATTGTGTATGAGACTTGTTGCCCTACTTATGATTTTCTTTTTCATTCATCAGCTATCATACTGTATCTTCTCATATCTGTATTGTATTCTTCTCATATCATGGTGGGAAAATCTAGAAAGCAAGTTTTAATCTCATTGGTTAAAATAGCCCTTAAAGCTATTTACCTTTAAAAATAATTTACATAAGTATGTTAAGATTGAGATGAAACTTTCTGAATGGGTCTTTCATTAAAAACAAAACTTCTCCTAGAATAATGATTCAATGCATTGAGAAAAATATACAATTTTCAATCTGACCACTATTGCATCAAAATCTTGAACATTTTTTTCTAAAGATAAATTCATTCTATGGCTAAATAAAGGGACTTTGTATTTCTTTCCCTTAATTTGCCATTATAATTTAAAAGCTCCATGAAAGAGAAAAATAGATTCAACTTAATCTGCTTGCAGATTTTATATTGTCACTTTTAACTCTGTAAGTTCCATTTTCTAATCCTTTCATCTTCATCCTACTTCCTTAATCTAATCTTGGAAGCATATAAAATTGTTCCTTTGACAGGAATAGATGCTAGAGCTTGTGTTCTCATAAATCCCAACAACAGCCTTTTACAGAACTGGCAGAGCTGACGCTTTCTTCCTGAGATACTCGCCTAAGCCTGTGCAATAACGGAGTTAGTTTTGACAGACCACAATAAACTGATGAATAAACCATTTATTCAGCACTATGAGTCTGCAAAACTAAGAAATAATATTAATAAATGGGAAAATCATTTAAGCGATTGAGGAAGACACAAACTCTGCAGAAGCTCCCACAAAAATGAAACGTGCAAGTTGATTTGCTCTCAAGACTAGTTTCACACTAAATATGTCTCATTTGTGAAAACTTGATCTTTTAAACCCTTCCTATCTTCAAGGGGGTTGAGTATTTTTTTATAGACCATTATCTGCCACCGTATTTACTGTCACGTTATTGATCCTAACAAATGAACAGACAGCATCACCTTGAAAATCTTTAAGAAAGAAGAACTTGATAAAGGCTGCGCACCCACCAGAACACAAAGCAGAGAGTGGACCACAAGCCGAAAGCTCGTGACATTATGTACCTGGGAGTTTAATGTTGAGTGTCCACAAACGGCTTTCAGGAACAGAAAGATGATCTAACCTAGATGACCTCCAGTATGCTCAACTGCTGTGTATTTGCTTCTCCATAAGAACCCAAGAGACTCAAACCTCATTCATTGCTCACAAGGGAGGTTTTAAGATAGACAACAACTTTCATTGCTTGGTTGGTCTGAGAAGGGAGCCTGCTGGGAAACAAGGTCCTCACAGCTGAATGTAAAAACCTCCGTCTTGCTGTTTTCAACCAAAGGGGCCTGGGGAGCACTGCAATGGGCCATGGTTGGGGCCTGCAAACACCACCGCAAGCTGCTGCTCTGCCCTGCCTGCTTGGCTAGATCACCCCCAGCACACGCATCCCTGTGACCCCGTCCCTGCATATGTCCTCCCTCCTCCCTTGTGCAGGTGTCAATTCTGCCTCTTTACCTGTACTTATATGCAAGAAGCAGATGTCCTGCAGGACATCATGCTACTGCAGAAGGAGATCCCAAAGAAACCCTCATGGGGAAGCTCCTATGCAGCAGGAGGGGAAGCAACTGAACTTTCCTGGGTTAAAACCATCCACTTGCAGCTGGGTGGAGAAAACATCACCCATCTGTTTCCAGGAAGTGGGAAGAGAAGAATCACACCAGTATAACAGTTGAAAACTTTTGCTTGTGCTACAGTTACATACAGTGTTGTTAGGAAAGAGTTAATGCAAGGAGCCTGGGCAGGACACATCCCAGCAGCTCCAAGGCTGGTGTTATGATGGATTAACCTCTGTCACACCTTCCTTTCCTTGTTGAAATAGAACACAGGTACCTCAATCAGTATAACCTCTCTATTGCTGTCCTCCTCTAATTTAATCACAGCAAACTGATTATACTGAAGTTTTAGAAACACGTTTCTACACTACAAGGCCAGTCAGTTTTCAGAGATGTTTTATAGCTTAGCTTTAAACCTCTCCTAAGCCATGGTTAGGAGACAAATGTTGACGCTCCGCTACTTAAAGTGGAAAGAATTTCATAGGAAAGCCACTGCAAAGGCACATATGGTGTGAGATCTTGTAATAAAATCTTGTCATTATCTAAACAAGACCTTTAAAAGACTTTTTTTCCTCTTTATTCCTCCCCTTGGGACTCAGTCTGTGGGCAGACTTGCCCAATATCTCAAGTTTCTCTGTGAAGCACTGAAGTGAGAAGAGAGAACAAAAAAGGGCCAAGTCTTATTGAGCAGTCGGAATCGTCTGCGGGGACAGAGAGAAGTCCCAGAGGCTTCCAGACACTCCACTGACTTTCTTCAGAGGCCCAAGAAATGTGCTCTGTTAGAAATTCAGGTGCATTCCCAGGAGCTTAAAGGAAGGATGTCTTCCTTGAGAGAACGTTTGCTTCACCAGCAGAAAACGCTTCGCACTGGAAGAACGGTCAAGAAACTTTATGAGGAGAAACATTTGTCAGGTTGAAATTATTACAGACACATTCTCAAGAGTAGCACTTAAAAAAAAAAAAAAAAAGCATAAGGTCTGAAAGCAGAAACTTTAAGAAGCTGCAATATTCCAGGGAACAGAGTCCTTTCTAGGAAAATATAACTTGCTGGAAACTATTCCCAGGTGTGCTATATTTTGAGCACAGTGCTAAACTCTATGGTGAACCCTGTAGCATCAGTGATTTAGGGCATTATTCAGTGTCCCATTGAAGTCAGCAGGAGATTTCTGCCGCATTCAACGGGCTTTGCATTGCACCCTTGTGGAACAGAAAACTCGGAGTGTAATTTGTAGCCTAAGGTGTGCAGCCAGAAGAGGAAAAGCACCGCATGCAACAAATCAGCTCCTGACTGGGCCAGCTGCTATAGCAGAGAAACGATACAGCCCGAGTGGCAGCAGGCAAAATATCAGACAAGCCCAGACAGTGGAGCAGGTGGGCAACATTCGGGCAGAGTTATTGCCCACGGCTGGCCAAGGAGCAGTGGCCAACACCACAGACATCCAGGAGTAGAGCACTCGAATTACTGTGCTCTAAAACCGCAAGCGGCCCCAAGCTAGCGGCAGAGTGACAGATCTGGGGAGCCAGGAGGAATCTGCCCTGGTAAAATAGTGCCTGGAGGTGACTGGACTTGTCCTGCTCCAGGAATGGGACCTACTTTGCTGCCCATTGGCACCCGAGCGCCCTGCCGGGCTCTGCTCTCCTGTGCTAATCCCGGCCACCAGCAGCCCCGAAACAGCCTCGCAACAGGAACACAGAGCAAGGGGAGACATATTAGTCCCAGCAACAGAAATTCACTGCTGTATGGACAATACCAACAGTTTCATCAGGAGATGCTGACAGAGACCCTCACACCTTTCCACAGGCCGAGCTGAAGGCGACAGGTCTAAATGGCACCGAGCGACACCTCAGCTAAACATGCAGAGCGGCACCCGAGCCCACGTGGGCAGCCTCATTTCTACTGCTCTCTGTGCCATGCAGGGAACTATCACTGCCCATATTCCTGAGTAGGTCCAATTTATTTAGGATATGCAGTAGGAAATAGGCAGCTTGGCAATTCTAATATGCAATCCCCGACAGTCCGTGCGATTCATTTTTCCTAACTGGCTGGTGTTGCCCTCCTGCTGTACTAGCGTGATACTGGCCTCCTGCTGCTCTGTCCACCTGCTTTGGATTGATTTCCAAAATGCATCTCTACTGCAGGACCTTCCTCCTGAAGGGGAAGGAGTTAATAGGTTTACCCTTCTTGATGTACTCTTAGCTCCCTTTGGCACTGAGATTTGACCACTGACTATGCAAGCTTTTCTATTTTTTATTTCTAAGCTGAAGATAAAAAATCCTCTAGCTAAAGGAAGATACCTTAATGGAATATATTTTAATTTGAACCCTGAAATGGACACATCTGAATGTGAATCACATCCGATTACAGCTTGTGTTATAGCTCTTGTATTTTTCAAAAATAAGCAGCAATGGAAAAGGTACCATATAATTTTTGAAGTGGATTCCAAATTTGACTAACATGAACACACACAAAATGAGTTCCTCTTTTCTCCTCACGGAGAAGACCAGTAAATTTAGCAGAGAATGATAACCTCTCTATAAAATATTTAAACCATCCCACAGAAAATAACAGAGAATAATACCCCTGTTATAGAATTCAACTGAATGGTTTAAGCAATTTGTAGACAGGAATTCAATCTTTATTAAACCTTACACAGGAATTTTATGCAATCTTATTGGTTTCATCCCTGTTAAATTGTATGCCACACTTCAATACGAGACTCTGACTCTAACAGCTCCAACTGTGCAGATATGCTTTCAGAGATTACAGAAGTAAATTTGTTGCCACTTTCTCTTTTCCTTCTCTAACCTAAATTATTATATACACGATTTTGCAACCTTTTATGGATTTGCTGAGAAAACAATTCCTCACTATGTCAGAATGACCATTTTTCTTGCAATGCATGCTTGTTTGTACATAGATGAGAGGGAAAGTTTTTTATTTTCAAATGTAATTGAATAAACTCTTACTGGAAAATTAAGAATCTCTGGAGAGAATTTGACAGAACAGATGCACACTTTCCCCAAATGAAAAACATGCATCTGTTTCCTAGAAATCTAAACAACAACAGCAAAGCAGTCACACAAACAAGTTGTGGGTTGTTGTTTTTCTTTTTTCCTACAGATGGTTCTTATTTTAATACAAATGGAGGAAAAAAAAAGCTGCAGTGGAAGTTTCTAAATGAGGCAATGAAGTGTGTTCTTATCAATGAAATGTAACTGTAACTGGTCCCCTGGATGAAATCGTTTCATACAAATCTGCCCAATTGTACCTGAAAACCATACAAAAATCTTCCTTAAAGTGCTGCCTTCAGCCTACCTGCTTCTATTTAGTCACAGTCTGATCTCCCTATCTATCCCCCGCCTCATTTCTGTTACCTGTAGGTCATTTTACCTTACTCCATAATGGGGATTTAGAGTTTGTGGTCAGGCACCGATATGAGCCAGAACAAACCCTTTTGATTAGATATTCCTGTTCTATGCTCAAATCTGACAGGAAGGATATGCTGCTTTTTAACGTCATGGGCATTTCCCTCCTCCTCTGCCTGCAGTCATGCTTGGCAGTCAGGAAAGAGGGATTTGATAGCAGAGAGTTGCCCAGAGTATCAGAAATCCCCCAGCCATAATGGTAAGATATCTTAATGTAATTAAGTATTAGGATTAATTTCTTAATCCTTATATTTTTCACTCGTCCATTTGAGAGATGGATCTCTAATTAAATTTCCCTTTGGTCACACTAATGAAAACAATATCATCTCGAGGTCCGGCCATCGTCAGCCTGTGTGGATAGCAGTGATAAGGCTGGATAATTACAGGATTAATAATTGGCCTTTTATTGTGTATGAAAGCAATGTAGCAGTATATAGACTAACTCAAAAACAGCCACATTGTACAGTATTGCTACTCTGATCACTTTTTCCTTCTTTTTTTTTGGCAAGCATGGGAACAATTGACTACAAATGTATGATTGCTCCCAGGTCATTCTCCTCCAGGGTTTCCAAAAAGCAAGCAGTGCAGCTCAGGCAGCTCCAGTAGCTCTGTGACAAAGTAGAACAAGTTTCAATAACCACTGTTATTCCTCTTCATTTACAGTGCAGGCCACAGGGTAACTGCTCAGTGTGGTAGCCAGTTCCCCAAACCTCTTGTACATTTGCTGAAACATGAAGCATTTTCCTAATACTTTGAGCTTCTTGAATAAATGTGGGATTTCAAAGTTGAAAAAAAAGTCTAGAGACCAATTCTTTACTGAATAATCTAGCTGTGGAGACAGTACATCTGCCCAGGTTCATCCTTCCTTTGTGGCTGGGACATTTCACCCTCAATAAGGGAGAGGTATCTTTAATAGAGCTGTTCTCCCTTTGTGGCTCATGCACGATGCTGGGCAAGCGGCAGGACCCAGGAGTTAGGCGACCAGCACACTAGGTTAAGATGTTACAGATCCTAATTAATGTGCAGAACAGGATGTAGGCCTGAACAGTTTATCCATGCCGTCTGGATATGGTATGGATGCAAGCGAAACTTTAACCAGCTCCTCTCATATAACTTACATACCTATTAGATTAAGCTCAAAATCCCTGTGTAATACAATCTCAAGATAAAAGGAATGGCTAGCAAGGGAGGTTGCACGTTCCTTAGGCTAAAACAGAATCCCCTTTCCACTTCCACCAGAGATGACGGGGATTTTGGCAGAGACTTCCAAACCAGGCATGATTCATACCAAGGCCCACAGATGGGGAGCATCCTGCACCGTTCCCCACGGGCAATTCTCCCAAGAGAGTGGTTTTCACATTTTCACTTTCCACATTAGCCCTCACCTTTCCCTCAAAATCAGGGCTCTTTCCTCTATCTTGCAACAGCTTCCAGTGCCTACACCACAATTAACAGTCTAAAGAGGAACTCATCATAACGCATGGCCAGATACATCACAACATATGCCCTATCCTGACTTGTGCAATCCCACATGTATTACTTTATTATTTAGCTTAATAAGTTTGGTAACAAACATTTATCAAAATAGCTCCCTGATAAAATGTAGCAAATATATTAGGTTACAGGGTGAATTAGGAGAAAAAACTACCAACCTATGCCTGTCCTTACAGTACTTGTTTTGCTTCACATGAACTTTTAACCTCAATCTGAAAGAAATAAATACCACCGCATTTCACTTGACATTCAAGGGGCATTTTGACTCTTATCTTTTTAGATTATTTTAGTGGTTTAGATTATTCAGTAGCATGCAGGAACATACACCTAAATTCTGGCTAAAATAACAAATTATTTTGTTATTATGCCTCCCTTTTTGTATCTTGATTTGGATTGACTACAGTAATAAAGACGACTTAGATCTCATTAGGACAGGAATTCTGATATTTTTGATTCACACCTGAATATTTCAATATCTCAGTCCATGCAAAAGCTACTCAGCTTTCTGATATTGCACCCCTCAGATCTCTAGAAGTGTTGCCATTTCCTCGAGTGTAAATACACATTAACCCTGTACACTTACTGTAGAATAAATGGGGTTCAAACAGATGGATACCATTCTAAGTTAATTCTGTTTAGGGTTTACCAAACATCAATTTTAGCTTTCAGGGAGATGATCCTAGTATGTACTTTGTATCTCTTTAACATGGCGCTTTGTGTTTGTTTAGTAAAAACGAACCTTTTAAATATAAGGATCTAAAAGACTAGCCATAGGGATGGTTTGAGGCAATTTTTAAAGCCTCCTTACAAGTTTTGTATTTTCATGAAAAAAGATCAAAAATGTCTCAACTAACAAATAGTTTTCTTTAAAACAAAAAGAATCATCAATGCCACCTTACTTGTTTTTGACACATCTAAGGCATTACAGCTCTTCTGAATGAAAATAGACACAAACACTGGAAGACTTTGTTGAAGTGACATCCAATAATTTAGAAGTGAAGCATTATAATTGTAGAATACGTGACAGCTCTCCACAATCAGAGAAAGAGGAATCTGTGTGTTTGTGTGTCTGAGGACACCTATAGATAGAACGGATAGGAGAACGTGTTGTCCTTTCTATTCAGAGATTACAAAGGGAAAAAAAGTAGTAGCGAGTGATACTAACCAGAACACACCAAATATCCTGAAACTTCCTCAGCAAGGCAGCAATATTGCTGTGTTAAAGCTTGCACATCCCTGTCACTTACAGCAGCATCAAACGTGTAATGAAAGTGCATCTAAAATTTTTGTCTTTCCCAAACACACAGACCGCAGGTGTGTGCACGCACACGTTTGTGTAAGCATGTGTTTCTAAGCCAAAGCTTACAAACACCATATATTACATGTATGTATTAGAAAAGCTGCTTCAGGATCTCAGCTCCTCTATACAGAGAGAGCAGCAACTTCCTTCCACTCCTGTAGGAGAGGCGTGATAGCTGCTTCCTACCTTTGCAGCCCAGCTGTGAGAGCTGGGGAGCAACCATCACTTCCCTCCTTTTCTTTAGGAGTGTCACAACACGCAGCTTTCTTTGTGCTGCCCATATTTCAGCAGTCTTTTTAAACACCCTCTTGCTCTGCTGCTGATCTCCTCTGCAACAGACAGCAAGGTGATTTCACTAAAACTGCTCCGATTTCTATGGGTTTCAGTGACAGAAGAATCAGATTCTCTCTGCTGTAAGTACTTGGCAGAGGCAGCAGGCAGGCTTTGAAACTCCCATCAACAGTTCTTGGAAGTAATACTAGTGCTGGTCAGATTCTTCCAATTAAAATCTGACAGTGTGAAGCAACCTAACATTTTGCTGCAAAGTGATTTGCTGAAAGGTAGGGAAGACAAGGAAGTACTAAACACAGCGGATGAAATATCATCGCCAGCAAGTCAATAAGAATTGTCATTTGCTTCAGCTGGCCCAGGACTTTCTTTGCTCTGTGTCCAGTACAAGAAATCACTGGTCCAAATCTTCATTTTCTTTCCACAGCCACTGCTCTCAATGGGAATTGGGCATAAGTCCTTAACAGGACTTGAAATTCATTATAAATCTCTTTGTTGCCAATAGTTGAAGTTATTTTAGTAGTGGTAATTCATATTCCAGCTACCCAAATAATGCTGATCTGTACTACCGCAGGAAAGTTTCCCTCCAAAATAATCAACTCTGTATTCTAGTTCTTCCTGTTCTGCATTATTGCAAGAATTATGGATTGCCATTTTCTAGATAAAATATCTATTCACAGGCTCTCTGAGCCATGATGCACAGCAGATGCACAATACTTTTGCTATATTTAAGTCCCTTTGTGCCCTAAGAGAGAATATGTATAAATTCTATATATATTAATAATTTCTCAAGAAAAATATATTATCTACTGAATGTCATTCTGTTACCCTCAATCTGAAGGAGGAACATTTTACAAGTAGTTAGTGGAGCTATGCAGGGAGGCAGCATAAGCCTGTTGCACTTGAGTCAGATCTATTCATACCCAGATGCCTCCACAGCAGTGATTGTAGGAAAACTTCACTCTGGGCTTGGTATTCATACAGAAAAGGCCTTTGATAGGAATAATGCTGGAAGCATTACAGACCAACAAAAACACTGGGGGAAAAGAAGTCATGACTATCCTGCATATTTATCGGTCTATATGAACTCCCTATGCTGGACAGCAAGCAACAGCCCAGATGCACCCTGCGTTACGGTGCTGGGGAGAAGGACACAACAGAGCACCGAAGTCGCTCGCTTCTGGAGCGGGGACAGGAGGAGCACAGACACAAGGAAGTCATGTGCCAGGAAAGCACAGGTAGAGTTCTCCTTTAGTCCAGAAACCAAAGCTCTTTACACCATACCCTTCCTTTGAGGTATGTGACAAGGCTACAGCCCAGCTTGAAGTTAATGTTTTAGAGGCGAGTTTTGAAATGTGGAGGGTGTGGAGAGCATTAATAAGGAAGCACAGCCCATAGGAAAACTTTGAGCTTCTCCCGTGAGCGAGCTGTGCGCGCAGCTATTGAAGTCAGCAGGAGCAGTTCCCTTGCAGTTGTGAGCAGAAAGCAGCCCTGTGCGCCCCGGCATTATCAGGAGCACAATATCAGCGTGATAATGCATACATACACTGTTTGGCCATTAGTTGTCAGCGCACCTCCCAAAACAAATGGTCCCTCTGTGGTTTTATAATCATGGGAATATTCTCAACAGTCCTATCAGCCTGGCTGCTTTCTGGCTCCAGACATCTCTGGAAAATAGGCTATTGAGCCGCGGCGGAAAGCGGGGCAGAGCTGACTTCCTGGTAGGCTCCCAACAATTAACTGCCTCTCCTTGGAATGCACAAGCTGTACTAGCACATTATTTATATTACACAACATTGCTGTGCAGCCAGCAATATCAAGTCAATCTCAGGGACTCTGCTACCACCAAAATGAGCAAGGAAATGGTAATCTGTCTATTGTTCCCAAAGTTTATGCAGGATTTTTTTTTTTTTTTTTTTTAAAGTCACCACTCTTAAGAGATGGCAATGACTTGGTCTCCAAAATGCCTCCTTTATCTCCCTCTTTATCTCCTGTGAGCCAGAACACTGTTTACCTGGCAAGAAAACCGGAAAATATCTGTACAGGTCATTTTCCTACTACTGTGAAGTGTCTCCTGGATGCTAAAGAAAACAACTACATACAAAAAGGAAAAGAGAGACCCAACAAAATCTCTCTGTATTATCATATGAAGCAAAACATTTCCAACTCAGAGGTAGTGCCAAATGGTTCAGCAGATTTTAGAGACTTCAAGAAGCTGACAGACTGCAACTCCTGCTGTTTACCAGAGGGATTTAGGAGGTTCTGTCTCCTTAAAAATAGCAACACCCCCCCCCCCCCCCCTTTTTTTCCTGGTCTTCCTGAGGGTCAAAACTTGCCACTTTCCCATTGCTTTCAGTGGACATTTTAACTACGCCATCCCCAGCCACATCAAGAATTCTGGAGAGGCTCTTGAGATTCCCCTGTCTGAGGCAAAACAACAGCAATAGTTGTTGGTCTCCTGAAAACGTTCCCACCAGGGGCACGAAAAAAAGCAGGGGAAAACACTTCACAAGGGATATTTCACTGCATAAAAAAGCCCTCAGTGTATTCTAGTGGCAATGTATCAAACTGGATTACATGAGTCATACTTACCTTATGTGATGTGACACTGTGACACATGCCAGACTCCCTAAAAATCCTTAAGCCTCAAGAGCCTATGACCCAAATGGCATTTTAAGGAATATCAGTCAACCCTGCCCACCCCCACTCCACTGCTATTATCTGCAGCAGCGAGGGACTCGGAGGCAAATCCGAGCTTAGTGATTCTTTCCATGTGCACAGGAAGCACCAATTAACTGGAATGGTGACACACACACAAAAAAATCTCTTTACCCGGTAAACAGAATTCAGCAGTGGGATTTTGCTTAATGAATAGTATACAGTTAAGTACTTCGATCTGTGGCAGTGAGAGGTGTAGAAAACTGATTAGGTAGCTCATATCCTATTGCCTTTTCATACGCTGGAAGTTTGATATTTTTAGCAGTCTCATCACACAGTAGTCACCACGACTGCCAAATTTCATGTCACGCAGCAATGTAGAGAGAGACTTCCCCAAATTAAGAGAGAAGCAAGACAGGAATAGAGATCCTCGCTCCATCTGGTTTCTCAATAAATATTCTATTTCCTGACACTGGACACCTGCCGCCCCGGGTCCCCTGTCAGTTCTCCCTGTCCTGCCTCGGCAGCCTCCTCGCTCTGCCCCTCTCCCCACATTGGGGTATCCTCAAGGGCCCGGCACATCTGGCAGTAAATCGTCCAGGGCCCCGACTCCTGGTGCGTTAAGCACGCTCTGGGGCCGAGTACATAGTGCTCTCGGGGGCACAGTTGCACGACAAAGCATACGGATTTAAATTGTTTATCTACCTAAGCTTTAATTTATGATCTCCACAAATACCTCTGAAGTGAAAGAGCCTTTTATTCGTGCCATCTTGGTGTCAGAGCTAGGGGAAGAGTGTCAAGGGCACAAACTGCTTCTGGCACCCACTCCTCCCACTGAAAGCCAAGGGGATTTAGATATGTAAGTCTTGTTTATTTATTTATTTATTTTTTAAATCTCTTCCACAGACTCATCAAGACTAAAGAACTACTTAACTAACTTGGAATTCAAATGCTATCACTAATAAAAAATAAAAAGCAGAAGGTTGTTCATAGACTGTGTGGTGACAGAATAGCAGAAGCAGCAAGCAGCCCAAGCAGATGTCAACTGGTCTCTTTGACCTGTAGAGATGTCTAAAGCTCAAGAAATATAACTATATGGTTTGCAAGAGAAAATGTGTTGAAAGAAGCCTATGGGAAGGAGAAGGGTTATGTTGAAGGTTGGCATTGTTAAGAGCCACAGAGGAGAAACCCATTCACTCTGCGCTTTAGGAAAAGTGGAAAATCTACTGCTGCCCCAGTTGGTGATGTAGGAGGATACTGAGTCAGAAGCAGACTGTTGCCTGAGGGCAGGAAAACAAGCAAGAACCACCTTGACAAAGTCTTGCAACCTTTAAGGTATAAGGGTTTAGGAGGAGAGAGAAAGAAAAAGAAAAAGAAGAAGAAAAAAATCAGCTTAAAGGCCAAAGGCCTGTAAGGAAAGCGACACCAAACATAAGGCTGCTTACAGGGCAAGGAACTGCTCAATTATAATAGATACATAGCAGGTCCCACTAGATTTTATGCCTGCTAGCTTATCTATTTATAACAAAAAAAAAAAATCTCAAATAATTAGTAAAGTTAGATTTAAAACAGTCCCTCACCTCATCTATTGTTTTCAGAACTTATTTTTTTTTTCTTTCTCCTACATGAAAAACAGTACGTGTGGGTAGACTAATAATTCAGCTTGGACTTCTCCTGGGCAACCTCATGTTAAAGTAAACGACACAGAAAGAAAAGAAGCTATACATACACACACACACACACACATATATATAAGGCTGCCTAACAGCACTTGTGAAAGTGTTATGGTTGGCAAAACTGTCATGCAGCGTCAGCAAATGGCTAACTTCAGAGCACCTTTAATGTTACACCGCAGTGCTGCTGTTGTTGACAATTAAAATAGTTAATGTGCAGGCTGGCCTTTAAAGTGTTACACCGCTCAGAATAATGGATTGCTTTTCCACGATGACCCCATAACTGCACCTTAGCTACTGCTCGCAGGACAAGAACAGAATCCTGATAGTGGCCACTTGCGATGATCAGCTGCTTCTGAGGGGCTAACGAAGGAGGACCTGGCTTGCTACCAGCTGCATTTCAGACACAGAAACACAGAATCGTTATGGCTGGAACCCTGAAGATCTGCACATCAGTGATGTATGCGGACCATATCTGAGTAACTGCGGTTCCCAGAACATCACGTTCAGCTCCGTGGCCTTCCGAAACCAGAGACAGCACGAGTGATTCAGTCATTTAATTGTCTTCATTGCTCCTATAGGCACACAATGTTTTTCAAGCTCTTGCTATTAATATTTCTTGGCTGTTTAGAAGGGTATCCCTCCCCCATTCCTCTCTTTACGTGAATTTGCGGGGCAATAGGGACATGCAGGGCTGACCCACATGGCCTGTTGTACACCGCCAGGCAGGAATTCACGCGTCCCCCCGCAGTCCTACCTGTGCTCTGCACGGTGCATCCAGAAGCACAAACAAATCCAGTGTACTCAGCTTGCCAAGAAAGATTAGTACCTAAGAGCTGAAATCAGGGCAGATTGTATTTCAAGCCATTTTCTCCTTCCCCTATTCTGCCTCTGCCTCCAGCTTTTTTTTTTTTTTTTTTTCCCTCCCCCCTTTTTTTAATTATTCAGGTTAGAGATGAAATGTAGTGGCTACATTATGCTAATATCAAACTCATTAATGTTAGGCAGAAAAAATATGGGAGGAAGCCTGCCAAAAGCTAAGCCTTTGCTTTTGCATTCATCCAGGAAAGTTCATTGAAATGGGAATTCATCCCTGTACTCTGGATTAGAATTAAACTCTTGGCTTACTTAGAGCTATGTAAGGGATACTGGCACAGAAGATGCTCCTAGGAAAGTAATATTTAATATTACTGCTTTCTATTACAACTTCAGTTCTGTGACCTTATGCAGAAAATGCCTAATTCAAGCTCATTGAGGACCTAACTGAGAGCTCTATCATTTGTTTCAATGGCTGCTGGGGTTTAGCCCAGTTCACAAAGTGTCTAGCATCATGGAAGGAATTCTTAAGGAACAGCATTCTTTAGGAATACATTGCTACCCTTAAGCACAAGCACCAGGAGTACAGAAGCATAGGTTAGATCCTCATTGCTGATTTCCTCTCGAGTCCTATACCTTACTTTGCTTGTATCCAGACTTTGTTTTTCCTTGAAAGTAGGACTCAGCACAAATAAAAAAAAAGCCTTTCTTTTAGGTAGAGAACGCAGGGAATTTCTCAAGCTCCGCTCAGCACTTGGGGCACAGCAGCACGTTCGCTCCCGCGCACCCCTGCCTCAAGCCCTCCCCGCTCTCACCCAAGTTTGTTTCCAGAGTTTCGGCCTGATTTTTGTAGAACAAAACAACTGGGCAGGAAGGGGCTCCCAATTCCAGTATTTAATTACAGGGATAAACACTTCCATAAAATATTCATTCTTCTCTGGGAACAACTTTCAACCCTGCGGACAACAGTGCAATCATACCAGTTATTTCATTATAGCAGCCTATATTATTGCCACACATTACTTCCTTTACAAAATGTTTATATAAAATTTATAACGTGATGGAAAGATCTTCCCCCTCATTTTTGTATGCAAATGTAAAACCTTGTCCATTTCCTCACAGTATTTGTTCTGTCTAATTGCATTTTAAATGAACATAAAGTAACCACCCCGAAGACATTAGCATGCTCCTGCCAGGGCTCTGCAGATCCTGCTGGCACACGTTGAGAGGCTGCTGCATCCCAGCGATGGTCTGATCTTCACAGATAGACTGTCACCAGGGTGGAATCAGAGCGTGCCTGAAGAACGGCTTTGGTGGAGGGGGGTTATTTTATTTATTTGTTTATTTTTCCTCCTTCTTTTCAGATCAGAATCCAGGGTTAGAAAATTTAAACGCTGGCAATAGTTTGGAGAGAAAGAGGCTTTTTCTGTAATCACTGGGTCGTCTTTGAGCCAAGACAACTTCAAAACATGCTAAAGAGAGTTAGACAGGGCTGGTTGGCTAGAGCAGCTCTGGGCGCCAAGACTCAGCAATAAGGAAAGCGCTGGCAGCCATTCAACTGAAATAAATCTTAGGAAAAAAAATAGACTAGAAAAGAATGAGAGTCCAAATTGATTTCTAGAGGTGTTGAGTGCCTGCAGCTCCGTGGAAAGCGCTCATCTCAAAAGCCACCTGGGTTTGTCCCCCAGCATTTGCTTGTCCATTGTAGCATAATTTCAGGGCAAATAACTCAGGGATGCTTCTTGAGATCTTTATGGAGTCTTGAATAGATCTATTTTATAACAAGGACATACAGTAATTAGAGGCGTTGGAGGAAGAGGACAGTTCAAAAATCAGCCTTCGAAATCAAAGAGGAACTTTGAGGTGCAAGGTGAATTTCCCGGCTATCCAGTCTGCTCCTGAATCTGTCAAAAACCCGAGTAAGTGTTCTTTGGAAGAAAGTAGAAGACTAAACACCTGGAGGGCTCTAATAATTGATGGTAAGAAGAAAGCTGGGTACTTTTGAAGTTAGTTTTCTATGTGTAAAGTATCCAGTGCTATTTAAATAAAAGATAAATCTCCTTTAGTGAAGAGAAGAATAAGAGAAGTATTGAGGAGAATTAGGAAAGTATCAAGAAGATTTTCCAGTAGCTTCTTATCCTGAAAGGGATGATTCTCGCTGTACTCAAAAAATTAATTTGATCTATAGGAGCCTTTAAAACTAATTTTAATTCTTCAGAACTTGTGATATATTCAAGTTATTTAAAATATTAATAGACATTCACTTTTAATAATATTTAAGATTGTTATCAGTTCCTCTTTGCCAAACTTCCTGGCCTTTTTTAGAGGTAAAAAGGGCAGCAGGTTGAATATAGCAATCAGGTGGATCGATAAGTACCCATTCTACATGGGGGTGCTCTAAAGAAGTGACATGCCTTAGCTTCCCCAGAGTAATATCTCCATAAGGTTTGGTTCAGTCCATGTAATATTCACAGTTAACATTGCTAGAAACTTCAAGTATTATAATTCATACTAAAGCAATTAAAAAATCCAGACAACAACAAAAAAGCAAAATCTCAGTCACTCTACCTAGTGACTCCACAATAAAGAAATGGCAATATTTATTCTCTGCATTATCTCTGTACTTAGCAAGAACTGGAGCTTGACTGAAGCTGCTCAAACTAAATAATACAAATTGGAATGTCTGCCCCACACCCTAGCTGTTTTCCGTGAATCACTGCAAAAGGCTACCTAAACATATATACATATATGTATTTGTTGGGGACAAGGGCAAAAAGCACAAAAGCGTATCTTACTTAATCTTACTTTGTGCCTTAACAAAGTGGCATTCCAGCACTGAAATGTTCTGATTCAATAAAGCTCGGTGAAATGAGGTCATATCAGTGCAAATCTGTCAGTCTGAAGTGCTATGACATCGTTAACACTACTGCTTTGTGACTGCATTTTCCTATCTCAGGATGATGCCCCAAATACCAATATACAAAAATGGGAACATTTAAAATCTTGCACTTCTACTCACACAAGGCACTCTGGCAATTCCAGTTGACACATCTGTGTCAAACTGACCAAAACCAGTGTTTTAACTGACTTTGACAAGTTAAAATTTGCTTGAATTATTTATCAGTTTTCCTAATGCTAAATGAAAATTTCAAGTTGAACTCCAGTTTTCATCAGAAAAATGTAACTTTCATGGATTACAGAGAACTTCAGCTACAAAAATCCCTTACCACTTTTCATCATTCAGTACATTGCAGTCCTAATTTTTCTCTGCTTTAATTGTATTTGCTAGGACATGCTGCTGCAGAAATTGAATCTTGCAAGCCCTTATTTCTAAGTGCAATACAGACTTAAATTTGTTAAAACACTACCTGCTCTAATTTCATTTTCAAATGCTTCCCTTAGTATCAGCACACTTAAAGGACAGTTTCATGCTTTACTTTCCAGTCTCTAAGAATAGCTTTTGAGCTAGGTAATAGCATGTTATTTTTATTTGTTTGTTCTTTAAAACCCCGCTTTGTCTCTCCCCATTCTCCTAAAGAGGCCTTTCCTTCTGTTCAGTGCAGAAGGACTCTTGCAGCTCTTACTGCCATGCACTAGCCCCAAGGCAGAAGCCTGGATGGTTGACACAACTGCTTGGAATAGACTTGCTTTGATAACAAGTTAATTTTCAAGAGGGATTTGAGCTGAGCAGGAGCATCATAAGATGTATAGGAAATCACATGGTAAAATCAAGACAAGTGTATCCTTTCCAACCACCTAATCTTACATAGTTCTGATGCTTTGCCTGCCCCACACAGCACCCCATCATCACAGAAACCCACCACATCCGCACTAGAGGTCAATCAAGGGGAAGCATCACACTGACCATTGGTATGAAGCAGGCCTGTTTTCATTAGGCTCTTCTTTTACTCACAGGAGCCGGTATAAGAGCTGGAAAGGGAACACTTGTTACCCACCTTTAGGTGTGAGCTCCCCCAAACCAGGGCTTGAGCTTGAGTGTCAAGTGCTGCATTAGTGAAATCTGTCAGGTTCTGTTTCCAGAGCATGTGGCATAGCTTCTGCTTGCTCAAAAGAGAGGGGCAAACAAGGCAGCCAGACAAAATATTTGCTGAATGAAGGACAGAAGTGGTAAGGAAGAAATTACATTTTCTAGTTCAAAACAACCTTTGTAAATACAAGAAAAAAAAATTAAATTAGCTCTGTTCTCAGTTCTTCTCTCTCTGCTGCTATGACTGGGTCCCTCTTTCTCAGTTTCTCGCTTTCCGTACTCTCAGACATGCTATTTTGCTCACTTCCAGACAGATGTTTCTGCCTCCAGAGCTGCCAAGCGTCTGCCTGTTGGGCAGTGTTTCACTCTTAGGTTTCGCCTAGAACATCGTCCATACTGCCCTGCTCTGCTCCAACACACATGTACGCTCACACACTTCCTTCTCCTGACAGTCATAATACCTGAATATGCCCCAAAACAAAAGAGTTTGGAAGAGAGGTGGCTAGACAAGAAATCACAGCAGGTTAAAGTTAGTAAGATGGAGCTAGCTCTTCTACAGAGACATTAAATCTGTAAAATTTGGCCACACACCTGACTCCAAATCGATCTCTTTGGAAGGGGGCAGCCCAAGGTCACAGACACAGCAGCTCCATAAGTGCTCCAGGTCCCCCCTCCCTGAGGTGTTTTGGACTGGGAGGTGCGGAGGGACAGCGAGGTCCAGCCAGGGAGCACGCAATAAAGTAGATGTAAAGCAATATACCCAGGAGATAGAGTTCCACTGAGAGTCAAAAGGTAAAGCTGTTGGGATAGCAGATTCATATTGATTTCTGCTTAATGTTTTATTAAATATGTTGTTTGGGCCATCTGTTTTTAAAATAGAATTTGGCCCCCTCTGTCCCCAGGCTGGCATGTACAAAGGAATAATACACACCAAGCTGTTCGGAGGTGAAGATTAATGGCCACAGGCTGGTGTGAAAACTGGGAAATCTGAAGCCATTTCTCTCTTCTGAGTTCGTTTCCCTGGATGTATGAGGCAGACTGCAGTTCTTGCCTTACAGATCTCTGGGAGCCTCTAGCAGTGCCCACCATCTCCGAGACAGCAGGCCCAACAGGAGTGTAACAGAGGCTTCTGATGGAAGGCTTTTCTACAAAATATTATTACAGAAGTGCATCCAAAAGAAACCAAACCAGAAATAAAACATACATGGCAATTCAACCCCCCACCTCACCTCCCCCCCCACCCCAAAAAAAAAAAAAAAAAAAA
>JAWLRI010001092.1:148730-179982 GCA_034781795.1 Crypturellus tataupa
ACAAATAAAAAATACACGGCAATTCAACCCCCCCCCTCACCTCCCCCCCCACCCCAAAAAAAAAAAAAAAAAAAAAAAAAAAAACAATGATATCCTAGCTGCTACCAACATACCAAATGAAATGTCTAGTAATGCTAATGTCCTATTAATAGTTGTTCCTTGTATCAAAGAGATTTAGTACTCTGAGCTTATTATTACTATAGCTATAGTCAGAAGGGCACTTTAAAGGAAGTCTCATTGATTTTATTTTTCCTTCAAGGCAAAGCCTGTCTCTTCCTACCTTGTTATAAAGTATATGGCAAGCTGGAACCAATCTCTCAAAGGGTAAGAAGTACAAATAACTCTGGAAATTCATTGTCCTGTAGATCCAGGTTCTACTTGAGGCCTGTGGAGATTAGAGGGGAGCAGGGGCAGGAAGGGTACAAGTGGAAATTAAGCAACTGCTTACAGTTTCCCAAATCTTTGGTCCACAGTTTCGCCACATTGCTCTCAGGGATATAGTGTTGCTAGACATTGGAGTGCAAAAGAAGAGAAATTGTGTCTTGTGTGAGTTCCTATCATCAAGATGCACGTCCTCACTTCATAAAGGAAATAAAGGAGTATTTTTCTTTCCCAAGTGCTACAGCTGAACTGCACAGCACAGAGAATCTGCTGAATCCACAATAGCAGCTTGTTGAGGTTAAACATGATAATTCAAGAATAATTAGAGAGTGCCCAGGAAGGACAGAGGGAAGTGAAGCGGATGCATGGAACCAGCTGTGATGGCCTTTAATGCATTCTACAGAAACATCTTGCATTACAACTCGAAAGTGGTTCCAGCTTTCCAGTTCATATCACTAAAGTACAAGCCAGACTAGTATTTATGTGGGCAGTAGTGCATGTATGTGCAGCTGTCGTGAAGCCAAGTTGTTGTTATAATTCTCCACCAAAAAATAAGCTACTACATACTGCATTATTCACTATATTTTTCAGTTTAAATATATGAAAATTACAGAGAGCATTTAAGTTTATGATGGTGAGCAGTACACCAAGCCCAGTATGAAGACGCTCCTTGTGAATATTGTCAAACCAAATAGCAACTCCCAAGATGTGCACGTAGCAAGTGTGTTATGTAACCATGAGCCAGGGAAAGAACTTTATATTCTTCTCTGAAGACAGCATTTTAATTTCCTCCTGCTTATCCAAACTTTTACTTCCCTTTGAGCAAATCAGGAGTGCATACAGCTTTAAAAAAAAGGCAATCGCTACCCTTTAGTCAAATGACTAATCCAGGGTGAATAATTAATTTGAGGAAATGTAGTTTTCTTTTCAACTACATCCAGGCTCCTCATCCCTGTGGACATCACACAACTTGCACATCCAGCACGGAGCCGCTAGGAGGTTAATTCCTTGCAACTGTTGTCACTCAGTACCCTTCAGCCTGCCACTTGCACTAGTCACTATCCTTTGCTCGTCTTTCCTGCGCTTGTCACTGACAATAGTTTTGAGGTGCTGGGCTGCTCTCCTGGTGCTGTTTACTTTCACAGGACTTGACATCCTGAACACATAAGTTCCCTGATTTTTCCCTCCAGTCCCACAGTACCTGCCATCTTTCCTTTGAGCCATTACATAGAAAGTGTTCCCAAAGATCTAATGATTTACTCTTAGGAGCTAAAGCCCTCTTCATCCTACAGCATGGGTGAGTGAGGAGTGGGAAGAGGAAACCCCCAAGAGATTCACATGGTCCAACTCCCTTGATATACACCCTGTAGCCCAAGGCCAGACTAATCTCCCCTTTGGTGGGCTATGTTTACAGGTAACAACTATTTTCTCTTCAGCATGCTTAGAGAATGGTAAGACTTTATAGTATGTGACGTCACCCACTGGTCTGAAGGCATTCCAGTTGCTCCTGCTTCCTTAAGACAAGGAAAAGATGACTTAAGTGGCGCTCTGGATTGGGCTGTATAGCACTGGTGCCTTGGCAACCTCACTTTGTAGCTTAGATGTTTAAAAAAGTTACAAGTGACAGAGTTCCCATTTGCGAATGTGACACTTCTGCCCTTTGTAAAGGAATCTAGCCTTGTAATGAAGCAGGTTTGCCTTGCTGGGAGGAACCATCTTCTCAGTACAAAGATTCACTGCACCCAAAGGATTATGCTAGTTTTTGCACATCACAAAAGAACCCTAAGCATGGCTGTAGAGACAGACTTTTGCTTACTTTTCCTCTTTTTCTCCAACAGCTGATTATCCACAGAACTCAAAGGGAGCAGATGAGCAGTTCTGAGGTACCAAGAATGAAACTGAAACCCCCATTCAGAACTAAGCAGACCCAAGACTAAAACCTGGGATATTCACATAGGAGTGGTACCTCTTAATGGTATTTGACTGCTAGCCATAGAAAAAAGAACTTATATTAAAGCTTTCTACAATTTCTGCCAGTTTTTCAGAATGAAAAAGCCATTTCTAAAATCAGTTCTATTTTCACATGCAGCAGAATATTCATTTTTGTTGAAAAACAATAAATTAATAATTTGTCATTAAAGAATGTCTAGAGGAGATAATTCAACAGAAATATTGCATTAAAAATAAATAAAAATAAATAAACCTTTCTCCTACACAGAACTGAATCAACTGGATTATCAATTAATGACCAAAACATCCACTGACTTTGTTTCATTGAATTTGTAAGCAGGTCAAACAATCATTTTTCAACTTGAGAAAGGTGGAAAGAAGGTGCTTGGTGAACCTACATAAAAATTCTGATTAAACTAATATTTTCTATATAGGGTCAGACATAACTGGGCCCTGTAGAAGGTGTGAACACTCTGAAATAACACTGTTCACATTTATAAAAGCTTCAGAGGTGAGTAAATAGTTCATAATGATTTATTTACCTGACCAATTTATAGTTCCTTTTTGTGCTCACATTCTGAGACCAAATCAGCTTGCTTTCTTTATTCAAGGTTTTATTAGACCATAAAAAGGAGAAAAAAAATATTTATTTTCAAAGCGTGATCTTGTATATTGAAGCTCAACAACCTTTGCTAGCTGTGATTGTTCAGCAGTGTCTGGTGAATCTGGTTCTGTTCAATGAGGAAGGGACTGAACCTATACTCTACCTACAAATACTTCCCCACGTGATTTATAGACTTCCTTTTGATGAATGTTAGACCCCTTAGAACTTGCTTTCCCAGAGGATAACAAAGAAGGGTGCTAGCCCAAAGGGACTTCATGTACAATTGAAATAGATATGCAGAGATTTCCCTCTTTGGAGTAGTCTCTTGTTTGGTGAGAACAGCTCTTCTATTGACCAGATACACTACAGAAGTAGAAGAATAAACTGAAAGTTTCCACCTCCTATGGTTTTCGTCAAAAGAATATAAAATGGCAGGACAGAACCTCTTGCTGAGCTATTGGACTACAAAACTGTCCAAGGATTTTTCTAAAGTTTGCAGAAATTTTTCCAGTAGAACAGTTTTCCATCAAAAAGATGACTTTATTGAAATGAAACATTTCATAGCTATAAATTGATTCCATCTAAATTTTTGATGGACCATTATTAAAGCAATTTTTTGAAGCAGCATTTCAACTCATTTTAATGAAATAAAATTGAAATGAAACTAAAGTGTTTCAAAATGTTACTTTGATGTGTGTGTGCGCACATGAGTTCACTATAGAAATTCCTCCCTTCCTGCAGCCCAAAGAAACCTTTCCTAGCATCTGAATCTCCTGTGAATGGTCATCCCAAGGCTCACTGCAGCTTTAGTCACCTGCTAACAGCAGCGTTTCCTCAGCACCTTCCAGTTACTTGTCATGGGGTTTAACAATACTCAAATAGTGTATGTGTGGGGGGCTCAAACATCCCAGTGAGGAAGAGAAGCTACAGCTATTATTTCATCCCATCTGAGAGAACACACATACTTTGCTACACCATTCCTCAACTATTCCTTCAAGTTTGTGAAAGATTCAAAATTGAGGCCTGTAGAATCATAAAAGTAGATTGTTTTCCTTTAACTCTTCCTCACCTACTTCTCTACAGATGACAAAGTTGTGCAGCTCCTGCTACCTCTTAAGATAAAAAGTAATGTTGACCTCTCTATAGTCTCTGGGATCCTCTTACTTTTCCCCTTCTCACAGGTTTTGCTGATTTTCAGAACTGGCAAGTAGCTTACCAAAACAAACACTGCATGAATGCTGAGAGAATAAAGTCTGATTAAATGTTGAATAGTAATTGGGAGCTTTTTTATTTCTATTTTCAAACAGCAGCAAAAAATAAAGCTCCACTAAAAGTCTGACCTTTGAAAGGCACAATACTTGACTTATCAAAAGAGAACATTTCCTCCATAGAAAGGCCTTGCCAGGGCTTGCCAGGGCGATGATGATGCCAGGGCTTTAAGTATAATTCAGTTTAAAAAAAACCCTTAAACTTATCTTAAACTCTACAATGCTTCATCACTTTTCAAATTAGCTTTCTCAAATATTCCAAATGACTTCAGCTAGTCAACTTCTCAAAATTATTTTCTGTAATTGAAAGTCTTAAATTGAGTTGGTGGATGCCAAATACTCAATAAGAGAGCCAGGGCCTGTATGCCTGATCATCATTAGGGAGCAATTCAGTTGCACTCCATATTTCAAAAAAAACTATATACACAAGTCCAAGATGACAATTTGCAGTAAGGATTAAGGTGTACTAAGAACCATTTCTTAAATCAATACAAGGTTTTTTAAACTTCATTGCTCTTTGTACTTCAATTGTTCTTTGGCTTTGCAATCTCTGCTTTTTTTTTTTTTTTTCCTAAAGCTGAAAGCAGAAACACTGAACTATCATGGCCTCAGCCACGTGCAGAAATACCTCCACAGACTGATCAGAAGATGTACATGGCACATCTTGTCACGAAATTTCAGACTTTTTTTACTTCACACACTTCTGATGATTTTGATATGGCTTACAACTATTTTCACTCATATTCTAATTTGCATTTGTATTCCTGCTGCTAGTATAGCCAAGAAGCAGTAAGGAATGTGCTTTGTCATTGTGGAGATCTTGTCAATTAAATGCACAGAGCACTCCAGTATATATACAATTATACTGCTGAACTGAAAGTACACAGAAGCTGTTAGGAATATGCCATGCTGTCTGTATGTACCATTACTCTGTAAAATACTTCAATATTGCAGTAATATCTGCCAGTTGCAACTCACTGTGTTTCATATCAAATCAAATGACATAAGTGTATGGAGCCAGGACCAGTGTCAGCTATTATGTGGTGGTTTTTCCTAAGGGGACATGCTGACAGACAATCAAAACTTTTCTTTAATATTTCTTATTGTGTTTCTCCTAGTGAGACTACCTGTCATGTAGCAATCATCCTCTGCTCATGTCAGAAATAAAAACAGAACGCAAAAAGACTTGGATACCCATCTCAAGTACTTAGATTTACCACAGTATCCGTGTGCTTGAGCTTGGCTTTGAACGGAGGAAGGCCATGGGGCAGCAGGGACCGGCGATCTGGGGGGGAAGTCAGATTCCCTTAGCTGGCAATCTAAGGCTCCCTTTGAAAACCCTGGCGCTTCTCACGTAGGTACTGCAGGACATGGCTCTATGACCACAGTGGAAAGACACCAGAGGGAAGTGTCCCTGCCCTAGCTAAGCGGTCCAGCTCAGACTCCAGCTGAACCACCACTGCAAGGGACTGAAATGCAATGTCAGCTACTTCTCAAGCACGTGGGTCAAAGTTTCCACTTCTTTGTTATTAAAGCAAAACAAAAGCAAGCAAGCAAACAATTCCCGAGCTGTATGTCCAGCTCCGTGGGCACTCAGTGCTGCACTGTCACCATCGCAGACTGGCTGTAATCAAGTAGTCAAGGCTGACCAGGCTAAGTTTTAGACCAGCAGTAACTAATTGCACCCTGTATAAAGAGCTGTGGTTACAGTGTCAAACGGAAACTTCTTTGTTTGAGAACACCAGATCTATCTTCTGCTCTAAGAGAATTTTCACTGTAGAATCTGCTACAAGCTAAGTTGCTTGTTTGTACCAGGGCTACCATTTCTATTAACCTAAATAGAGACAGAAAGACAGAGATAAGTTTCCAGCATAGTTGCACACTATGTGGAATATCCTGAATTAATCCACCTCTAGCTCACATAGAGCACATGCCTATTCCTGTTGACACTTACGGCACTGCTGCGTAGCCTCTGCCTTGCCAATGTTTTCCTCCTTGTTCTGCCCCTTTGTTTTTTCCTGCATCTCTTCTAATCCAGGCTGAATTCCCTCTTTCCGTTTTACAGCTCTATCACTTTCCTCTTTGTCCCATATGATTAGTGACACATCCTTGATATCATTTTGCAGCCAGTGTTTACCACCCAACAGATTTCCCATCCAATGCTTCTTCCTTTCTATACGTCTTATTCTTGACTATCCCTAGCATCTTGGTGTGCAACAATTCCCAATAAGACAGATAAGACCAGAGCCTTTGAAATCACCACAGAGCAGACTGAAAGAAAAAGCAGTGTAGAAACTCCTAAGACCTGGCTTGGGAATCCAGGTGGGCAGATAATAGTTGCTGTAAGAAGCTGGAAATAATGAAACTACTGGATGAGAGGATTAAGCTGGATGAGGAGAAAGAAGGGGCAAAATCCTCCGATTTGGGGAGAACATTGCACAGAACTGGACAGAGGAGAAAACACATCAAAGAGTACAAGTAAGCAGTAAGACATTTTGGGATTAAGTTCGCTGATCCAAACCTCTAAACTCTTGGAGGTTCACCCATCGCTAAACTTGCCCCCATTTGCTTAAGGGAAAACATGACCACATATAATCAGTTACAGGATGCTGGGATATGGTTATATCAAATTATTATCTCCTCTAATGAGATGCAATGCACTGGCACAGCCCGTATGTCAGCTGTAGTACCCGTCAGCTCTTCTTGCCTTAGATGTTGCATTTGACTAATTTACTTCTTGAAGATTTCTAATTAAAGCCATGTGTCTCACTTTCTTATGCACGTACAGAGTTCCATGATTTCTTTTCCCACTGTAACCTCATCCTCTCAACGAGGATCTGCGACCAAATTGTGTAACTTGGAGAACTGTATTTGGTTCCACTCTATTGCTGCAAACTGCTGTCCTCCTCTAAGTGGTCTGCAAACTGCAGTGTTAAATCAGTTAATCTGGAATGAGTGAAAACTGAAAGTGACATTTCAGACACAGGTGATTATATGTTTTCAACTAATGTCACAATATTTTGCAATAACTTGTTTGCTTGTTATAATAGGGTACATTTTAGGACTGATGCCGACTCCCTTGGTGATGCAGAAGGGTATAAACCTGTCGCACCAGAGTAGTTGGAAGACGGGAACAGGAAAACCCCTAGTGCGAACATTGCTCACAAGTGCCTCTGCAGTCCCTCCTGCACACAGATGCCTCGTGCCACCTGCAACACTGTTCAGGTTTAGGAATTGTGGCTTTGTCTCAAATCCCAGTAACAGTAATACACAGAGCTGCTAACCAGAGCAGAGCAGAACATAGATATTGCAGGAATGACGGCTAGACATGATGATTCAAAGCAGTTTGATTCATTGTCGTGGCTACCTCCATCCTTCATCACACGACAGCTTTCTCATAGACATCTCAATAAAGACAGGCCACATAATACTGACATTTTTACCATGCTGTCTCTCCTAATCTCTCCCATCAATATATATATACACCCACAGGATGATAGCCTTACAACTATCACAGCTGAACCTTCAGCTTATAAAATGAGGGCCAATTGTTGATTTAATGTAAGCAAGCTCCATTGACTTCAGTTAGATGATACTCATATATCAGTGGAGAATTTTCCTTTTTTGGCTGTTTGTGTGCACACATGTATGTGAATAGAGCTAAAGAAAAGCAAAAACAAAAACAAATCTCTTCTCCATTCCAACAACCTCCCTTGGAAAAACTTTCAAGAGAGGATACTGCGGTCACAACTGCACATACTGGAAATGTTCCTATTTCACATAAAGTATCAGCATTGCTGCTGACCTATATATGCTATTACAAAACTTCCATACAGAAATGCAAGACACTTAAGGAGAAAACGTATCTTCCTTCCAACCTTTATTTTACCACAGCAGGTACTTGTACTGCGCCCTGTTCCTTTCCCTCTCCTTGATACTGCAGACATATTAATGTGCCTTTAATCATTCACTAGAGGAAAAATGCTATCATGGGGATTTCTGTCTTCTCAGGTCATGTTGTGGATTTCACAAATACTTCTACCACCAACTGCTGGACCTACTCAAATTATCAACCAAACCGTCTTTCTTCTTATGCCGCTTCATAAGGAAATTCTTCTAGTTTGAAGTGTTTTAAAATTCACTTCAGCAACATATTAAAGTTTTAGCTTGATCATTCATTTTAAGCAAGAAAAATGTCAGATTGGAGTTACTGAAGAATATATGAAGTTTGTGAAGAACTTTAACAAAAAGAGTTTCTTGGAGCAAAAGTTAGAGGATGAAATCATTGAGTGCCATATTATTTCATAAAATTACACATTTTGAAGTTAACTTTAAATACTAATGGTTTTCATTTTTATAAAAATAGTTATTAAAAATAGATAAATCCCTTTAAAGGGATCTAAATAAGTTTTAAAGGTGAAAAATAGAAGTATATTATAGAACATCCAATAGAATAAAAATTCTTTTCAGGAGAATGAGGGAAACACCCTTCTGACCCCCTGTGGCTTTCACTCCTACCTTACAACTTTTAAAAGGACAAATTACTTTTCATTTCACTAAAACACTTCCCCAATCTCAGCAGTATCTGATGTGACCATATTTATGAGCACTGCTTTTAAAATACCTCAAGGGTCCTTATTACAGCTAACCTGTGCTGGTACCCGCATGCCAATTGAATTTACATAAGTGACAAACAAGTACAGTTGAAAAAAAATGCAATTATAAGTACAGTGTAGAAAAAAATAAAAGCCATACAAAATAACTATGTAAAATCAACAGTGGTTTTACAGCTAATTTTGAGTATAAAAGGAGATACAGTAAAGAATATTACAAGAATTTGCTTGATATAGAAGTTACTGTTTCTTTCCATGTAAAATTTGTTTAGTAACACTACTATAATTGCAAGTGAAACTGTTCTGCTTCGTCATTCCTTGTCCCATTTTGTCTCCTGCCTGACCTGGACAGCAGACTAGAGTGCAGCAAGGCACCAGGAGGGATTCTGGTGAGCAGGAAACACCCCGGTACCTCCCTACGTGGAGCAGGATCATGGGTATCTCTATGATCAGTGTCTGCCTGCACAACTCCTAGCTGTACCGCACAGCTTGGAACTGAAACACCACACACTGCTGTGAAGTTATACCTTGCCTCTGCTACATGCTTTCTCCCTATCGGGGCAGGAATTGAGACAGATTTGTCTTGGAATGTTGTGCTGCTTGTTATAGGAAGCATTTCCCAAATTATCTGCATTTCATGAGGTAAACATTTATTCAGAGCACCACTGCTGACAGACACCGAGTGGCATGTGAGAACCTACAAAGCATCTTTGCTTTACTGAGGGGACGTCAGAGCTCAGTGTCTCAGGCTCGCTGGGCAGCCCAGCCTCACAAAGCACTGTCTGCCCCATCGTGGGGATGCCTTTGCCAAGAGACTGTTGCCTTTGAAACTGCTCAAGGGCAGCGAAAGCAGTGTACCATTTAAGAGCACAGCATCTCAGCCCTATGATGGTAAGGGGAGGCTACGAGGTTAGAGTACTTTGCTGGTGTTGTTGTTAAAATGGATATGCACAAAGTGCCCCAAAATGCATGTATCGCCCAGAAAGTGAAGGTTGGCAAGCAGGTTAAGAAAATGTTTTTACTGTGAAAGTACAAAGGAAAAAAAACCTTTCTTTAATATTATTAATACTTCATATATAGTAAAAGTCATGCCCTGTACCTGCCTGCATTTTTAAATTACAACATAGAGAAGCCCAGGTTACAATTTCAGTGATGGTTAGGTCCCTCTTATCCCCTTTTTCCTTCTGGATATTCATCTTTCATTGTATTGCAGTTTCAGACCCACTTTCAGACAGGAACAGCAATATTATTTTAAAGTTATTGATTGAAAGGATGGCAAGGGAGAAATTCTGGGTTGTTATGCTGCAAGCACCTGAAATGAGAAACCTGTCACAAGCAAAAGGATTTTTTTTTTGTGCTTAAGCGGGATTGGAGCCCGAGAAAGTCACGCGTGCACCCAATGTGCACAACATCACAGCCAGAGACATTGCCTTCAATCATGAGGATCTGTCTTCGTCCTTGAGGGTTCAGAGGGGTGAAAACAGACCCAGGTGCAAAATCAAGAGCCTTTAAAGCAGCTGTTGACCAATTCTCCAATATTTAAGTCATTTTACATGTCACAACCCATAGCCAGGCTTGTACTTAGAGCGTGGTGCTGAACAGATGATGTGCTTGACATTGCATAGTGGGCCTTAAAAATAACCAGGATAATACCAAGCCAGAACACTCAGCTTGGTTAAATACCCTCACAGAAGTAATCCTCAGAGGTGCTGGGACTTAATGACTTTCTCTCACAAGATATCAGAGATACAACATGCTCTTTGAGGAGCAAGCAGATGGAGGTTCCTGTCCTTTTTGGGGAGTGGACACCTGGGATCACCACAACATGGAGCTGCCACCCACACCTTCCTTTGGGCAACTCTGCCCCCAGGCTTGGCAAGGACACTGCATTTCACATCCCCCTGGGGATTATGCTAGTTCCTGTATTGTATGAGGTGTGTTCATATAGGCAGGGAAAGGATAAAGACAGTGCAAGTGCCTCCCTCTCACTCCTCACCAAAGAGGCATATGAACACGGCGCTGCCACAGCTGGATGTGCAATATCTTAAGTAGGATGGCAGAGAACTCATGAGAGAGCAGAACCATTTGGTCATTCAGCAACACTGAGCAAACTACACTTTTGTTATGCTGGAGTAAAAGTTTCTTTAAGGCAAACTATCTCTGTCAGAAAATTATACATTCTATTTGAGCAGGATGTCAAACAACATAAACCTTGTTGACAAATATTAATTTGAGGCTATCTGACAAGACTTGTCACTTTCCATCAAATGATATAGATTTTTACTTGCTATAGTATGATTTCATAAACCTCATTTATCTTACCATGCCTAAATTATTTAATATTTGTATTAATTAATATTGTCACTTTATGACAAACTGACAGACGAGGTGTCATATTTCATGAAGACACTGTTCACTGCAATCGTGGAAGTTGAGTATGATTGTCAAAAATAAAGTTGCTGGAGTTATCAGGGGAGACAAGGGAAGTTTGCTTCCCCCATACACCCCAGAACACACAGAACTGGTTAAATCAGTACAGTTTATGCATTGTCATCTATCAGTTCTGCTCAATTACCAGTTTTACCTCAAAGAAAAGGCTGTAGCCACTAGCTTTGCCTTGCAAAAGCTGCAAAGAAAAGCCATAACACCAGATTCTAGTATTTTGAACATGTTTTAAAACGGTTTCTTCTGCTAGGTAGTTCTGATCTTTTTAATCTAAGCAGTAGAGTGCATAAAAAGTCATATCACAAAATGAAGAGTATGTCAAAAACATTCCACTGCTGCTCAAGTTTATATATTATATATATACACACAAAGTTAAGTTTGTTCTGGTGAATCAGACAACTGCGTGTTAACTCAACAGGCTGTTTCTCTAGAGAAGTTCTGCTTTCATTGTGAACTGGTTTAGATCCTTGCCTAAGCCCTAGTTCTGCTCAGGACCTGCCCAACTGCCTTTCTAGAAGGACCTCAATGCAGAGGGCCTGAGATCACTTGCTGAGCGTCAGTCACACATCAGGTTTTGTACTACCCAAAGAGTATTTTCTATCTTCATGATCTTCGGTGCTGGAGAAGCTCAAAACTGCCCGTCTATATTAAAGACCTATGGCTTTGGCTTCTGCTGTAGCAGTCCTGGCAGTGGCATGTCTGGGCTCAGAAGAGATCAAGCTACACACAAACTGCACAGGGGGCAAGGCTCACTAGGGCCCGCTCCAAATTGTCCTCACTGACACCATGGTAAAACCAGCATTAGCACTTCCTGCATTCCGTGTCAGGAACCTTCATTCACACCCCTCCAGATGAACCAGGACTAGCTGACACAAACCTGCTCTTAGCACCCCAAAAGACATTTCATGATTTTTAAGAGGAGTTTGCAAAAATTACATGAAGAAATTTAACATGCAAAAAATCAACATTTGAATGCTGAAACTGAGAAAATATCCCCAAGTTGAGAGCACACACACACATTATTAGATTTTTGTACCTATAGTTATGCTTTGGTGTGAAACAGGAGAAGTTCACTACGGAAAGCAAAGCTTTTAGCTAGAAGCCAAATAAAACTAATTGGAGTTTGTCCTAGCTTTGGCATGGAACGCCAGAAATGTCTGCGCTATTCAGACCTGTCCTGCTGTTCCTTGCTGAGTGAAACAGTAGGTTTCTAATGTCTGCTTCTGGCAGAGCAGAAGAAACATTTAACTCTGGCTCCAGTAGCAACCATTATGCCATAACAGAAACACCTGAGGTTTCCAAAACAGGGGGGAGTTTGAACCAACTATTTTGTCGTCTCCACAAATCAAAAAAAGCACCACTAGAAAATGAACAAGGTTTCTGGATGCAAGTATTCTGTCATTTCCCTAAATCAGTTCCATTTACTAAGCTTTAGATAAAATATTGCAAGAAGAGAGTCATTTTAATACATCATTCTTGAAAATGAGAGCAACTACTAAGCACATGTCCAAGCAGAAGTTTACTGCAAATTCATCTTATCTTAATAGATTGAGTTTAGGCCACCATAAGAGCAAGAGCAGCATTCTGGTTTTCTCAGATATCTTATCAGTGAAAACTTAACATTTCCAGAGTCATAATTGCCCCCTAGTAGATGTACTAAATGCATGCTCCCAGGAAGAACTTCCGAGTAAGCATTTACTATTAATGTTGCTGATAAAACACGGCTAAATTATTTTATAGTGAAGAAACACCTGGGGGCAGGGGGAAACTGCTTTTTAAGTGTCCTGTGGCACATTAATTTGGCTTATTTAAGCCAAGTGAAGTGCTGAGTGGTGATAGAAAGGGAATTTTGATGAAGCTCTCAAGATCTGTTTACTGTCCTCCTCTCACTAGGGAGAGCAGAATTACTCCCAGAAAGGAACTATTAAGAGTATGGGGTAGCCGCTATATTAGGTCTGTAGTATTTTGGAAAAATGAAAGATGTTCCTTCATATGTCTCTCTGGGAAGTTCAGCACTGGCATAAGAGTTTTGCTGATATTCCTGCAGTTCATTCCTTATGCTCACACATGCACATCTATACTCGCATGTACCACCTCATCGCCCAGTCTGAACAAGAACTTTTCTGGATTATATCCCATTTCCATTTAATATAGCTATCTCAAGAGGTGATAAGAGCAAGATTCTTGTCCTGGATAGAAATTTAATTTGTGAAAGTATTTTAAGTAGGCCTATTTTAGCTAGGACAAAAGCAGTAGCTCTAGCAGTGCCCAAGACTTCCCTCTAACCTGAGGGCTGAGGAGCAGCAGTAGTGGGAAAGGGTCTCCAAAGCAAACAGCCCCGTGCAGCTGCCTCTCGAGAACTCCTGACACAGAGTGCGGATGATGCACCCTGAAAGTGACACTAAACCAAAGCCTCCAAGAGCCACCATCAGGCCCTCAAAGGCACCTGGGGAAATATCTTCTATCTCCAACATGTAAAACTGCATCAAACAGAGCTGCCTCCAACCCCTCGGACTGGTTGCTGCCAGCAGTGATGAGATGTGAGCACATGGCTGCTATGCCCAGTGCCAAGTGTTTAACATCCATAGGCACCCACGGGAGGTGGCCTCAATATTGACATTAAAAATAAGCCCCTAAAACGACTATGTACTTGCCTTGTGTTCTAGTACCAGACGGAAAGATATTTAAGAAAGGGATAAAGTATCCATTTTAAAGGATAAGGAAACACACTTTTATATATATATACACATACAATTTATGAGAATATACAACAGAATCCTAATAAACAAGTGCCAAACAATTAATATCAGTTGAACTGTGCTTCTACTAAAAAAAAAATAATCAAGAAACTCATATGATTTCAGTGGCTTCAAACTTAACCCCCAAAATATTTCAAAAATGATTGTCCAAAAATGAAAACTGTAATTCTCTAGTATAGTGACAGACAGTTCAGAAATTCTATAGAAAGCTTCATATAAGTCCATTCAATTATAGAAAGCTTTTTCCAAAGAGAAAATACTCATTGCAGAGAGCACTATTATCTACTGTACCTACAATTGAAGGAATGGTAGCTTCTTATCAATTTGTTATGTGCCTTACAGCTACAGAGAGATAGCGAGATCTTCAAGGAAAAAAAATCGCATCTATTTGAGAGCCTAATTCCTGCAGTTTATAGCCTGAAAACTACTATAATCATAGAGAAATTAAGTGTTTTCTATAGGATAGAGTTGTTACATAGCTGTGAGATTAGGGCCTGATGTAGTTTACCACTTCACTGCAAAATATTATGCCCGATATTTGAAACCATATAGGAACTTCCATTTAGCTGGAAGTTTTTAGGCAATTATGGCATTCTTTGCAGGACACTAGGAAGGATTACACCTGCTTGCCTCAAGTTCGCACTTGGCATACAGCTCCAAGAACAAGCCTGCTTATCACTGTTGCCTGTTATTGCTATATTGGAATGGAATATTTCTAGCATATTGGTTAGATGATAAAGAAACTGGGCTATGGTGGAGTCTTAATAGAAGCTATCAAACTGTCCATTGAACAGCACAGGTTTAGTCATGCTCCTGGGACCATCCCGTAGCCCTTCCCATAGGGCTGGGAGGAGCCCTGCTGCCTTCCTAGGGCTGGGAGGAGCTGAAGGGAGCAGCCCGGGCAAGGGCTCGGGTACCCAGCAGCCTGGCAACGCTGCGCCCGAGCGACAGACTTGGGGTGAATTCGTGCTAAATAAACAAGGGTTTGCACTAATAGTGGCTGCACTCGCAATTCCCTTCCTAAGGCAGGCAAACCTACAAGACTGCAAGTACTAATTGTTTGGGCCAAAGGGGCAGAGATATAAATGAGCTATTCCTCATTACACGGAGAGAAAATATTGATTACACAGACGCAGATGGCAAACACTAGTCATGCTGGTATTCTCAATTCTCCACACTGAACCTATCTGGTATACATTCATTATTTTACAAGTTCAAATTATGAGTGTTTTCCCTACTGACAAACACGGGTTAAAAACACAATAAACAGAGTGGATTTATGTTGGCATTATTAATGAATTGGCAACAACTGTTTCTGTAGCATACATCTCTCAACAGCTGTTTATATTTTACTTTAAATCTGTAAAAACATTGCTTTGTAATCCCTTGATCTGTACAATAATTTCCTTTTGTTCCAAGCCGTTAAAGGTGTCTTTGAACTACTCAAAAAACCCTATTCATCTGTTCCCTCAAGACAGGACCACTTTCATCATAAAAAAGAACATAAAAAATGAACGCTAAAATCAAAGCCAAAAAACAAAGGTGAGTGAACTCTGCACTGCAATAGGATAAAAGTCAGGATGGCTGTGGAAAACTATCAGTCATTACTGCTTCTAATTGCTCTTGATTTTTTGCAAAGGAGCAGACACCAAGTCAGCTGCACCTAATCTTTCCTCCAAGTTATCTTGTGCATTTATTCTCTACTCTCCAGCTCACTACGAATTCCTTTCACTGTTTGTCACAGCCAGGAACAAGCCTGTTAAGCTCACCCCTTGTTGATAAGTAGGCGTTGTTACTTATGGATATCCTGTTGTGCTGCCCTCCTGTAGGCTTGAATTTTCTTATTGTTCAAGGCACAGTGATTTCAGGGCAGCGCTCTTTACGAAATACAATGTCTACTTGAAAATTTGTCAATACAGGTTCTAAAAATAGCTGAGGAATGGGCAAGTACAAATAACCTTCCCTCTGTTTGCTTCTGTATAACAACTGTGTAACCAGAAAGAGGAGAAAAACAAAAGAGGAAAAAAACACCACCCCACAAACCCAAATCCCACTTTAAAAACTGGGCTGAGGAGGCAGCTTGCAGTTCACTGCCTCTCATCTCTTCTCTGATGAGACATCAGTTTTTAAATATAATGTGCAAAGACAAAAATAACACTTGTTGCTTCATTGTAAACCACAAACAGCCAGGCACAACTAGAAATGCGTGGCCAGGAAAAAGAGAAATATCAAAGGGCCAGCCCACTGCAAATCAGAATAGGTCAAAAGAAGCAAAATAACCAACACTGGAACTATTCTGGCTTCTAAAGATACAAAATGGTGTAAACTTAGGCCCTGCCTAAGAGAACGCATGACCTTACAGAAGTTGCATAAAGACAATTATTAGATTATTTAACTAGATCACAGGATGTTTGATTAAGATATGGCACTTGATTTTAACATAGGCTTTTTGTTATTTAATGCTCTTTATTTCTCAGAAAAGCAGATTAGCATTGCAAGAATTGTCTGCTATTATGGAACCTAGAAAAGACCATAAACATCAAATCTAAAATTATACAATTGCTTAAAAAAAAACAGATCCTTTTTACAGCTGGATGCGCTCTTGATTATCCTGCTCTGTCAAGTGTACAGCACTCAGAAGAAGTGGGAGAGAAGGAAGACGACAGGGGAAAGAAAGGAGGAGAGAAAGTTAGCTAGAGGGGACTAAAGAAAGCCAAGTTGGGAGGGAGGGGGAAGAAAGAATTATGACTGGCTCTGATCTAAACAAAAACAGAAAAAAACACTTGGAAAATATTTCAGAAGAGAAGTATGTTTAATTGCCTACAGCCCCAGGAGAGGTAATTTACATGCCAACAAGTTATGGAGGCTTTATGTGCCTATTAGTCTGCTATTCAATTAAAAAATGTGTATTTACCATGGTAACCTCTATGCCTCACGATACACATGCTAAGTCTAAGATATCTCTATAGAGCACCTTCTTAAGGAAACATATACCACAACACCAGCCACAATCTTTGGGTATCAAGTCATTAAGAGACAGTAAGGGAGCCCCAAACAAGAAAAAGGAATGTTAGGCAGGGGAATGGGGAGGAACCATTACCGTAATGTGGAATTGCTCTCTGGGAATCCCTCAGCACAATTCCTCCTCCCAGTGCAGTGCCTGCGCTGCACCCTGGGGCACCTCGCCAGATGCAGGGACATTCCTGCCAACACTCCCTCCTCGTTGCCATTTTTCTCTAGTGAGGCAGCAGTCTTGCACTTGAGAGCAATGCTGCTTTTCCTCTAGGATCCATTTCATGTGCCATATTACGCTATGACTGGCTGCCTAGTTCCTTAGGCTCTACGCACAGGGAATCCAGGTAAGCATTCTGGTATGGTCTCCGCTACTTAAAGCCTAGCAGGAGATGCACTCACCCTTTGCTGCCTTGCAACTGCCTTTCTCACCAGCCCCCTGTCAAAGCCTACTGAGAGGACAGTTTCTCCTCCTTCCTCACCCTTATCCGAGCTTCCCCTAACATCACCTTTGGGCAAGGCTGAATGTCCATTCATTAGCCTGCTTCTTCCCCGATAAGTCTCACCACACCATACTTCCGGATCAGCTGTACTGAATTAACCAAAGTCCTTGCCAGTCATTATCAGAGGAAAGAACCTCCTTCAGCAGTTACATACCGCTCCATCCATAATTTCTAATGTATCAAGAACTTAAATAAAATGCTTACAAAAGAAAAAACAAAGAATCATTGAAAGGATGAGTCATGCTTCCAACAACATTCTTGTCGTTATTTACTTCTCACCGTTATCTTCTTCCTCTTTAGGAACTACTACAAGAATTTCAGATTACTCTTGCTGAGGACATGAACAACAGTCATCCCCTTTTTTTTTTTAATCTGTTTTTGGGACACTAGAGAAAAGGAGAGTACATAGTTCTCTAGGGCCCTGAATTTACTGGGATAAGTAAATATTCAGAGACATTTGGCTTCTTTCCTTGATGAAGAGCAGTAGCTTCTTAATGCTTACTAGTTATCTTTAACTAGTCAACATTTACCTTGAGGTGTTGGATTTCAGGCCTGCACTACAAGAAATAGATGCCAAGCCCCCGCATCAAGGCTGCCATACTCACAGGCAACACTACAGAAGACTCTTTTGGAAGGACGCACGGCAGACCCCATCCTATTTTTAATGATTCAAAAGTACTTCTCAGGTTTCCTCTTTAGGAAGCACAACAAAACACAGAGCTTAAGTAGCAACTTCCTTACCCACTATAACAACCATTGCATGGCTGTATTGGATAGCTTCACCTAGCACCAACATGGTAGAGGTAAAAGTGTCAGCAAAACACAATTTCAAGGCTACCCCCCTCACCCAAACTTTGTTTTGTAAACCTGCAACAAGCTTCAAAGGTGTGCTTACATTTATGAAAGGAAGAAATATCAGACTGTATTTCCTCACAATGACAGCAATGAAAAGTACACCCAAGTTATAGGTCTAACCCAAAGCTTAAAGATAAGCAGTAAAAAAACACTCAAAATCTTACCTCTCCTAAAAGTTCCTCCAAAACCAGCCCAAGCACCAGCCTCCATTGCTTCTCTTGCAGGTAATGAGCCTTGTTGGCCACCTGAGACCTTACCCCCAGCACATTGACTTCAGCTGTGAGGAACCCACCATTAACAGAGGAGTGAAGATAGGCTTGCTTGATATTGAAAAGTCTTTGCTTTTTTTTTGTATGCTGTTTGTTCCCATACCAGACTAGTTTGTATAAAATATGGAATATAAATGTAAAGTCTGGGCTGAATCAAAACAAATGTTGCTGATAGCTTCCTACAAGATATATCTCTCATTGGTATTTGTACTGGTACTGGAAGGCATCATCAGGGGAAAGAAAAATATTTTCCTGAGAGATGAGAAATATATGATTCAGTAAATAATGCAAATTGTGCTTTAGGAACTGTAATCTATGTCAGACTAAGGAAAGTTTTGAAGATGGTTGGTATGAATGTTCTGTGCTGCAGGTATATTGCAACTCTTCCCGCTCGAGGGAGGAATAGATCTGAGCTGCTTTTTTGTATGATGGATGTGAGTGATTTTCATGGGCAAGCTACATTGTCCTTTTTGTATTACATCTCTTCAAGCCTGGGAGGGGAGAGGAGCTAAAAGCATCAATTTTGATACAAATCTTTTAAAGTCTTTAAATTGGGCACTGCCACTTTAATAAGCCACACCTGCTTAACATTCCCGTTCTGCTGAATTCTTGGGGCTGTAATGAGCCCTGAACATCAGGCTGAGGCTGTGATCAAGACAATACAATTAATCACCAGACCGTGCACAATTTCAGTAACATGAAAATTGCACGCAGTTAGATTTTCTAAGTAAAACTAATACTTCATGCAGTGGAAAGGGTGAAGTTTCAGTGCATAACAAAAAAGAATTTCAGAGGTTTTTGAAAAAAACTGGCAGTCAGCAGGGCCACGTGAAGGTGAATGCATAAATCAAATAACTATACCATCTGTTATAGAAAACTTAACGGGAATTAAGTGGCCCATATTTTCTAAAAATATCTCTCTTCACAGTGTGCAGAAGCAATGAATATCTGAGAAGGAATACGGGAATTGGACTTTAATTAGGAAACTTTGGGCTTTGAATGCAACATGAGCTTAGTCAAACTATCAGCAAGATAAGCTTATTAGTAGAGAAATAGGAATGAATATTAGCATGGTAAAAAATAGATCTTTTGGGGGGAGACTGGAAACACGAAGTGGCTCCATTTTCAGTATTTTGTCAGCTGCAGCGCTGCTGCTCGCAGAGAGGGACAGGCGTAACAGCAGCAGGCAGATCCAGGCCAACCTCGCGGAGACTGTTTGGACATGATTTAAATTTCGGTGGTCACTTAAATTACTCAAAAATTTACAAGCAAAAAAAAAAGTTTTCCTGTGTATTTGGAAGAATGTTTCAGTGCAGTGGTTGTTCCTATGTAAATGGAGTATTCACCAGAAAGGCCATTCAAAGGGCTGACACAATGGGATTGTCACCTCCATCCAGGCTCACCTCCAGTGGCAGCTGGTGGGAAGGAACAAGTGCTGGAGAATGCCCGTGCCTCTTTTCTTCCCTCTCCCATTTAAAAGAAAAGCATAGTAATTTGTTCTTTATGCTATTGGGTTATAAAGTCTTTGGGGATATTTTTTTTCTTTTACTTTTTTCTTTTTTTTTTCCCTCCCAAAGAGTTTGCACATCTCCAGTCAAGGCATCTGAAGATCCAATCTGAACACTAACAATAAAGATGAAAACGCTGGGCAAAACTGAAAACTTTATATAGGAGCTGAATAACAAAGACAGTCTTCCTTGGAGAGCAGATCTGTGTACTAGTCTAAGGGTGGATATAAAAACCTAAACAGAATAGATTAAATTAAATGATACAACTGAATATTCGAGAAAAAAAGATTTTCAGAATAAATAATGAGAGGAAAGGAGGGAAATAGGAAATGAGGAAAAGAGGGACACAGAACAGGGTGAAGCAAGACAGAGAATAAAAAAAATGCATTTTTTAGAGAGAGACAAAATAGCTGATTTGGGGTGAATAACAAAGTAAGGTTTGAAAATATAAATCTATTTTTAATAAGGTTTGTTTCCTATTTCTGGTTCTGCCCCAATCTTCACCTTCTTTTGCTCTCCTCACTCAGACTTTATCTTCTCTACATATACTATGAGCTCGTTGGGCAAGGATCTCCTATTGTATATTTTTACATTGCCTAACAAAATAGAGCCTCAGACACAGGTTGGGCCTCCTAATATTTCTGTGGAGCATTAATATTACTGTAAAGAGCATCAATAATAATAGTTGGGAAGCTATTGAGTAATTTTACCTCTATAGAAAATGTTATTTCTGTGATACTGATGCTGTGCATTTTAGCCAATGAAGTTCAAATTAAAACATAAACTAAAAGAAAATACAGTGTTTCATGCCAGTTTATCTGAAAAAAAAAAGGCAGTGGGGACTTACTGAAGTTCAGGTGGGGAGTATGATAGAACCAAAAATAACTATTTTAGGCCCCAACTATTATAGGGCTCTATAGTTTAAGACAGAGCTGACCTGAATCAAAATGGCATATTTATTGAAAATCCCCAAAGTATTAGATTTCCATCTGATTTCCAAAATATTTTTTTCCCAAAGCTTTAAGAAGCTATAAAAATGAATTTCATATTCAGTTCAATTTGTTCCCGATTCAGGACAACCCTCCTTTTCCCCTCCCCCAATTTTGAGTACATGGAACAGTGAATTTTTGTTAATTGCTATTCTGAGGAGCAGTTATTAGATATTGGCAACCACAGCCTTATGCTATGGCTCCCAGACAGGCAGTAACAGAGGACAGTGACCTACGGTGGAGTGGAAGTGGAGAGAGGAAGTAACTTTTCAGAAGTTACAGAACAAAAATGCTAAAAATCAGGTTGCCATGGAAAGAAATAGATAAGTGACACAGTCTGGAAGAGGTTCAGTGGTGTAAAGAGTAATCCAAGTCTATTTTGAGTATATACAGTGCTACAAAGGACTAAAAACTACATTTTCGTTGTATTTCTGGAAATGGGAAATAGCAAGTCATAATTAAAATGTCTCCCATTATATAAAACACATGTGTGGGTGCAGAATTATTCTACTTCAGTGTGGGTGAACAAAAACTGTATTCTCACGCAAAATCTAATTCAATGCAAAGAAGTATATAATTAAAGAAAACTAAGATACACAGAATATCAAACACAAAAATATACATTTTATCTTTTTTGGGGGGAGTGCCTGGTTTTCTTGAGGGAAGTGTTTGTGCTCTAATTCATTGAGATGTGACTCAAGTATATTACGTACTTGAAAAGGATATAATAATGATAATTTATAATAACAGTAATGATGATAATTATTAATATTTTGATTAAAGCTGCTGTGGTTCATCTGCTCACAGTGTGGGTTCACAGGGTGCATGGCCGGGAGCACATCCTCAGCGCCTCGGGGGCGCGCGGCACGAGGCGGGAGCTGCTCCCGTCGCTGCTCCCTTCGCTGCTCCCATCGCTCCGAGGAGCAAGGCAGGGCGAGAACCCGCCTGCTCCGGCCGGGCCCCCGCACGTGGCCGGGCTCCTCGGAGCATCAGCACCCGCCGCACATCCTCACCGGGTCCTGCTGCCGTCCTCGATGCAGGCACGAACAGCAGCTCCTCGGAAGGGTCGTGTCCAAGGGCTACGCGCGGGGAGAGGGGCTAAACACGCGCTCAGGCCGGAATCGAGAGCAGGACGTGCGGTGGGGAGAGCGCGAGGCTCCGGCGTGAGGGCACACGCAGAGCTTATGTGGAGCTGCTATCATTAGCTTTATAATGAGACCCCCAAAATATACTCTGTGTTTATATCAAATTAAACTCCAGCTTCCAGGGATTCTGCAGCTCTTTGGTTGAATTCCTGCAATTCTCGTATTAAAATCTTTTACCATAGCAATGTGTATTTAAATAAATAGCCTGTTATATTGCTCACGCTTAGTGCGTGTTATTGCTAGCTCTTTCCAAGAGAGAGCAGTAGTGAATTGTACTATCATTACAGTGGGTAGTTTTACTCAAACGCACTCAATTTACATTTTCGACTCTATAACCTTTCAACCTATTGACCATGAAAAATGCTCCAACATAACGTGACACATATAAATGTTTAAAGTCCAAAGGGTAATTATCTATATTCATAGTTAAAACTGTGCCTTGATTTCACAATAGAAACCATATGTTCACTCAAAACACTTTCAATAGGCTAAATAACACCCAGATTAACCCTGAGTTAGTTTACTGGTTAAAATAATAGCAGCATCTTCTTCTAATTCAGTAGTTCATTTATCATTTCTGATCAAGGCACTGAATGTGAACTTTCAATATTTGAAAGCTTAACTTTAAAAATAAACTGCATGCAAGAATGGTAGAAATTCTGCAGATGCTTAAATTTTATCTTTAACATCATGGAATGTGCCTGATTACAGCTCAAAATACCTTTTTTTTTTACCTCAAAGTAGAATTCTGTGTTGCCATGTATTAACAGATTAATTCTCTCTCCCAGAAGGCCAGTGACTTGATGACTTGTCCACAGAACTGTGCCCAACAGAATGTAATTTACAGCAAACCATGACCATTTTCTTTTATGAAAAATGCCTTTGGCCCAAATCACTCCTAGGAAGTATAAGAACTATAAAGCAGAAGCACTATAATACACACGTAAGGTTTTTACAGCAACAGGAAGAAAGGTGTACTAAATGGGACCCCATTTATGTTTTAAAATAAGCAAACTATTTAGATATACATTGCCTTATCTTATTTCTAGTAAGAAAGAAAGAGATTATTTTGAACCTTTGGAACCACTGCAGCAGAAAATTACAAACAGAAGACAAAATTGTGTATTACAGGAGTAATGACAAGTCAAAAGAAAGAGACATAGTTAAAAAAAATAGCAAATAGGCAAATGACTTTTCGGTGAGAGCCAACTCTGTGCACATTAAGCTGGTTAAAAGCTCCTTCTCTCCTCTCTTGTCATGTCACTGTTCCCTGTCAAGCAGCAGAGAACACCTCCAGCTAGTACATGATACACAGGATGCTTCATCAAAAAAAAGGTATTCTCCCTCTTTGAATCTGAATTGACATTTTCCCTATGTATATTTTAAAAGCCCCGTGGAAATGGCAATAGACTATGGAGAAAAACAAGCTGGAATTTTTACAGAAAGCTCAGTAAAACGTTGGTCTCATTACAAAATGACATTATTTCACATGGAAATTATTGCCTCAAAAATACCCAGGCACAACCATGACAACAAAGCAAAAAATCAGTCTCTGTTGGTCTTGCCGAGCCCCAGCTGTATACAGTAAAATCAAGCCCTTGTTGTGCATACGAGATGCTTTGTTCCATCTCTCCTGCCTTGCAACAGAAAAATGATTCTCTCCTGCAGGCAGAGGCTGAAACCACGCATTGGGTTTATTAGAATAAGAATGTTGTCCCTCATAAATTTGGAATCTTCCCTTGAACTGCTGGTATTCTAAAATGTTGTAATTTTGCATCCATCATTGCATGATATGCCCTAAACAAGTCAGTGGAACCATTCACCCTTAGAAAAGCTGGCACTCAACCAATTTATTCACTCTGCAAGAGTCTTCGCAGAGTTCTCTTGTACACCTTTGCCATCATTTATGCATCATTTACCATAAAGATAGGAACTGCTAATAAATCCGTTATACTGAAGGCTGTAAGTAAATCGGAAAGGTCTTTCATATTTAATATCTCAATGACTTCGTAGCCTTCATTTTGTCATATTGTAGATTACTTCTGGAGAAGCTTTACTTGAGTCCCAGTGTTATTTATCAGCAATTCTCGTGCACATTGAGCATTTTTGTTTCTCTAACTGTGTTGCAAGATTAGTCCAAGTTGATATAGGTGCATCCTGACTTTCCCTCTTACATGTAATTACAATTTGTATTGGCTGAGCTTGGTTCGATGCCCATCTCAAAGCCCCTGGTGGCTTTTCTTGAGTTGGCAGCTGCTGCTGTCCCTGCCATTTCCATTCAATGCAGCTTTTGTGGCGGTCGTATATGATCACACTGAGCTTAGGAACCTCCTCATTCATAAAAGCGGTGGAGCATTCTGCATGGTTTTCATTACATTTTAAGCTGAGACAAAAGGTGGATAACAAAGCCAAGAGAAGAGTTCATTAAATTTCTCTCTCAGTAAGTTAACCAGTGAAGAAGTGATAGATTGTTAATGTTAATCAAGCTAAATCATGCTCTGCAGATTAACAGATTCCTGACTGATAATGCCTAAAGTGATAAGAAGAGAGAGACTGTTAGAAAACAAGGCAAGCAGCAGTTCCTCTTGTTAAAATGCTGGAACCAAATCTGTTTACAGATACAGAGACAGCAGAGAAAGAAGCTTCTTCATCATCATCATCATGTAAATGCTGAAATCCTTGTTTCTTACTGAACTTTAATGATTCTCAAGGAAGTTTCGTTTACCAGGATGTGATTACACCTCTTTGTATAATCCAAAGTGTGATTCTTTTGATCCTCTATTTGCTCTTGAATTTAACACATTCAGGCCTGGCAATTCTAATTTATATAAAGAGATCTGTCAAATTTTATTATTTATAGATGCTCTATTAACTGCCGTTGCATGGATCCGGGGCTTATTTATTATTTGTCATATTTCTTTTAGTAGGTTTGGTTCTCAGAAAGACAAATATATGACACTGGATATCTAAACTGAGCAGTAACTTACAAGACAGGGACTTCAGTGATTAATGTAAGTGGAAAGTAATTGCTAGGCTCTCTGCAATTTTCTTGTAGACAAACTTCCTCCCTTCTAGTAGCTTTTCAACAAATATTTGTCAATGATAGATAACATGTTTGTAGACTCTCTTAACATCACGGGGCAATAATGTTAAGGTGGCTGAATCAGCTGTGATCAGAACTAGGAAACATCCTCTTATCTGCTCTTTAGAATAGTCAATTCATACAAAGTCCTCTTCGTTAATTGGGTGCATTTATCTTGACTGTCTTCCATTCTTTTTCATTTTTGTTATTGTTAAAGGCATATTTTGAAAAAGCAGTTCATCATCTTTACAATTCTGAATTGTTTTTAATATCTTCCTTTTTTAATGGAAGGACTTTCTTTCTCATTAAGAATTTTAGGAACACTTAAAATCTTTTGTGTTCTTTTAGCCCATAAATGCTGTTTTTTCATTCTTTCCTTTTACAACTTTTATTCTACAGTGACACATGTATTCAGCTAGTTATAAACTACTTTTCTTTGGTTATCTTCATTTTTTCCACTTTCATTGAATTTTGTATTTGTTTTACCAAATTTCATGCCCTTCTCTTGGGAAGCAGAATTAGCTGCTTCTTGTCTCTTTGTTTAAGAGCAGCAGAAAACAGGAAGATTTTAGTATCCATCCTCAGTCATCTTCCATGCAATTTATTAATCAAAAATAAAATATTGGACCTCTGAAAAAAATGACAACATTAATATTGACTTTGAAATGGCCAAGAATTTAGCTGAGATCTCTTAATACAAGTTTTCTCATTTGTCTTGTACTCTGACATAGACTCATCCTTTGCTCTACTAAATTCAAATAGCTCACGATCCATGGCTTCAGGATACTGCTCTGTTTTCATATCCTCAGGCAGTTCCATCCTCTCAGTATGAAGTAGATCTAGGGCAGTTTTGCCTTTTTTTTTTTTTTTTTTTTTTTCACATGATGAAATTCTCTCTTTGACACAGCATGTTTGGATGTATCTGTTTCCCAGCAGATTTATGAGCCGCTAAAATCCCCCATGAGGAAAGTACCCTGTAGCCAAGAATTTTTTGTACCCTGCTGTCCGTATGTTTGAGTGGTTAGTAGCTGATACTCACTATTTTTGAGTTTGCTTTCTAATTCCCTGTATCCCTGTTGCTAATTACTTTGAGCAACCTTGCAGGAAAAGATGTGTTTGCATTGATTATCCATGTTGCTATAAACAGAACCACCTTCCTGGCTGTACCAGCTTCTCAGAACATCCTGGCTGGGTGATTTTATGAATATGGGGGATTTATTTTGAAGACTTGAGTTGTGCTGTATTGCAGAGATTCACCGTGTTGCCTTTGCTGTTGTTACATATTATGAGCAAATTTGGGAATGAACTAGTGACATAAATGACAAAAATAGCTGACTAAAATGAATAGGTAGAATGAATTTCCTCAGCGGCACTTCTGCATAGATAATGATGAGACATTGGCCCAGATTCAGATGGCCTCAATTCCACAAAAGCTCCTTAATCTAATGTTTCCCACTGCCGAGGTGCCCCCGAGGGCCTGCGAGACAGGAAAACAGGTAGAGGAATCTGGGCTGGCTACGCCGGGACTGCGGTGCAGGTCCATGCACAAGTCACAGCTCTGGTGTGTACGAGCCAAAGAGAGGAGATCTGCGTTTCTAAGGTCCTTCCCACTGTCAGAAAGTGAGGACAGTCATCTCAGTCAAAAATTAGACATCTATGCATTTGGATTCAGAGCTCAATTTCTCTATCGCTGATAAGCAGTTCCCATTTGACTACTTATTATTTTCAATAGAAAGGTGAAAGAAGATATTCTCCCAGAGTATGACAGGATTCATCTGAATATCTTTGTACCTTAGACAAGGTCAAAGGACACACCTTATGTGTCCTTGCTTTAGCTTGGAGCTCTTCAGAAACTATCATGAAATATATGTTTTATTACAGCAGACTGTATCTTGAATCATTCCTCAATCAGAAGTAGTCAAAGAGATATTTAAGACAAATAAATAGATGAAAATTTCTGTTAAATTTCTATTTAGAAAATGCTAATAATAAATTTCCATCAATTAAAGGATTCAGAAAATATTCTGTAGAGTTTTGAAGAACAGAGCCATCTGACCTCACCTACTCCTCTTGAAATAAGTTTGTGACTTCAGTGGAACCTGATCTTCATAAGAGATGGGCAATGCTGCAAAGAGCTTACAGTCATTACTGCTAATGTGCTTTGGAGATTTTTTTCTTTTTTTTTTTGTCAGGGTAATGAATATTGTTCCTAGGGATTACATTAATAGAGCAGAATACAGGCAACTGAGGCATTTATTTGCTATTTATGTTTCTCATACAATGCAACCTGAAAGCAGATTTAATGGTAAAACCCATGACCTGTGCACCTCACCGCTTGGCTGGCTGTAGCCTGCTTACAAGTTTAAGCTCGTAGCGTCTACGCTGTTTCTAGTGGAAGCTCAGGACTCAGCTGAGGTCACTACTGGGAAATGGCTCGAGGATTTACAAGATGGCTCATGAGCAAGTATGACCGTGGAAATATGCTCACCTGGCAGTGTGCATCAGATGTCAGTGGAAGTGCTGAAAAGCTCCAGCTTGCGTTAACGAGAGTTGCGAGGGCTTTAGCAACGCTGGGATTCTTTTTGCAAAAGAAAATTGAAATTCCCCAGTGAAGAACGATACTAACTTTTATAGGGTCAATACGCAGAGTTTTTCACTCAAAACCTTTAGATGCTGGCAGCTCCCTGCGCTGGGCAGCGCCGGGGGCTCCCTGTGGCAGCAGGACAGGGTCTCTGCCAGGACCCGTCCCACTGCAGTGAAAATTGTAATCTTCCCTGATGAGCCCAGGAACAGGGCTTGCTCAGCACGCAGGAATCCTTGGAGAGTTCAGCTGCCAAGTTGTAGGAATTTTTCAAAGAGTATAGGCAAAAACATTTTTTATTTTCTATTTAGGGTCTGTCTGCATAGACGGATGCAGACAGACATCTCAGCAGACATTTCCAGCTAGCTTGGAGCACAGACTGGATAAGCTTGTGTCCGCCTCCACACTTCCATGTACTAGGATCTCAGTTTTCCTCAGATAAGTTTTGTTCAAAAAAAAAAACAAAAACCTCCCATCTCCCTCAGACAATCTTTTATATTTTCTCCTCTTTACTGCAACTCTTTATCCTATTTTCAAACTGTCTTATAAATGAACTTCTCTGTTTACACGTATGCACAATATGAAAAAATATAATAGCCTAAAAATTTAGATTTAATGCAAAACAGGTGACCAATTAAAGCATGTTTTTCTATCCCAGCTTTCCTGTATTAAAAGTTTGATTGTTTCTGGAAGACTGTTTTTTCTCTGTACATTTGTCTTTCAGAACATTTTTAGTTAAGGAAAAAATTGCTTCCCTGTGTCTTAGAGGTCTTCTGTAATTTCAATTTACAGTATGCCCTCTTGCTGCAATATCTGTTTTAGGGAAAAAATAGTAACCTGGATTGACTGTGTGTGCAGCTTATTAGATTTTATGTATTGCAATTAAATTCCCCTCTGAGCCATCTGGTTTACGGATTTTAAAATTTCAGCTTGTCCTCCCAATTTACGTAGATTAGGACCACCTTTTTTAGTTTTAGACTTCAAACATTCCCTATATTTTAACTTTCCAATAAAAGTAACAATTATTGCCATATGAGGTGGTTAATAATCCTGAAACCATAGCTTCAAATATTATCATACAGTATTCTTTGCCAGGCAAGGAAGCATAGATGAGGCCTTTAAAATCTTGCTTAGTTTCCTCCAGACAGAGGGGTAACTCACCAGTATCTGCAATATTTCCTTTTTCTTGGCCAAACTTACTACAAGTGACACTAAAAACTCTGCTGATAGGTATTTAAGTAACTGTTTTGGATCATATTTGTGAAAAGCTGATTTTGATTTTTTAGGGATCTGGATTCTGGACTGGCTTGCAGCCATATTGGGGAGAGGCAGGGTTGATTCTCAACCAAAATCAGGACTTTGGTCTAAAATGGTAATGCAAAAACTTCAGCAAAATGTCTAAGATGTCATATAACTCTCTAATACTTTAGGTTTTTCCTGCAAGTTTTAATGCCCTAAGCACATACAAAACTTCAATTATTTCCTAGGTGAGGTAGGTTTTGGAGGGCTTTGGCAGCTGATGTTGTAGATGAACAACTTAAGCCCTGTTTAGTTTCTAATTCAGTTTCTTGATCCCATCAGAACTTATTCCTTCTGAAAAATCCAAGGCTAAAATATGGAATTCTTTGGACTATGTAAATAGTTATTTCACACCTTATAAGAAGGTATTGCAAATTATGATTCCTCTCTCTCCTCTACTACAAGTTGTATTTTAAAAAAACAGCTGAAGCGAAGGGTATTGGACATTTGAAAATGTGTTCCTAACTCTTCAGGCAACTGTTAAGCTTTTCATGTTACTGTGCACATTCTATTAGCATCCTTTTGTCCGAGTGTGCAAATACATAATTTCAGCACATATGTGAATATTTTGAAATCATCACAGGGGCAAAAGTAGACCAAGAGTGAAGAATACCACTATCAAGTAATAGGAATAGGCAAGAGTTGTCTTATTTCTGTAGCTGGAATTAGTGTTGATTTTTTGAGGAAATTGTGTTGTAAATTGTGCTGTACTTTTTATCTGATGTTTATTTACCACTTCCCATGCCTGACCACATTTTTTTTTTTTTTGGAAGAGGAATGTCGTATGATATTTAATGAGAAAACCTTGTAAAATGTATTCAGTAAGAAGCTGATTTTCAAAGCACATATGCTTTCCTAATCAGGTACCCCATTTTTACACTTACTAAACTGCAACTATTACCCTTGGTTAGTTTGTTCAGTTCTTTTCTTAGTCTTTTCCTAAATCAACATCACATTCAACATGAATAGTTATTGACTTTTGCAAAAGAGAAATGTGGTAAACTGCCTTGGAACAAATTGAAAACTGCCAGAAAAGCATGAGATCATTGTAAGCCCTCCCCAGATGAGGTGGTCCTGTAAATCTTGATGTGAGTCTTGATGAAACAGGAATTCTTGCAAATATCCTGTTCAATCTTATATGGAAATTTTCAAAAAGATCATACTGAGATTTATTGAGTAGGATTAGTCTAACAAAAAAGACACTTCTGTTTGGTTGCAGCCACAATGCAGAGTGGGGTGGAAGATCCTGCTGGGGAGGGAAGCATCTCCAGCATCACAAGGAACAGAAAACATGCCTAACCTCACACTATGCAAAACATGGACCAGAGTGCCACTAGCTGCTTCCACATTCTCTGACAAGTGCCTCTGTAGTGTCATTTTGTGAATACCAGGCAGACTTCTGAAGGTTTCATAATACTCTCAGGTCATAATCCTCAGCAAAAGTTGCACTGAAAGAGGCCTCTTCTGTTCTTCTGTTCACCAAATGTATTTCATATTTTCCAGCATCAAACATAAAGTGACTGAGAGTAACGTATATCACACTAAAAGGAAAAGAAAAAAACTGAAGGACAACATGATAAAATCAATTTGGGTACCAGTAAAGGAACTTATCCTTATTGGAAATTTCTTGGAAATCAAAAAGTGAAGTCATGGCCATATAACGTAAGTAATAAAGAACACAAGATAAGTTTTAATGCAAGTAGTATTGGCACAAACAAAATAAAAAGCAAACAAACAAACAAAACCTGTGGAGCACTTAGCTGTCCTGATATACGACTGAAGATAAAAAAGGAGACCAAGGATTTGGGGCCATGAAGCGGGGAGGATGTTAAGGGGACACTGAGGCTGAGAAACTGCCTCAGATTTAAGCACTGGATGACGTTTAAAAATATCTCATTAAAACAGATAGTAACTGTGGGGGTTGTAGCTGTACTGCTAACAGGACCTGTTGCACGTGACAGAGGTAGAGATAGGGAATAGCGGACGGAA
>JAWLRI010001092.1:184472-199646 GCA_034781795.1 Crypturellus tataupa
GGAATGTAGGAAGGTAGGTAGGTAGGAAGGTAGGAAGGAAGGAAGGAAGGAAGGAAGGAAGGAAGGAAGGAAGGAAGGAAGGAAGATGAAGAAGGAAGAATGAAAGCAGGAGGGAAGGTATGAAGGAAGGAAAGAATGAAAGAAAAACTAAGGAGAAAAAGAAATAAAGAAATAAAAGGGTTGGATGAGGTCTACTGCTCTCGTACTTCACAGAGATCGCAATTTCCTCACCCGATAACACAGCAGCATCATTTCCGCAAGTTTAGGGAGTGAAAGGTACTGATTAAAGTGTGCACTTGTGCCACTTGAGAAATGTCCAAACTATATACCTGGTTTATAATGTATATAATGCGAAAAGTGATCCTCAGCTCTCTGTGTGCTTGTGTGAAATGTTAGACAAATTGGAAAAAAAATCATTCCAATAATACAGTTAAACTTCAGGTACATTTGAACATTTTCTGAAGGGTTCATGCTGTGGCTTGTCTAAGCTCCCCACAACCACTGAATTCTTAAATATGTTTACTTGGAAAGGTCAATAGCTGGTTATCTCGTAAACTTTTCTCTAGGCTAGATAATAACAAAGTATTAGTTTTTGCTCATCTTTAGTTGTCAGCCACTCACTAGGAGGTATTCAGTGTGCTCATTTTTTCTCAGATTGTAAATGAGAGGGATAAAAATGGATCAGAGAGTAGCAGTTGACTGCATTTTTTAAGGTTCTGAAAAAAACCTTAAGAAGAAAAGGAAGCAACATTTAATTAAGTCATAACCCTCTGCAGCAGCAGCATAAAGTGCATGAAGGAGGAAGTATATTTGGAACTCAAACAACAAGAGAAAAGAAAAGGTGTTTGTTAAATTAAACAGTAATGTATCTTTGTAACATGAGTTTTCTGTGAACTTATTTTTCATATATAACAAGCATACAAAAGCTACCTATGTTGTAGGGTTCCTTTATCTAACCATGAAAAAAGATTGCTCTAGAACTCCATTGCAGAAATCAAACTGATCTGAACTATAAGCACTACCAAAAGGCGGGAAAAAGAAAAAAGGCAAAAAAAAAAAAAAAAAGAAAAACTCTTCTTTTTGCCAAAATGTATTTCACATCTGGTTTCTAGAATTCTTGGTATTTTCTCTAAGGTTTCCACAGGAAATAGCCCTGGTGAGTTGGCCAAAGGGTCCACATCTGTGTGTGATTTATTACAAAACAGAGAGTCATCCCCTGGACAAGGTTGAAGCAATTGAGGTTGGCTGGAGGAAATGGTAAAAGCAATACTTTCTCCTTTAATTGCGTGGATATATTGATCATTGACTGGTCAGGACTGCCCAAGGGACTCAGCTGATATACTGGAAGATCAGACAGTTGCAACAAGCAACTCAGTGTTATATTCTATCATGCAGCCCGTGTCTGCGATTGCTCTCTGGCAAAGGACTTTGTAATATTCCTTGATATCTTTGCCACCCCAACAATAGCAGAGTTGCAACAATTGCTAGATAAGGTTAGGCTCAAAGTCATAGGAAAAAATGGACGCAGACCCTAGCAAACTGCTTGATGAGAGACCACATCAACATGAGCTGACCACCGGCAATTTGGAAGTGTCGCTTGTGACCAGCAGCCATGAAAGAGGAGGCCAGAAAGAGAGCTGCTCCTCTCACACCAGGACTGAGCCAGGGAGCAGCCCAGGCTGAAGGGTTGTTAGTTCACACGGGAATGGACCACGCGCTGGCAGGGTTACGGTGGATCTCTATCTCAGCCAGCACAGCTCTTCCCCAGCTTGGGCCATCATGGCTAGATGGCATTGGAAAGTACTCAGCTGGAGTAAAATCATCCATGGAGTTTGTTGTCCTGCTTGTAAAAGACTATATTTTGCATGTTATGGACATCTGGGTATTATTTGCTATTATATTTGTAAATATATCATATTATTCATCAATTCATTTATCTTTAGCACCTAGATTGTTCTTGGGGTTGTTAACGCTCTTCCATTCAAAGGCATGTTTTTATCTATTAAAAATTTCCTATTTTTTGGTCTGATTACGTATTTAGGTCAATTGGAGTTGACTGCAGCACCCTTCCTGGGTGACTTTCTGACAAGAACTTTTTAGAAGTTAGGATTTGTTTTTCTCAGCATTCACCATGATTTATCAGACAAAGTGGCAGCCTTCTACTGAAAGGAGGACAAATCTGGTCCAAATGTACTATGATGTGACTACTAAAAAAATAATTAAAACCAACCAAACAAAAAAAACGACAACAAAAAGAAGGGAGCATTTGTAATTGAAGAATTATATATATTTTCCTCTTTCTTTAGCTATTAATTCCTCACATGGAGGATTCCTGTCTGATTTTCTGCTACAAGGCAGAGTTTAACACACTCTGTATAGTTAATTAGGTGAGCTAAACAGTATGTGGAGATTAGCATAAAGTACAGTTAACCATGTCTGCCATATGTTCCGTTGTGCTTTATTGTGAATATTGAAGAATAATTACATAGTAACTGGCGTATTTCACCTTTTCTCTAATTTACATAATAGTACAGCAATAAAATGATGTTAATAAACTAAGACAAACACTCAAAAGTAATGAAAGTCACACGTCAGGACTGAAATTTTAATCCTAGTTGCAATGGGGATCAAGCCAAAATTATGAAAGTGGCACTTGGTGCTATTTACATACTATATTCAGTCCTTACCTGCATTTCCTAGCCTTTATGAGCTGTTCCAAACTGCTGTGGTAATTCGGAATTCCCTTGTTAATTTATTTTGAGTTACACAATTTCCTTGCAGAATACCTTTTTTTGAGCTAGCCATTGGACTTTTCTACAGTTTATGACATTAAGTTGATGATATCTTTATGACATTAAGAGCCAACTCCTCTGCCAGGGCACAGCGCACGGTCTGGCTGCCGCAGCGCTGGAAACCCCACTGATTCCATCTCAGATGTCACAGCTTTGTTAATTAGGCCCAGAATAACATCCCCTCAGGTTCTTCTTCTGGCCCTGGCTGCAGCACTGACAGAAACTGGTATAATGGGGCCGGGCAGGTGGAGCAGAAGGGACAGCCAGGGGATATGTCTGCAATGTTTTCTGTCGCAATTACAGGGAATTTTCTATGATGCGGTTTATGCTTTGGATACATGGAAAATTCTGTCCAAGGGGAGCCTGGAAACATATAGTAAGAGAGCCAAAATACACCGACCATTACTGACCCCCAATTGGAAAAAGTTGTAGGAAAAGAAAAGTGAGGTCAAAACTGTATAAGCCATCATAAGTATTCTTGCCACTGTAGCTAAGTATGAAAGCTTTGAAATCCTCAGAGTAAACGTTAGAATAATTTTGGTGCGCCAGACATCCTCCTTGAATTTCCCTTCCTTCAGCTAAATCGTTCTCCTACATCTCAGCTAATATTTTCTCATTTCTTAACGTGGTCCTTCCTCAAAATCTGGGAAAAAGTGAATATGCATATATAAAACAGATATCTAACATGGTAGCAGTGAAAGGCCAAATCTTGTCAAAATAGGAATAGCCATGTGAAATTCAATGAACTGATATTTACTTTTAACCATTAGAGGATCTGTCTCCAAATATGCATTTAAGCACAAGTTAATTATTACAGTACACACTTCTCACTCGAGTGCCAGCACTGTATATCTGGTGCTTTATATCTTGTAAAAGGCCGTTAAATGCTTTTTGTCCATAACATTTTACACCCTTCTGGGTCCATGGTGCTGCTACTTATGAAATCATGTTTTTAATATTGTGTTTTTACTGTGTTTTGGTTTTTACTTTGGCAAACCAAATCCAGAATATACATATTTTATATATATATATATGTATATATATATATTTTTATCAACTTAGGGATACTAAACTTGCTTCTACCCAGGATACTTTTACTTGCTTTTCTATGGGCTCTTAAGTGAAAATAAATCAGTTATGAACACTTCTCTGCTTTGTTTATGAGCTGTGTTTGAATTCTCTAGTATCTTTGAATTTCCAAATGTAAGAGATCACTTCATATGCATAAAAATTTTATATCTTACTATGAAAGACACTGAAGTAAATTCTCATTAGCTGATTTTACATTTTTGCTTCCAATTCTGATAAATCTGTAGAGGAACGACTATTCCCACAGTCTTTAAAATAATTGCCGGGTGACTCAGGATCACGTCAGAGAGCTCTCTGCCCGCCTTCCACTGCTTTATGACAAAACCAGAGCTTAGCTCTCGTTCCCTGAGGAGCCTGAGGACAGGAGCTGGGAGGAAAGCCCTTCCATGGAGGAACCGGCCTCGGACCCCTGGCCCCGCCGTGCTGCCCCAGGAATCCAGCTGCCTCCCTGGGAGATAAGCGCGGTGCCAGATGCGGGGCAGGCTCAAGGCAGAGCAGCACTTGGAGGAGGACCAGGGAATCAGATTGCTCTGCTGTAATCTGCTTCCTGTGCTGACTCGTAAGCAGGATTTTGAAGAAAACACTCATTTAGTGTAATTCTCTGGTGATACGCCTCTGTTCTATCAGAAAATGCACACGGTCATTGGCAGAAATACTGACCACTAATGGGATAACTCTATCCCCATGTAAGTTGGCCAGGACTTTATCTAAAAATAGGCCTTCAGCAGGAGTAACCTTTGCTTTATTAGCAAGTAGATGTGCAACTGTTTTCACTGTGGCAATTATGTGCAATCCTGAGCATAATAAAAGCACTAAAAATATTTTTAGTAGTGACTGCGTATGCTCTGCCAGAACTGTAGAAATGTAATTTACTATATATCAGAAAGAACATGGCCAAACATTGCCTCACACACTCAACTCCACAAGTTTACATATTGTACGTAACATTTGGGGTTTTATTGAAACTATTTGGCACTGAATCTTACATGCAATAAGGCAAGAATGTGCTTAGGTTGTTTTCTCATTTCTGCTGATGTATCTGTGACCTTCTTTTAGCCTGAGCATGGATCCTTCTTTCAACTTTGTCTATTTATGTTTTTAATGACTTCTTTAAATTGCCAGGAATTCTAAGTAACTCTTTTGAGAACTCCAATTTCTCCTGGATTTATTCTTCTCTTATGACTCAGTTCTGAATAATACTATGTTTTGACAGTCCCATCCACAGTCAGGATGTAATGTTTGGCAAAATAAAACACCAAATACTTTTTAATACTTTTTTCCCCCTGATTACAAATGTATTTCAATTTATTTTCGTTTTTTTTTCCTTTGATTATTTGGCAGACTCCATTTTCCTCATTACACCTGGCTTTTACTTCAACCCACTTTTTAATATTTTTCTTTTGATAAGACAGAACATACTGTCCCTACTTGCCAGAAACCTGATTTGGGATTTTCAGAGGAAGGAGGACTGTAGAGCAGAGTTCTCCAGTAAAAATGGGGATTGAATTCTTTAACTCCTTTTCTTGTACCTCCCAGACTATTGAGTGCCAAAATAGTTCTGAACTACATTAATGCCTTTGCTTACTTATTACTTGGTCACATGTCTAAGCCCTCACTTACACTAGAGCAAGTAATACTCCCACAGGAGCTCTGACCCACACAGCACGATGAAACAACTGCTGCATTCTCCAGGAGCTCCCAGGAATGTTTGAAGCTGTTTTGTTTGAATGAATATCATCCACTGAACTCTTTCCTCTAAATTTTGCCTTTCTTTCATTCCCACTTTTATTCTATCCTACTTGTCTCCCCCATCTTTTCCTGTCTTCCACCCACCCTTCTTTTTGTATTTTTGCCTCTACTTTTTCATTTTCATATTTGCTCATTTCATACTTTCTGCTTATCTTACAAGCTCTCTCAACAAATTCTATTAGTTTGCTTTCATTAACCCAGATCAGTTAGCACTCTAGATATGAACCCTTCTATTTATGAAAAAAAGGATATTTTTTCCTTCATTTCATCATCCTTTCCCCTGAGGCAAGAGAGCAAAGGCTGAAATGAAGGAGAGAAGGGCAGAAAGAAGGAACTATTTACGGCACTTAGTAGGAAATATTTCACCTGACTGGTAAAGACTTAATGAAATTAGTCTGTGGAATCTTTTACTTCTCACAGACTAAACATGCATTTTTTTTCCTAATTTATGCACTAGAAAGATAGCACAACAGATTCAAGCCTTCTACATGTCTCCAATTAGAATTTACTTTACATTAATACCTACTGTAGAGCTTTCAGTAGTTTGGCAGATGACAAGGAAAAACTGAATTTGAAAATAGTCAGAAACAGAAATAGGAAATCTCCATTAAGTCTAAAAACACGACTCAGGATTTTAATGAAAACAGTTTGGCTGGATCCCTTTTTTTTCTTCACTACACAGATGATTCTTAAATTTTGAAGCAGGTTGAAAATGATAATATATAGTGCATTACTTGCCTGTTTCCTTACGACAATTTATGACAGCACTAATATACATCAAATCTATTTCTCCTCTGACATTAAAATAAAATAAAATTTAACTATGTTTTATAAAATATTTTTTAATATTCACTGTACTTACTCTCAAATTCTGCTCTATTTAGCCCCAGGTGTTATTAGAACTCAAAGACTAATAATTTGTGGATATTACTGCACATTTTATATAATTGAAAATGACTTTGATACTTTTAAATTTGCTTGGGGAATGCATTTTCATAGGAGTTGGACAACCACTCAACTTCTCTTTACACAGCTGAATAAAGAAAAATGTTTTTAAAAAGGTTCAATATCCACATTTAGCTATAATGCTTCAGAACTGGCTTGTGAAACAAGCCAGGCACTCAGTATCTGAGTCTCTATTGCACATATTTTACATAGCTCCTCTAGATGCGCATAGCTTAGTTATAGAAGTAATTATTAAGATATGCTTCCAGGAGTCTACAAAATAACTTTTGGTCACAGTGGCTTTCAGTGATTATACATATACTGTCTGCTTTATACATATACTGTCATAACTATGGTCTTCACTGAGGAAAGAAAAGAAAGGGGAAGAGTTATTCAGTCAACTGTACAACTAATGATCTCCATTTTCCTACAGACATCTTGCATTCCAATAACTATTTTGCAGGATTCCATTCCCTCTTTCTTCCCACTCAGAGCACTTCTGTGCAAAATAAATCTTCTAGAGCTCCGTATTTCCTCCTGACTGGTTGGACTACAGGTGCTTCAGATTTTATCTCATTTGAAGCTTGAGAAGTGTTGTCATCCTGGGCAGCTCTGACTTGGCCAGGCAGAAGCCAGAGAGTCAGATGGGTAACGAAGGGTTCACAGTGCCCCATCATCATTACACTGCACTGCACTCGTGGGAGCTTTCAAAGGTGGAATTGACCAACAAGGTCTGTAATCGCTGGGAAACTTGAAGGAGAGTGAGTAGAAACATAAGAAAACTGCCCAGGCCACATTTTTTTCAGGGAGCAGAACTAAAAATTAACAGTATTACAGCAATATTTTCCAGGTTTTCCTTTGTAACTCCAATAGAATGTTCCAATACGATTAAAAAGTGTGTGCATACCAAACCTGGGGATGCTTCAACATTTATAAACATTTTGTCACAGTGTTTTTCAGTAAAAAGCTAGCTTCTATTCCAACTCATTCAATTATATATTTCATTTAAGAAAGAGAAAAAATAACCCCTCTCTTGGCAAGCTAAGTTCAAAGTGTTTTCAAGCAACGGCCATCAGCCAGTTTCAAGTCTATATGAAAAGATGCTCGAAGAACTCACAGTTCATTATCACGAGCGTTAATAGCAATGCTGATCAGAAGTTTCCTTCCTTCTGTATGAGAGTAAGCTGTGATGATCCACTGTCACTTCAGGACTAAGAATTCCCAAGTAGTCTCAGAAAAGATAGGAAGGGCACGAGTTTAAATCATCTGCCTATAGTGAGCACAATCCTACTGACTTTAATAAAACAGATCAGTCATGCCTGCCACAAATAAAGATAGGCCAAAAGGAAATAAAGCTAAAAATACCAAGGGGAGAAATGAAAGAAAAAGTGGTTTTAAATCTTCTAAATACTCTGTCCAGTTTCCTTGACTTTTTTTTTTTTTTCTTTGAAGTCTTGTCTTAGAGACAAGGCAAATATTGGGCTGTAGTATACGAGCAACTGGCAGGATCTATAAATATGGTCACCCGCCGTACGTGATGGAAGTTACGCTGAGGGCACTGCCTCTCTCTGGCGCACAGCAGGCTGCCCATATTTCAGCACAGAGCATTTGCATTTTCCCAGTTGGAAGCACAGTATTAAGCACAATGCCATATTCCTCCAAAGTCCATGTCCTAGGTTTGGGCACCGTAGGCCTCACCATTTCTGAGTATTGAGCACACTCATAACTGTTCAAATCCCCCCCACTTTTACCAGGAGTATTAACTAGATAAATGCCAGAAATGTCAAATGTAGTAGCCGTGACAGCAGTTTTGTTTTTAGAGAAAGTTTACATTTCTACTGAAATGGTACATACTAGTTCCTTGTCACAAAACACGTGAAAAATTGGCAAAATTTCACAAAAATGATTTCTATGAAAGCTAACATAAAAAGACAGAGAAAATAGAAGTTAGGAGTAAAGAGAAGTTAAAAGAACATATGTTATGACTGGTCAGCATCAAATACTCCTGGTTTTGTTCTGACAGAAGTAGAAACAAATGCCTATGAAATTTCCATGAGGGTGCAGAAGGTGGGCCAGGTCCATTCAGGGATCAAAACACGGAATATCTTCATGGGTGGCCAAGGCACACAGACCTGTCCTTCATTTTCTCCAGTAGCTGCTAAGAATCCCAAACAGGAAAGTACAGAAGAAAATAAACAACCTGCAAAAGTGAGCAGTAGCAGCTGGAATCACGCGGTTCCCAACCCTTTAATAAATCCAAGATGTAAACAGCTCACAGGAATAAACCTTTAGCCAAAGTAAGTGCGATAGGTAAATGGTTAATACCTCGACTGCTGAAGCACCGTGCTGCAACGTACAGGACTGCAGGAACCGGGATGTCTTGGGCAATGCAGGGCACTGACAACAGCGGCCAGTTGAGGAGCATGTGGTGCAAGATGCTCCCCACACAGCGAGACTGGCCTCGCACAGCTGAAGGGTGCACAGGGAACCAAGACTGCCAGGACTCTTCAAACAGCTAGAAAAAAAAGAGGGAAATGATGAGAAATATTCTTTTTTCCTTCCTGACAGTCAGAGAGACTTAGTGAGGCAGACGGTCTCTTGATATTTCTGGTAAAATATCTTGATTTTTTTCTATTTGACTGAAATCAATTAGCATAAACCGCTGAGAATTTAAGAAAAACAGAAATAAAACTCTATGCTTTCAAAGTCTGACAGAGTTTAAAAGTTTTGCTGACTTGGATATTGGCTAGAGGAATCAGTTTTAGGTCTACCATAAATGACTCCCATAATTTAAGTTCCCTTCTCTGAAGACATGAACTGGCAAGTCTCAGGGTGGTGGAACATCCCTGCAGTTCCTTTCTTGGGTCAGGAGCTCCTGGTTCCTGCTGAGCTTGGGAATGGGCAGCTTTTTAGCTGCCAGTCCCATGCCAGCCCGGCTCCGTGAGATTCCAAACTGCCCTTTGGCACCTGCTCTGTGCACATAATATAGATGTATCTATGAACATCACCGAGGCCATGACCAAAGGCAGGTTCATTTGCATGATCTACAACAAAAACTGATTTCCTCATAAAGGATTTCAACACTCTTTGCAGATTCTTGACAGGGGCTTCCAAACTTTGCTTTGACAATAGAAATAAATCACTTAAGAATATTTATTCTTAAATGATTTCTTGTCTCTATCTGTCCAAGACAAAGTATTGGAAATTATCCAAAGGATATATGTGATATGGAATCTGTGCACCCATCCCTTAGCTCTGCTTCATCAACTAGCAGCTCTAGCAGGTAATGCGTTCTGGAATTGGCTCCGTGTTTCAGAAACAGACATGGCCACATGCCCACAATGGTGTTCAGATAGAAGAAATGGAAACACATCAGATGACTTTGTGTGAAAAGCTTAGCTACACCATTCAGCAGTTGGATTATATTAACTTTCAGGATTACTTCAATCTACTCAATCTGTCAATCTCATCATAATTCATAAATCTCTTTTATTAGGAGGAGAGATTATTAAGATAATTCATAAACCATTAAGTAATACTTTTAAATGTCCTAAAAGATTGGTAGTGAGTCAGTACCAGTGATCAAAATGTGATAAAAAGTATACTGAAAACACATAATGGTTGTTAGCAGTTCTCTTCTTTGGCTAGGTTAGGAAGTCACAGTCAGGAGGAGCTGAGTGCTTAATAAACTAGAGGTAATCTAATCTAAAAGAGCACCTTTGATCTCAAGATGTTCATATTTGCACTTTGGTCCTGGCCAGCAGTAGGAAATGAAGTGTGAAAGTGAGGAACAAATCAATGAGCTACAAAGCTATTTTGAGTTTTTTGTGGAAAAATACAGATTAGTGTAAGCTTTAGGTGGCGATTTAGATTGTTTTTATTTTAGATAAAGCTGTTCATCCATCTGATATTGGAAAGTGATAATTTCAGAATGTTCTTGCAAAGAATATACCTGACCTTTTTGTAGTATTAAGAAACATTTTATGACTGATTAGGGTTCAGTTAGTGACTATCTAGACTAGGCTTTTTGGTTAAGCAGAGCAGACTGACTATTTGAACTTCTAAGAAGTACAGATGGACAAGGTCAGCACATCTCTGTTTTTCACTCAGGCAGTCAGGTAGAAAATTAACCAACTGAACTCCATCTGTCTTTCTTTTTCTTTTATTTTATATTTTCTTCTTTCTCTTAATTAGACTTGTGTAAAAGCTTTCAGCTTTTTTTTTTTTTCACTTTCAGCCTCTCCCTGTAGGCTGATATTGTCCACTGCAGCATTTCAGTGAGTTCTTTTTGCAATGCTATTGACTTCAAATTCAAATCGCAAAGAAACTTCAGACATTTTTAAACATACGACCACCAACACAAAGGTCAGGTCACATATCTCTGAGAATAACTGCAGAATTATATTTTATTCAAGATAAGTTTTCATAGACATAGCTTGGAATTATGCAACAGAAACCAGTCCTACATTGAAACAAAGTATTCATGCAAATGTAAGTTTTGATGAATTTAAATTTAATAGTCAGAAATGGAAGAAAGGCATGCCCTTCACTCAGGCCAGAATACATGAAACATAGTGGCGAGGTGGTTCATGTGGGACTGAGAAACTGAAGTACAATTTCTGATTTAAATAGAAAAAGAACTTAAATCATTATAGCCCACAGGCATGTTCTAATTATTTTCAGTAACCACCATATTGCGGCTCGTGATCATCTTTTTCTCCTCCCTCTGTCCTCCTCCCCTCTTTTTCCTTATGTCTTGTCTCTATTTCATGGTTATACAGAAATGAAAAAAATTAAAACATCATATTTAGTATGGAAAATTTAATCCCAAGAATGTTTAATACCTCCAGCCCACATATTTTCTATCAGAAGTCATATTTTAAACATTTTTTATATGAAGTACAAGATCAACTGAAAAGATATTTTCATGGCTAAAACTTAACTGCACAGGGAAAGATATTTTCATGGCTAACGCACACGTAATATTTTCCCAAATTATGTCCTGATGTCATAGATTCCTTTTCTAATAAGATTAATGTTTGTTATTATTATTTTTGGGGAAGGAATCTGTACTTAGCTACCCTCATGTATTTTTCTATCAACATTAGCAATTGTTTTAAAAAACAACAACAAATTGTGAACTTTTTTTCTCTTCATAACCAAATATACAAAAATGAATACATGAAGGAAAATCTTGTAATGCCACATAACTGCCATCCATGTCTGAGATCTAGCTCAGAAAATAACAGTGGTCAGGGTAGAAGTATTAAAATTTGATGATAATACTCTATTGATTAAATGACTAACGGCACAATTTATCATGGGGATATGACCAAAATATACTATACGGGATATAATTACTCTGGTAGACATGGAATGTTTTAGGAACACAAATCTTAAAGGGTTTGTACCTGTTCTGAAGTACTAAAATGAACATTTTACTAAATGACTGCAATAAAAGTCTAGAAAACATGAAATGAAAATGGTTTGAGTACATTTTTTTCATTATTTTTTTTAGGGAGAAGGAATTTGCTAAATCTCTTGTGCTGCAGCCCCATCTCTGCACATGCCCCATGCGTACCCCCAGGCAAAGCAATCCCAATCTCAGGATGAAGGACAGCAGTATTGCTTAGTAAGATGCTCTCAGTGCAGTTTTGATCCACCAGAAATACCCACGACTCGATGATTCTCTTTTCTTTTGTGATTTCAAAGACAGCAAGCAAATTCTTGTTTCCCAGCACTCATTAAAATATTTTAAAAATAATTAAAACACTTAATTCCTTATCCCCTAATATCAGATTCACAATTGTTTCACTTTCCTAGAAGGTGAAGGATGAGTCATAAATAAGAAGCAACTCTCTCAATGTGATCTAAAACATCCTCAAAAATTTCAGTGCAGTGTCTACACTGAAAACCTGGCAATGATTCTTTTTCAAGAGAGCAAAGAAACAATTTTAATCCTGTATGTTTTTAATACAAAGAAACCTTAGACACTATCCCACTCCACAACCTGTCTCTGGCCCTGCACATGCATGCATTTTATAAGAAGATTTCATAGTGGTAGAAAAGAGGAAGAAAAATATTGACTGAACTGCTTTAAAAATAACTTGAAATTGCTATGAAGTTGAAATTTGCATTAAATTCCAAGGGAATGGAGTTAACACACAGGAGGCAAAAAAAGGAACCTTTGCCTAAACTGCTCATAATCCACACATTAAAACATGTATAATCCTGTGCTGACTTGTGCTAAAGTTTAATTGAAAAAAAAAACTAAAGTAAAAGTTTCTGTTCCGTAATTCACAAGCAAATGTGCTAATGCATTAATTTTTTTTAAAATACACAAAAATATGTCAAAAAGGTACTACTTGAAAGTATCTGTTGAAGTGATCTTCAGGCTTATGTTGTCACAGAAGACCCATTTACAGAACGTGCTGAGACCCCAGCTATAGGTGATGCTGTCCCAGGATGAACCAAAAGAGGAAGGAGGCAGAAAGTGGTAACAACTCCCTCTTCTTTTCCAGATTTAATTAGACAATAATTTTCTAATTACTTTGGATGCATAAGTTGAGACAGTATCGTTAGATCATCACCAGTGAACTAGACTGGAAATTTTACTTACTGCAGATGAAGTACCAAGGCTTTTCCTTCCTTGGCACTGGAAATGTAACTCTGGGATTCTCCTGGCAGAAATGCTGCCTTCGGTAATTGAGTAGAATTGCCTTATTTGCTTATTATTTAAAAATATCAGGTTGCATTCAAAATAACATGGGAAAACCACAGGTAATGCAAGGTAATTTTAACAAACACTCATCACAAAGCCAATGTCTTAATCTATTGAGTATTCTTCAGGCTGAATGTTCAGCCTCACCTCCCTCCCTCTGCTGAAATGCAGTCATGTCTGATATCACCATCTCTACAGCAGTGCAAAGGGACTTTTGACAATTTATTATAGGATTAAAAGAAAATGACTCAAACTTGTCAGAATATCTTTATGATGGCTTTGTCCAATGTGCATTTTTCAAATTCCATATTGTCTACTGTCTATACACATTTATTGAAAAATGTGCTTAAGGGAAAAATTAAGCCACATAATTATTTGAAAGCTTTATTTCTGTCTTAAGAAATAGTTCAGGTGAATTGACATTTCTTTTTTTTTTTAAATGTAAGTATATTGTGTAAAGACAAAAAGGGTACATTAGAAATGTTGAAGGTGAACTGAAATTACCCAATGATGTTAGATGTTTTGACAGTCCTAGCTTTAATTGCTTTTTGAATTTTTGCTTTATGAAAAACTCAGGTCAACCTTTTGTTGTAAATGAAGACAGGAAAACCTGAGACCTTAACATTTATTATGGTGTGGAAAGACAGTAAAAGGAAGAAGTAAAAAAAAAAAAGACAAAATAATATTCTGAATTGCGAAAAGTATTATTTTTACCCTGAAATGTAGGCTGGAAATTCCCCTCTGGACTAGCCGTTAAAAATATCTGACTCTTTTGGAACCTCACACTGCGACATCTCATGCTCAGATTTAATCAGAAGCAGCAGCACAGTGCCTGGAAACCTCCCATCAGCTGCCTGCTTTAATTCTGACTTGGTGTGGGAGCTCTCGATTCAGGAAGTAGAATTGAGCTTAGCTCTCTGCTTACACCTACTCGACAGTACTAAGACACTTCCTTTATTGCATCCCTATTCAGAAAAAAGTACCACTTACTTAAAAGCAATATAAGGTGCACGCTCAACTGGTATGAACTTTAAATGTATTCTGAAGCTACTGAAATGCTCATTACTATCTGTGCTTGTATTGTACATTAATTTGTTTTTAAAAAAGTGAAATTGACTATTTTTCTCCTACATGGAACACAACATTTTTTTTCGTCTGTGTTTTGACAGTGAAATGGTCTTTTCTGCGTACATCATTTTGGAAGACATAAGGAATCTTTGGTTACAATACGGATAAGAAACAGTATTTCAGTGTTTCCTTTTAAAAGTCAGAATGTACTTATAATGAACCATCCAGCGTTATCACAAGCCCCCGAACCCTCACGAACACTCTAATACATGAAAGTTAACATTTAGTGTGCTATAGTCTCATGTTTTCACACAGTAGCTCCAAGGAAATCAATTTTGCAGCTCGAGGGTGTTTCGATTATGGTGCAGTTCTGTAGCACTCGTAACTGCTATCCAGAACGCCTTCAAAAATAACACAATTTAATAATCACAGATGTTCCCATTCTGTCTTCATAGCAGTGTTATAATATCATGACAAGGAGATTTATCAGATTTCATGGTACCTACAATATGCACAGGACTATTTTTGGCAAGGTTTTAATATGACTAAAGGGAAATAAACTGCACTGGAAACTTTTAGAAGATTCTGCATACTTTTTTTTTTTTTTCACTTTTTGAATGGAGATGCTAAGCTGTTCACACAGCTGAGATGGGAGCAAACTACAGCTGTGTGATATTCTGCGATGTGTGTTCTGTTTGTATTTAGAACCATAGAATCACAGAATGCCCAAGGCTGGAAGGGACCCCTAGAGGTCATCTAGTCCAACCCCCCTGCACACGCAGGGCCACCTAGAGCACGTGGCACAGGGCA
>JAWLRI010001092.1:199746-218940 GCA_034781795.1 Crypturellus tataupa
GCCTGTACTGGTGTCTGGGGTTATTTCTCCCCAGGTGCAGGACCGTGCACTTGGTCTTGTTGAATTTCATGAAGTTTAGGATACTGAAATTCAAATATATTCTCAAAGCGGCTGGGGCCAGACACTTTAGCAAGTGTGCAGAGTAGGGAACATCTAAGGCTGCTTTGATTGATAGTGACTGCAGTTGCTCTACAAAATTTTTGCAGTTAAGATGCTATGGTGCTTTCTCTGTGCACATCTCATCATGCTAGACCTAGGTAGATGGATCTTAAGCTTCAGGCTCTGGAGTTGCCAGTTTGACCCAGTGTGCCTCTAACATCAGTGAGGGGATGGAGAGGCTGCCACGTGCTGCTGCAGCCTCCCTAGGATCCAAACGGATCCTCAGAGGTAGCGGTACCTGCTCCCTGACTCTAAGGAGGGTAATGACACTGTAACCTAGCTCAGGTAAAGGCCAAGCTTGGGCTCAGCAGTTTAATAGAGAACCTCCCTCATTCTTTAATCTGCTAAAGAAGTGCTGCAGGCAGGAGAGGGACTGAGAATCTGTCCCCGAAAGTCTTAACCGATAAGTAAGAGGACACTTTGTGTTAAAGCATGAATCAAAAGCTATACAAGAAAGTATATGTGTCATATTTTAAGCTATGTTTTGTGAGATAGTGAAGTCAATGATGGTCACAGATTCTGGGACATCAGGATTTTCCCTTAAGTGCCTGGAGGCAGAAGGTGCCTTGAATCTGAGAATAGAAAAGTAATGACTGACAGTAAAAAAACAATCCCCGAACACAGGCATTTACCATAAGACACTCCAGTTCTCAGTCTGGAGGTCTGTGCTTTAACCACATTCTCAATAAGCAAGGTCAGTCGACATTGTCTGTGTCCTCCACTTGTTACAGAAATAGATCCTTCTAACTTGTCATTCCTCTTAAATAAAAACCTTCTACATTTTTCTGTTTTCTAAGGTTTGAAGAGCCACTGTTCTGTGCTTGTATTAAATGCAGTTAGAAAACCAAAACACAGATGATGAAAGCAAAATTCCATGCATAGTATAATATTAATTGACAAAAACAATATAGCTGTAATATGCTGTACTGAAGCAATTGCAAACACGGAATTACTATGAGAATCAAATAATGTAAGGTAACTTTAAGATGATTTTTTGGTTAACCAATCTTTTTCTTTCTTCAGTATTTTAAAAATGTTATTAATTGTATAAAATTATTATTATTCCAAAGATCACAGGTGAGCATTGTTAACAGTTATGCAGTAGCATAACTGGCTTTTGACAAGGAATGGAACATTTTTCATATATTTGTCATATACTAGAACTCAATTACATAGACAATTCTATTTTTTGAAGCAGCACAACAAACAAAACATATTGTAAAACGTTAAGTGTAGCATTCAGCGGCTTTTGTCACTCAGATTATATAAAAGCTATTGATGTAATAAAAATAGTTTTAAGGGTAGCTGCGTGTTGGGTTCTTCGCCCTAACTGGCAGTGCTGGGACTGCTCACCAGCTCCCGGGTCCAGACGCCCTCCCTGGGCCATGCCTGAACTGCAAGGAGAGGGTGACACGGACCCATGTGCCCTTCCCTGCCCTCTATCGCGGTCTCCTTTGGCATAAACACGGGGCACAAACCGGTGAGCGGCCGCGGTGCTCTCCGGGGGGCCTGCTGGCTTGGACTGGGGCAACGGGGCTTGGGGATTTATGGTAAAGCACCTGGCATCAGCATAGGACAACAGAGTCAAACCGAGCAGGGCCACAAAAAGCCATCATAGGGCACTTGCCCCTACTTTCCCATGTAATTTTCAAGGCAGGATTAATAATGTTTTTTTAAATATATTTTAAATCAAAATTTCTCTATTCCCTCTCTATTCCCTTTTGTACCTTATCTTACCCTCACAGATTTTTTTTCCTATATTCGAATGTGAAATTTAGTACCATTCCACCAAGTCCAATGACTGTTTTGCCTGACTGAACTGGCCCAAAGGCCTTTCTCTGGAGAACATTTGCAAAGGTTATATATTGACAAACACTTGTTTTGCTTGTACTGTTTCCACCTATGGAATTTACTACACCTGCCCAATTGGACATAAGTTCTGGTGAATAACAACCTTTGAAGTTGTACTGCCTGTCGAAAGCATAACTAAAGATAAAATCCTTTGGGCACTTTTGTTTCTGCGAAGCTCCTGTTTTGACTGTCTTCTAGGAACAGTCAGGTACACTGTGTATTCCTGTGCATTTATGCCTATCTCATAAACACCTGTAGCACATTTCCTCACACAGGAAGATTCAGTTCAGCTTTTATACAGAAGTGGAATTTTCTTAGTTGTTAATGCCTAACTAACATGCTGAATTACTGCAGGGCGAGTGCACAGCTTGGCTACCTTCTGGCATCTCTGTGATATGTCCTTGCCATAAGGGGCTCATTTTAAAAGACTGCTCCAACAGCCAATTACTGGTATGCAACAAGTATAGACTCCTCATTTTTTCAAATGAGTTTTCAGGAAAACATAGATACAGAAAGTAGGAAAATATAAACTATTCCAGAAGAGCCCTTATGCTGAGACCCATTCCCATAAGACAGCAGTTATTAGACACCAGGTAAGTGCTACTTTGGTGGTTTAGAGACTTCAATAGCAAATCAACGGTTCCAAGTTCTTACACTGCCCCTCTGCACTCAAAAGCATCTTTTCAGACTAGGTATAAAAAGCTGGTTGATGCTACTTTTAATTAAAATAACTTTGTTAAAATGAGGAAAGTAAACTGCTGTATCTCTGTAGGAACTGGAGATCAGGAGAGATGTCATATTGCTCATTTCTAAAGGAAGTTCTCCCTCAGTGATATTCCTCTCTACAAAAGTAAATCCAATCAGAACTGCTAATGCCACCATCATTAGGCACCTCAGTGGCCCGACAGTGAGGTCACACTCAAATAATGCTTAAAGAGAAGAAAAACCCTTGCTCAGAAGTCCCAAGCAAACCACAAGATTGAAAAAAGCACAGCTCAGAGGCCCATCTTGTCTCTCTTGCTCCCAGGAAAGGAGCACTCAGCAGACTACAGCGTGGTCCTCACACAAATTGTTCATTAACTGCCTAGCCCTTGAGGAGGAGAGCAAGGAAAATGGTTGCTACTGTGCTCGGTGACAGACTGAATTAGGCCTTCTGAGGAGATGGCATTGAACCCTATAAATTTTTTGGGGGAAAAAAAAAAGTCAAATTTGCAGATCACATTTAAATCCCAACAAAAACTTCTCAAGCGATGATCAAAGCGAGGACTTTGTTTCAGGCTTCTCTTTGCCACTGCTACCAATTCTTGGCAATGGTTTTTAATAAATGTGATTCTTACAGCCCTGTGGACAACACACTGCATGCACTTCATCTCACAGTGAATCGAGGAGCTTCTGTTAACTGCACAACGCGTTGTGAAAGGGAAATGGAAACGAGAAAATGAAAAGTAACAAGATGCTAATTACCAGTCCTGCAATTTTAGCAGGAGAGGCAGATGCTCTTCATTGTTAAGATACATGGCAGAGGATTTTAATGACCAAACATGTCCACATCTTTTTTCTAATCTCTCAAAAAAACAGAGCTTCCTCTCATTCTTTTATGGCAGAATGTGAGTTAAGTTCTGTCACAGTAAAATGTCAGGCATACCATATTCTGTTAAATGTATACATTGCCTCACTGCGTGTATACAGTGCTTCACTGACTGTGCCCACTCCGTGTGTCTTGTTTTACAATTTCTACCTGTTGTTTCTATCACTGATGAAGCCCTGAATGCCTCTCAGTTATCAACGTTGTCACTGCTCAGCCCTCCCCTCTTGCTTGCACCAGCACATCTGTTAAAACAACAGTGATCAGATTTGCTTTCCTGTAAGTTCTTTCTCTAGCTGTGCTAATACCTTCGCTGTGACGACTGCATGTGGTGAAGAGTTTACAATGCTGGGAAATTTTAGGAGAGGAATATTGCAACCTCTAGGTTCAACCATATTTAGCTTCTGAATAAACAGTTCAAGCTGGCTGCAAAGAGATTTCATCTGTTCTGTCTAGCCATCTATTTGGCTCAGAGACAGAAAGTAGCTTTGGTGCCACAAATGTTATTACTAAGTCAACAAAAAAAATGCTTCATCTATCTCCTGATTTATTTGTAAAGTTCAACATAATGCCATGAACACCTTCTTTGTGTAAAGGCAGTGACTAACACTTGCGAATGAGCAGTAGAAATGATCAGTCTACTGTGGATAACTTCACCTTTTTGGAGAGCAACAAGCTTCATTCTATAGAATATAATATTAAAAATGGTGGACCACTCTTATTCACAGAGGTTAGCATAGCCTATCTATTTGCACAATAAAAGAGCAGAAATTTCCATTTTGCTTATCTCCACTTTAAATACAACATATTGCATGGGACCCATTACTTTCAGTCATTTCCACGTTTTTTCCAGCCTTCTCTGTTTCTCATTCTACACCAGACATCCACTTGAATGATATAAGCCATCTGTAGTTTATAAAACACCTTTAAGCCATTGTTTTAAAGTTTTATACCTTTTAATGTTTTCCTATTTATTTCCTGCTGATATCAACACATATGCTGCCAAAAGCAATCTTTAGTGGATACTAACACATTCATATCGAACATTTGATCCAGAAATTTTGCAGATAATAAGCAGAAGGAACATCTGTGAGAAGCAGATAATTTTTAATATTTATGGATAGCTCATTTCCATGTTGTAATCCTTAAGATGGGATCAGGTTTGTGAGGCTCTGTACAATGCAAGTCATTTTTCTATATTCCCATCATGGTTAGGTAATGAGGGGAACAGTGGTTTTGAAGATGTAACTCTAAAATGTTTATTAATTAATGTGGATAAAAGATCCCCACCATTACCTGAATGAAATCCAGCCATTCAGAATATCTCAGAATATTCAGCATATATATAAGGACAGTGATTTTACACAATTTAATACACTTGTGATGCTCTTTCATTAAGAATAATGTGCTCTGGAAGCATACCTCTACTTAAGAGATAAAAAGATAAAGATAAAAAGATAAAGAACAAAGCTAGAATAATTAACTATTTTTTGAGCTTTCAAACAAGTACTCTTCATATTACATAAATTCTAAATAGCATCAATGTAATCATAGCAGTATCTGAACATTATTAATGATTAAGATCATTAATGACTTATGATCTTGTTTCCTAATTGGCAAGTAAGACAGTTGGTAAAGCCAGTGCTATGATATCCTCTATTAGCATTTTCTTGGTATAAAAATCTAACTAACCTAAGGTAAATACACTTTTTGTTTGAAATTTTCTCCTAAAGACATAGATCTGAAGCTCACTATTGAGGAATCTGGTTATGAAGATGTCAAAGACATGAAAAAGTGGAATATAAGTCGAAAAAGCTGCTAGTCATTAATTTATTGTCATGTTTTTCAAGCATAGGCCTTAAGTTTGCATAGAACTGCAAACACAATATATCAAAAATGGCTCACCTACTTTTTTATTCCTGCTTTCACCGAACAAAAGACAGTGTGCTGGTAAGCTCTTCTCCTTGCTTATAGACTCTGATGACAATTATCCCACTTTTGATATGTTTAATTATGTTTCCCTAAAAAAACTCAGTCTTTTAACAATTTTAAACAATGAAGCCTGAATCCAACAACTGTCTGCAGGAAGACGATCTTATTTTGTGGCTTTCCTCAGAATTTTTAGCTCCCTGTAGGTATTAATTAAACATATTTAATTTGAACATTTTTGTAACACTGAAAGCGTTTGATTAAAAGCAGAAAGATCGGACTCTGTTATTTGCTTGTGAACCTTGGCAATTCAGGAGCACTTTCTGTGCTCAGGACATGTCTGTGGTATTTTGTCAGCCATCTTGACATAATAGACTGAGAATTTACCTAGGATTCAAAGCCAAACTGCCCTTATTTTAGCACAGATGAAAAATTCACTTGGAGCTTCAACTCTTATCACAAGCCAGTGTTTACCAACTGGACTGTGAGGTGGTCAGCTGTTTTCTCTAACGTGTTTTCCAACAAACTTTTCATTGAAACCAGAACATCCATAAATGAAATGGCATACGGGTAAAATTATTGTAGGTATAAGTGTAACTAGCTGTCATGTACACCAATGCCATCTCCATTTCATTACAGTGAAAAGGACTGCACAAAATCAGGACTTCTTGTTTTCCTTTACCATGACTAAGTCTTATGCCTTCTGTAAAGAAGAGCTATTTCTAATTGTTCCCATTTTGAAAGTCATAATGAAACATAGAGATATTAACCATGAAAAAAAAAAACCCTCTATAATCAAGAAGATACTTGCTAATACAATAGTGCTATGTCATAAAACCTGATATATCTGTGCTGGGACCTGTATGCTCTTTCCATTAAAACTACGGAAGCTTGCCGAGCCTTGCTGAGTCATCCTATGTTGAAGTGTAGGTATTGCTTTACAGAACATATACTGACTCTTCTGCAAATTAGATGTATGGAGGTGTAAACTGTAGGAAATATTTCCCTGCTCCTGGGAAGGGATGAGGTGATGATGCAAGGAGATGAATACCAGCTGTAGAAGCAGACTGACTCAACAAAAACCTCCTTCCAGCAGCATTTGCCGTGACTTGCGCCTTGGAAACCACTGGGAGCACAATCAGAACACAATGTGGGGAGCCCAACTGCAGCAAAGAAAGGCTGCAGTGATGTAGAAAGTCTCTTCCACCATTTTGAGGGTTTGCTTCTCACACTCCTAACAGCTGCCTTGTCACTCACATGAAGTCTGAGTGGATTAGAAGGATTATCAAAGGCAGTAGCCTTCTATTCTACTTCAAAGCTAATCAAAATCGGGTACACTTGCGCTTTCCCAATGCCAGCGTCAATCAGAGTGTGACTGACATTGACACTCCCTGAACCGATTCCAGGATGCTGCCCTATCAAGCACAGAACCATGCAGAGAACAATCTCATCAAACCCACAAGACTCACCTGAACATAAAAATTGTTAGTGACTCAGATCAGGGTTGTAAAGTATATGACCAAAGTCAGGTACAATTTTGAGCAGGAGTGGCATGTACTGAAATGTGCCACTCTCAACAGACGGTTGAGATTTGCCAGCGAGACCATCTTTTCAAACACCACCCTAACTGGATATCGCTTATCTTAGGAGATCAAATGAGATTCTGCTCCTGGTGGCATATCTCCAAGTAAACATGTGGTATACAAATTAAAAAAACAAAGGTACCAGACCTTAGATTCAGACTGCTGCTGAATACTTGGAGCCTGTTACATGCATATAAATGTGCTTAGAATGTGTTTCAGTCTTGGCTTCATTTCAGGTTTATTTGGAATTTCTTCCAAAGTTTCAATTCAGTATCAGTATCAGCAGCTCCTCTCTACATTTTCCTTTCACAAAGATCTCAAAAGACAGACAGAATCTTTAGAAATGCATTCTAACCCTAATCATTAGTGGGAAACAGAAAGGAATACATCCATTTAAACAGTGAAAATGAAACATGTAATTAACATTAAAGAAGAGGCAACAAAACAACTTACATTAAAGAACAAATCCTTACGATACCTACAGAAAGTTGACAATAAAAGTTACATGTCTTCACATAAGCAAAAATAACGAAGCCTATAAAATACTGTTTACAAAGCTGAATAATATCAGGAAAATCAAATAAATAAGAAATATTACTAATAAATATTAAAGTCAATTAACGTGTCAAGTATCAAATGTTCAGGCATCTAGAAAAGCCAGCCAAACTGAAAGTCACCATGCAAAACGGAGGAACATTAACAATTACAAGTACAGATAAACAAGAAATCTACCAAGATGCAGAACTAAAATGCACTGAACCAAAGAGTTTCTACAGTGTCTACAAATGTCAGCCACTTAGTGCTGCTACCACTGTCACTAGTGCAGCTGGCCTGGCAAAGGAGGGGATTATTTCCTTCATTTTAGAATTTATAGTCATTACTGGAGAAGTTTTCCTAGATAACTGCTTACCACAGCTTGTGCCTTTACTAGGTAGTTAGGAGTCATCATAGATAATGATCTCATTTGTGCAGTGCTGTCACATGAACAACAAATGTGAACCAAGAATACAAACACAGGGAAGATAGAGTAAACAGAGAGATGTAATTCCTTTGTATGTGACTTTGTCAACTACGATGACAGAAGCACAGAATAGTTGGGATTGGAAGAGACACTGGAGATCAATGGATCCAATACTGGAGACCAGAACTGGTTATGGCAAGATCATGGCAAAAATCTAGTTCAAGAGGCAGGTGGAAATATAGAAAGAGTTTAAAAGAGAGTTACTAAAATCATCCTGACATTGGGAAATAATTCTTACTATGTAAAATAAAGAAGTTTGATGTATTCAGTTTATGGAAAAGAAAGTTAAGGCAATGTGATACTGTGTATAAGCAGTTACAGATGGAAAAGATTTCCACTAATAGAGAGGTCTATCTTTGACCACAAAGGTATAATAAAATCCAGGGATTAAAAGTTAAAGCAGGATTTTTATTTTTTGTTTTGCCTTCTTCAGAACAATGAAGTGAGATTATTTTTTAGGATCATCCAGGCATACTTCAGCTAATTAATTTTCTACCATTGCAAGGACATCGGGGATTAGTTCCAGTCTTTGCCTATAGCATAGATAAATCTCGTGAGGTCTAAAATTCCTTGGTCTAATGAACACCTTTAAGTTTAGCATAAAGTCTTGGTAAAAAATAATGATCTAATACAGATGATCTGAGTGTTCCTTCTGGCTTCAAACTCCATGACACTGTGATCATTTCTAAAATCACATTTATTAACCTATGTGGTGCTTGATATACAAGCTACATACCACAGCTGATCAAAGAGAGCGGTCCCCCTTGGGCTACTAGCATGCTTGAGAGGAGAAAGAAAGAAATAAGTGACACTTAACTAAAGCACTTCCTAAACCCCTGTATCATGAGGAACCCCCTTAAAACATTACTTTGCAACCCAAACAAGTTGCAATCAAGGCAAACTGGATTCTTGACCCCTAGTCCTGTAAGTGTCTAATCTTACCAGAGTTCCCCATGGGTGCTCCTCCTTCTTCAGCCTCAAGCATGAAAGTTGTGTCCTGGGCTACCAGGACACAAAGCAAGTCTGTTCTCTCACTCCCAACACGTGCTGGTTTGAGAGCTGAGGGAAAGCCCTCTTCCAAAAAAAGGATAGTATTCCTCTCCGGGAAGAAAATCATCAGCTTTTCTTTATTAATAACAGTTAATGATGTTAAAAGCCTTAAAAATTAAATGTGTTTTGCTTTCCAGAAGGAAAGAATTGACAGCAGACTCTTGGAGAAAAGAATGCATGAGAAAGGAGGAGATCTCAAAAAATGGACACGAAAAATACAGGGTTCTATCTACCCATTTCAGAAAACTAGGAGTGATTTTAGTACAATAGTGATGCCATAGGGAAAGAGATAAAAAAGTCCCAAGGGATTCAGTATTATTATTATTAGTCTTCACCAAATATTGATTACAGTTCTGGGACTTGCAGAACCATTATAAAATAGAGAAAACTTTGAAAAAGAAAATTCAAAACAATAATCTAAAATGTAAGTCAAAGCAAGCAAATCCTGCATCATGAATGACACCTCTCTTTTCACAAAATGAAAACAAATGAGAGAAAAAGCAAATGAAAGTATGAATAATTATTATAGGGTTTCAAGAGAAGCTGTCCTGATCTGATGGTGCGTTCATTTCTGTCATGCTGTACATTCAGTATGTCTATAGAGATGCATAAAAACAAAAGAACCTACTCTTTTCCCTCTTCTATTATATTTAATTCACTAACTGTTGTACCATCGGGTTATCTTTCGCAATATAAACCTAAGGTGTCTTCTCATGCTCATAACTACCACAAATAGCAGTGCCCCTACTGCAGGTAGAGGGAAGAAAAATATCTTCGCCATGGAATTCCATACCTGAAAGTTCATAAGTAAATGAAAAGACTGCAGAATGAAAAAACAAATGGAAGGCTCTACATTCTTTAAAAATATTTATATACTAGTTTTCGATTTTTAGAAAGCTAAATTCTGCATGAAGCTTGTCATGTTCTGCTATGCCCTGTGGCTTATTTGGATTGATGTATGCAGAACTCTTTAGGGTATGCAATTTTAATAAATTCTATATTTGGAAATCCACTTGATAAGATTCATATTTGGTGAAACAGAGGATTACTTGGAGTAAGGAATGACACTAATTATGAGTTGTCCATAGTATTCTATTTCATTGTTCTCTGCATGTACAATATTAAAAATAAGTAAAAGTGGCTCTTCGGAAAAACATATAAGATAAATTTCTCAATTTATCCACGGCATATTATCAACCTTCATGTTGATAAAATAAACTTCCCTCCAAACGAATGCTCTCTTCAAGAGCAAGGACAGTCAGCTTTTCATTAGCAAACTACTCACTGGAATGCCTCAACTACATTTTAAATCCTATACACACTGATTTGCTTTCTGCATTAAAAAAAATCAAAACAAAGCAAAACAAAACAAAAACCTCTTCCCAATTTGTCCAATATTCTTCCCGCTCAGACTTGGGTGGGTGTCTGCTTCATTGCACTCGATGATGCATTCTCTCTTTCATTATGAAATCTCAGTAGCTGAAATCTGCTGATTTCAAGATGTTCCGAAAATCTTCAGATTCCATCATTTGCACCTACCAGTCTTTTTATTTAAATATGCAGAATATAAGATTGATAACAGTGCACCTACAAGCACATTACTGATAACTGCCAAGAACTCTTCACTTCCCAAGTGTAGGGATCGTGGGAGGCCTCTGCAAGAGCAGCCTGAAGTCTGCAGAGCAGCCTGGTGCACTCCTGACCACCTTGGGAAGTCTGGAGGAACAAAGCCATACATCTAATGTCACAGCTACTGTAAGCAATAATGTTACTTGTGTAACCTGACACGCTGACTAAAATGAGACATTATAGTCCCATACAATACAATAGCGATACAATTATACAATCCTATTGTAATAGGACACTACAAGTGTTTTAGTAAATCACAATCCTAAAAATTTTTGGTGAATGCAACCTGTTCAATCCTGCTGAGCAGGATTGAACAGGTTACATATCACATTATTCCCTTTCTGAGCCCATTTACTAAGTACCCTTCTGCTCAAGTTCTCTGAAGCTGCAGAACCATCAAGAGCTGTCACTGCAAGACTAATGCAAAGTAGCAGAATTCATCTTCTCAGATACTGGGTTTTCGTTGCTCTAACATAGTGTTAGTTTATGTATATTTACAGTGTGCTATGATACTAGCAGAAGGTAATTTATGAGCATCGTGTTTTAACCACAGTTTTAAAGACAAGTCAAAATGTTTATACAATTGCCTATGAGATATATAGATAGATAGCTGATACATTTACTCTCCACACTTACAAGGAGTGCCATTCTACTCAACCAGAGTATATCCAATGAACGATTTGCAGCATTTATGCTTGACTAAGAGTTACATTTACATAGACTTGACTTTCAGAAATTAAACCCATCTAAAATTGACAGTGTTTGTCTGCTGTGAACTTGGAAAAGCTCAAGATGAAGTTACCTAGGTATTTAATTTCTCTTTCATTTCTTTCCATTCATTTCATTCATGAAAATGAAACTTTCGTTTCTTTCCTATACTAACACAGGCATTCCCAAAACAATATAAAAATATGTGATAACTCTTTATGCTACATAAAGAGTCTCAAAGAAGCATTTCATTTATTCATTGAGACAGTTGCTGAATGTTGACTGAATAACAGCTGCTCATTATTAGTGATATTTAAACAAACTGCTTACTGGAGATGAGCGGCTGTATAATAGATACCTATCAATACAATGGTTTCTAAATCTCATCTAGTATGATCTAGATATTCAGTTAGTCATCTTCACTGTACCTGGTGACTCTCTGAAATATTTGTCCTAATGTTTTTCAGATAGGGAAAAACACATGAAAACCAACAATTGTGTGTTAAATACATAAACCCCAAGGTGTTAGAACATGTATTTACTTAATGTTAAAATCTGTGGAATAAATATCTACTTTGACTTTCACAGTTGTTAAATAGATACAGTTTTATTACTTGGTATGTAATCAGTAGAGATTAAATATCTTAATAAGACTAAATTAAATTCATCAGGTATTTATGTACTCATTGTAAAGCCTGATAAAAAATAACCTGCCAGTATTTATAGCTCTCTTTGGACTACAATGCTTCAGAAATAGACTGAACTTCCACTGCTACTAGCAACAATTTAAGAAGAGGATTATTTAATTTGCTGGAAAGTCAAGTGCATGAGGGAAGTCTAATAGATGGTCAATTAATCAATTAGCAGATAGGCAATTCTGTGAGCGAAGTGTGTGGAAAGTAAAACAACCTGCCTTCCCCCAGCCACAAGGAAGTCTCTCACCAACACCTACTAATACAGCTTTATATCAGTTATCCAAACATGCATGTGAGATGACCTCCATTCATGAAATCGACTTTATTCTAGCACTGCACAGGGGCATTTACAGAACACATTTTTTGTGATCTTCTAACTTTGCAGTATTGATTAAATGAGGATGATAGCTTCTTAGTATGATGCCTGCCTGTGCTTTTCAGTCATCATTTGAAAGACTTGTATTGTATAAATTATAATAGGGAGGTAACTGAGAACCATGGTTTCTTATTAAACTGTCAGTTCCAAGGGAAACTTGAACTTCAAAAATTCCTTTCTTCTCTGTTTATTGTATATATGGATAAAAAAAGAACTATCTGGGAACAAGTATTCTTTGAATAAACCAGCATGAATTCTCTCTTACACAAGCCACCCACCCAACATTTGAAACCTATGAAAAGATTAATAGGTAGATATTAGACCTTTATACCATGCAGTTTTTTCTATACAGAATCCAAGGTTTAAAAATAGATATTGAGATAAATATGCTAAGAAGAGAAAACACCATACATGAGAAATGCTTGTGCAATTCAGGAAAATATCTCCTTCTGTTTTATTTATTTCACACAGTTACCAATTTACAATATCTCAAATAACAATTCCTGCTCTGGAACAGAGTGAAGAGGATTTGATTAAATGCTGTCCACAGGAGCACCACCAACTAAACATTTAGCATAAGCAATCTCATGATTACCAGCACAAGGAAAATAAATGTTGCTCTTTAATTATCAGCAACAGAAAGATTTTATTTATTTATTCATTCACTCACTTAAGACTGTGAAGAAAAGCATTTCTGAGAGTGAGCGGTGCTGTAGTGCAAGTGCTGCATGTCCACTGCCTATAAGCCGTTAGCAAGACAGAGGGCTGTTACTCTGATGTGTGGACACCGAACCAGAGATAATGTAATTTTAGAGTCACACAAGTGGCCACGTCATTGCTGATACTTCAGAACTTTCATCAAGAATTATGCTATTTTTTGGACTTGGAAAGGGACAGAGTACCTGTTCTGCAAATGCATGGCCAAGTCAAAGGCATGACTTAAGAGAAGAGGGGAGACAAAGAATTATGGTCATTAGGGGACATAATTTGGCTATGAAAACCTGTGATTCTCTCCTTGTCACTGCTGTGATGGCTGTAGGATGGCCAAGCATAGCTGCAGATCACAGCTGCAGGCTTATTTAGCTAGAGTTTGCTTCCACTCAAGCAGGAGTGCCAGGTTGCTGAGTTTATAAAAGAGATTTTCTTTTATATACAGTATCCAGTGAATAACTTCTTAGATATTCCCCTCACTTTACAAATTCTGTTGTTTCCAAGGCGATCTTGGATGAACATAGAACAGCAAGTAACCAGAGTGGCTTTTATTTCATCACATTTAGCCAACAAATATAGAGCATTTCTTTCAGAGTGACATTTCCTTCTGTGACATGCACCTTGGTGGTGTGATTGCAAGGTGATAAAGGATGCTCTCTGTTTAGATAAACCTAAACAAAAGTGGAAAATGAAATTCAAGCAGAATGTGAAGTGAAGTCAGCAGCTGAGAGCAAGTCATCCAGCGTGTGCCACAGAGTCAGCCTGGACTTGTGGGAATATACAGGGTCTGCAACAAGGCTATGCCCTATACTTGTCTTCCTGCATGAAACCTTCAATGCAAAATTGAAACCACTTGAGTCAAATTGATAACTGGAATACGTTGTTATGGAATTCTCCTCCTGCACAAGGCCCAGAAAATGAGAATTTCCTCTACCCAGTGAAATAAAGAGAAATTCCCATTTTTTACACCTGACAGCAGACTATGGTTTTGGGCTTGGTCTCGTGAGGGTCTTTAGAAGGAAAATGACTAATGAGACATATGGATAAAGTATCTCTTCTCAGATATTGCTACATTGCGAATTGGTAGCCAGCAAAGCCTCCTGTTTTTTTTTGTGCAAATGATGTAAACAGTCTTACGTGTCATCTCTCCATAGTTCACAGAATGCAAGTAATTTGCAGATGCTAGGGCAAAGCTTTGCTGGCTGGTCTAAGCAAATATAAGATAAGGAAATTCTTACTTTAAAATTCAAGGAAACAAACCAGTTATTTTAGTTTTTGATGCTGTCATTTATAAAGGACCTCTGTTTTCCTCTCTTTGAAAAATGGGGAACAGTTTCACTGCTCGGTGTTCTTTCAGGAGAAAAATGGCATTTTATGCCCAAGAGGAACATCAAATCTACTAAAACACATGTATCAGACCTATTAGGTGGTCTTATTTCCAATCTCTAAATGCTTTTCTGATGTCCTATTTCTCCCACCCCCTTTCTCCACTTACAGTTCATGAGAACTTTCTTTTGCTAGTGCAGTTTTTTAATGACTCAATGCTCTATTGTACATTCCTAGAAAGCACAAAATGTAAAAAAAATATACAGACCAGGCTTTTTTTAATTGGTTCTACTATTTTCCTCAAGAAAAGAGGGATGAAGCCTGTCATTTTTCATTTGGACACAGTGCCTTTTTTATTGAAAGTGAGAGATAATGGCTTTGGCAGTTCCTTTCTAATCCAATGTACTGCTTAGTGTCCTCAAAAAGAAAATTAGGGAACATGGCCACAGTTGGCATTTTGTGATAGGGTCCATTTTTCTTCTATTGAGGATGCAGACACTGGCTGGCATTTCTCAATTAGGTCCTCTTTTCTCCTATCGATAATGAATTCTTTTATGTGGCTTTCGCTTTAAACTGCTCGGTAGCATGGACTGCTGAATACAGTGAGTCTGATAATTAGCCAAGATGATAATGTGAATAGCCACTAGTTATAATTTTATAGTATTTTCTATGATTGCAAATGGCACCATTTGTTGTTCTATTATGTATATTTGAGAAATTGGGATTTATTTGTGTAACACTCAATAAAATCATTCTTTCCTTCTAGCAGAGACAATTATAATAAATGGCTAATTTTTCCTACTGTTTAACAACTAATTTTACAGACAATTAAATTACACTAACGGATAGATTAATCACCTTTAATGTGAATCAATATAATGTTTTCCTCTATGCTTTATGCTGCAGCAAAAAGATGTCAACCTGTGATGTACATATAGTAAAATACCTACTAGCCATTTGTATCTGTGGCTACTATTCAATTAACCCACTTTTCATGGATAATCAATCTACACTAATTTGGCTGGGGTGTTCATTAAGCAGATTAGGCAGGGGCGCACTCATAAATCAATCTTGTTATAAATTGGAAAGCTAAAGGAAGCGAATGAAACTGAGTACACTGAACTTTTCAGTGCAAGTAAGAGGAAGAGAAACACTACAAGTGTATTGAAACTTTAAAGCAAAATTTGACCAATTTTTGGTCAAACATGCCCTGCATGTTCGTTCCTATGAGGAAGTCAACTCCCAAACGGAGGAATGGGGGAATAAGATGGCTTTTAATGATCGTGTAATGATCTTATACCCAAACACCTCAAGATGAAGTTTGAAGGTAATTTCACCTATGACAGGAACATCTGGCTTGGACTGGCTTGTGGTCGGCATAACCTCATGTTTGAAGTTGCCATTAGAAGTTTATTTGTAAATTATGACGCCAGTGAGTACATCCTGACTGAGTTCTCTCATCAACAAGCTATTTGTTAAGCAAGGACTAATCAAACCAGAATAAAACCCAGGGTTATGCAAAAAAATTTTCAGTTAGGAATTGTAGCCTCTAATAATGATTGGCAAAAAGGTAAAAATAAATATAATTCATCAAAAAAATCAGGATTGAGCTGCTTAACTTTGGATAGTTATAGCAGCAAACATTTTGAAGCTCATTCAAAATCTCTTTCTGCAGTGTGAGAATGTGTTGGAGGAGTCCAAACAACACTTTTTTTCAGAAGGCAAGGTGAAGGATAACCCTTAAGGGTAGAATTTCTAGCCCTTTCAAGACAAAGCAGAAATGTCAATCAAAGTGCAGATGGTTTTTCTCCCGAGAGGTGATTATTTCTACATAGATGCAGTTTTGGAAGGATGGCTTAAATACATCATCTAAACTTTGTAGTAGCATTGGAATACTAGAAACTAAGAGGAAACATATCTCAGGTGTAAGTTTTTCTCATCTCTTTAGAAAGACACTTTTTCCCTGTACAAACTATACTCTGTAACTGTTTTTCACTTCCCCAAGGACTAGGCAATGGTAACTTTAAATGCCTAATGCACCATAACTTACTGTCATTTTTCTGTGTAACTCCGAGGCAGAGCTTTTTTTTTTAAGCCAAAGAAAGGTTTGAACACTTAGAACCCTGCTGCAGAAACAATGGTCTAACAAAATAATGAGAATCAGTAAAGAACAACAACATAACAACTCTCAGATATATTTATTTGAATTATGCAGTGTTATTAGATAAATAACTGTGAGATTGTGAAAAAGTGACGTTCTATTGTTACTTAATTACAAAGCTGTGTTTGAAAAATTCTTTAAGTATGAATTTCTATGAAAAAAATAGTAAAAATGACACTGCAAGGACTTCTATTTGACTATTCCCAGTGATATCAAACCTGTTGCTTTAGCACAAGTGTAACACAGGTGTTAGAGCATAGCAAAAAAGTTTGTTTATGATAAAGAAGAGAACAGAATCCACATGTTATGGATCTGTAGAACCAGATAAATTAAAAATATCTTGGTCTAATTTCGTCACTGGGATAAGTTGCTAGAATTCTGAATCAAAATGGATATTGGTTTAATAATTATTCATAATTCTGAAAGAAAACCTACAACAAAGCTCCAAAAGCTGTGTTACATTCTCAACACATAGCTAAGGCCCTGTACCATTTGGAAAGTTCCTGCTAAGCTAACTTTGTGCAGTCCTGCAATGTATCATGCAAGTGTGGCTCTATGCTAGGGCCATAGATTCACTCAGACAGTGAACAGGCATTTTACTTTGGTAAGAAATATCTACAATAATTTAATATTTAAAGCTATGAGATTAGCTCTAACCTGTGTAGATGGAATCTACTCTGCATCTCCATATGGATAGATGCAGCAAAAGATGCTTTCATTTTGGATATGTAGAAAGATTCAGATATTAAAAGCAGTCTTTGTTTTTCTAGAAGTCCTGGACAGTGGCACATGATCAAACTAAGATTATAACTAACCCACCTCTATGGCATTTATAGGTTTATATAATAATAATAATAATAATAATAATAGCATCTGCATAGACAGAACCTATACAAGTCACAATGCTGCTCAAAAAAGGTTGCTTAGAAAGACTATGCAGGTACCAAATGCTTCAAGAAAACACTTTTGATAAAACTGCTTCTAGCAGCTACCTCTCTAAAACAAAACTGTCACCACCACTGCACCTGAGATGTCCTTTTATAATCACAAGCAGAAAACAAGACAGATCACAGCTGTTCTAACCTCTTAATTAATTCAAAAAGATACCTGCAGATCTTGCAGAGCTGTGTCAGGGCCAGAGTTTTTTTACTGAACCTTTGTTTTACATCACTTCCCAGAGACCCACAGGCAGGTTCACATATCTGAAGAGAGAACATTGGCACAAGCAGGTTTTAGAAGCCAGAAAGCCAAGCCAACCTCCAAAGCAGTTAGACTGTCCCTGCTCAGGAGTGTTGGCTGGGAGCCATTCCAAGGCTGGGTGTTTAAATCAGGTCATCATTCTCCCTCCCAACCTCAAGGGAAAAGCCCCTCTGCTAATTCAGATATTGGAAAACTGACACAAAATGTTGACAGCTGCCTCTCAGACTCTGAATCTGCATGGCATGGCTCAGACAGAGGCAGGAACACAGGCCTCCCACCTCCCAGGAGATTTTTTGAGACTGAAAAGCACAGAGGTGATTCTGCTATTAAAGCTATTTCACTTAATGTAAGTGAATATTCACTGGAACAGATTCCCACATCCTGGGGGACTTAATTCACTGTTTGACCTTGCAGACAAAAGGAGCATTAGCTTCTACTGTCTGGATCCTTTGGATTTCAAGCTAAATGTTGACCTAATGGAAAATGAACAAACAGTCCTGTAAACTGGAAACAAAACCTCGGTCTTCTCCCTGCTGAATAGTTCACTGTTATATTACAGAATTTGGTTTATATTTCTTCTCCAGGTGCTGTAACCTTTTCATTCAGTTACATATTGCCTCAGTTGTAATGAGGGGGATTAGCAGTATCTCCACTCACAGTTATTCTGCTGAAGACGAGTGTTTATGGCTGTGTTCTAAAAACGAGAGATATGGGCTCAAATTGCTCCAGCTCGAGAGAAACTAGAACTTCTGTTTTGTGAGACCTGTAATAAGTGGTTCCAAAAGTCCTCAGTGTTTGTGGTGAAAGTCACCAGAATGCAACGGAACAGTGAAAGGAACTGCTTCTTCTAGTGGATTCCCCATAGTTGTTTGCTCTTTGTAAGGTAAGGTTGGATGAAATATCTCCAGTAATTTGGAACATAATTATTGTTCCTTGGTTTTGCATTGTAATGGCACTCAGGCGAAGGGAAAAGGCGAGAGGAAATTTCTGAGAAGGATATAACAGCTGACACAGTAAACACACTTGCAATGTATCTTTTCTGAATTTGTTATCTCTGTTTGGGAGGCATTTCAATTAAGGGAAAGAGGCGTGCCAATAAAAAAAAAAAAAGGAGAAAAAAAAAAAAAAAAAGGCAAACTATAAATGTAGTTGTGCCCAACATTGAATTGTTACTGAATCCACTCCTGAGCCTCAAAGTGCAAAAGGTCCA
>JAWLRI010001092.1:219040-284545 GCA_034781795.1 Crypturellus tataupa
CCCGCGCGTGGGTTTAACCCCTCAGGGCACGTTGGTGATCGCCGCCGTCCAAGAACCCAGTGCCAGTGGGATCCGGTGCATTGAGGCAGAGAAAAGCAAATAAATAAACCCAAGACCAACAAAGCTGTAAACAAGAGGTGCGGTCAGGTGGGAACGGAGCCGAGCTCTGTGCGCAGGTTAAGCCGGGACTGGCTCTGCTACCGGTTTTATTGATGAACCCTGTGTCTCCTAGGCAGTGCTTTAAGGCGACTCCAGAGTAAACAACAGCTTGGAAGTACAGTCAGCTGTCGCATATTTAAGAATTGAGTTTAGCCTTCAACAGGGCCACATATGTAACCGCTTATCTAAAGAAGACATAAAATACAATAAGCTTTGGAAAAATTCATGATTCAGCAAAAATAAAGGGAGTAATATAGTTATCCGGAGATGTAAGCTATCAGCTAGTCTGTATTTGGCTGGTGTTATGTTTAAAGGAAAACACTGTATAATTCCTATTTAGAGAATGTGTTCACGGTATGGATGGAAAGACATTAGTTCCATCTAACATGAAGAGTAGCAAATGTCTCTCGTTATTAAAGACAGCACGTAATAAATACACCTGAGAAATGCACTCTGGGCGCTAGAAAGCATTTTCTAGATTCTGGCTTCACTCGTTTCTACTGAATAAAATTTGACCAGAAATGCATGGGCACGCTGAAATGTAAAGCTAGTTGGAGAACGCGGGATCATATCACGGTATCGAGTAACTCTCTGCTGGGAGGCAGTTGACACGGGGAGCACCCACAACATCGCCGAAGAGCCTTTAAATACTGCTGAGGGCTGAGCCGGAGCCAGCTGGCCCCGAAGCGACCGGAGCGGCGCAGATGGCGCGTTGCTGCTCGCGGGGCGCGCTCCGCCGCTGCCCCTGCGCGGACACCCACGCGTGGGGGGCTCGACGGGGCCCCAGGTCGGGCTGGGGTGGGGACTCCACTGCATGCCCCGCTTTCCTTCTGGCCCCTGAAGACTTTTCCAGCGGGGCGTGAGAGTGACGCGTCGAGAGGCGAGAGGCACGTGTGCGGTCACGCACGGCCGCAGTGACAAGGCAGGGCAACACGGGACAAACGTGGGGCTGCCGCCACCGTGCCCACTTCCCGCGCCCGGGCAACCCACCCCTCACTTCGTGTCACGCGTGGTTTTCCTCCAGTGTCGCACTCCACGCGGGCTGCTCCCGGCGATGCGCAGGGAGCAGGAAGGGAGAAAAAAGCAAACAAGAAAGAGATAGGTGCAAGGGCCAAGGGAAAATAAGGGAGGTCTCAGAGCACACCTCCGTGCTGGGAAGCCACGGGGTGCCCACGACGGGCAGGCCCGCGGCAGGGCGCTCTCGGGCAGCACCGCGGTGCAGGTGCATTGCGGTGCCAACGGCCCCGAGTCGGGCCGCGGCACCGGGCGGCTGCGAAAGGCCCAGCCTCGGCCTCGGGGCCTTGAGCCCGGCGCCCCTCAAGGGCAGCCGAGCTGGCGGGCAGGGCCGGCGGCGGGGCGGGGAGCTCCGGTGTCTGGGGCAGCCTTGCCCCGTCTGCGACCCGCGGCCGCGCCCGCACGGTCTGTGCTGCCTGCAGGGCCGAAGCTGCCCCGGGTCGGCTCCGGGGCCGGCGGCGGCACTGGGAGCGCGGCAGCGGCGCGGGGGTGCAGCGAGCGGCGGGACGGGAGCAGCCTGCGGGAGGAGCCCTTGCAGCCGGGGGCGGCCTAAACGGGGCTCTCTGCTAGGGCCAGCAGCAAGGGCTGCAGGTTTGGCCCCCGTTTGCACCGCTTTCCGTAAAAATGCAGGAGATCCAGCATTTTTTACTATTATAATTACATATTTATTTATTTATTTATTTATTTTCTGTAGGAAAGACGGGAAGACCTCTCCACTCTCAGCTCAGGTAACCTTCGGCTAGAGTCTCCTCAAAAGTCACTCCTCGCCCCCGCCACCGTGGTGAGTCCCCGTAATCTGGGAGGATTAAGTCTAAAGATAGCCGCGGTTGTACCCTCGGGAATGTACAGTCTCATCTGAGCGAAGGGCTGGAAAAGTGAGGAAAAATGGCTGTTAGACAGACCCAGACATTAGAGATAAACTGCCTCCGTCGAGTCAATGTTTTAATCACTGAAACCACTTCTGAAAAGGGAACCCTCTTGGAGAATGTACTCAAACAGCTGTCTTGCAGTAAAGGCAAACATGTCCAATATTTCCTGTATGATTTTTTTTTTCCTCCCCTCTCTTTCCCTAGATCCTGCGCACAGTCGCCTTTTGCCCTGAGAACCTCCCTGTTCCCCTAGGTGGAGATGGGGCTCGAGAGCCACCGCCTCCCAGAGCAGCGAGCCCGCTGCCCGTGCGCGCGGAGCGGCGGCCGCGGCCGCCCCGGAGCTCTCCTCATGGGCGCGATGTCCATGTCACGCGATCGCAGGAATGTTACGGCGAGAAGGGCTTTGTGCAAAGGACTTCTCCTGCATTGCGAAGGAAAGAGCGGCTTTTCCTCGCCAGCTTTTCAGATGGAAATAAAACAGCACAGAGAGGGCCTTAAGCTCAGGAAGATTTTTTTTTTTTTTGGTAATGAAAAAGGTGGAGGGATAAGTTTAATTGTAATCAGGCTGCAACAATACACCATGTGATCATGTGGTAGCAATTATTAAAAGCTCCCTGCAGAAACGGAGAGGATATGCCATTACAGCTCACTGTGCCCTGGGTTTATTGTATTTCTTTATTTTTATTTATTTATTTATTTTTCAAAACTGTGCCCCGCTGAAACATCAGGCGAGGAAGGAATTGTACACCCCAAACGATAAACCGTGAGAATCGGAGGAAAGCAGGAAAGCCCAGCCCTATCAAGGAATATTACATTCGAGTAACATTTTGTTATTTATTGCTACTACACGTCCATACTAGAGAGTTGTTAACTGGAAGTTGTGACTGACCTGATAAAACTACTGCACTGGATATCTGCACAGACAGCCTGGCCTCCTCGCTTATCTGAATTTACTAAGAGAGAAATAAAACGTGGTCTCGGCTCCCTTCGTGTGAGCGGTCAGACTTTATTGCGAAGGAATCCGTCTCAGTTTGCATGGCAAGGCAAAATTAATTGGAATTGTAGGTGGGACTTCATCACTGCGTTCGAGCAGCTCACGGCTGACACAGAGCCTGCGAGGGCTCGCGTTCATTGGGGTATTTACACGACTGTTTGGTAAAATATTTTCTGCTACCTACCAACGCACAGAGACGGACTTCTATTGCTTTCCTCGGCCGAATATAAACAGAAATTTATCGCGGCTCCCTGGAAATGCGATGGCGAAAATATTCCATTAAATCTTAGCACGAGAAAACAACAGAAGAGAGACCTTGTCCGTGAGACAGAAGCCAGGATCATTCCCCCTTTAAGTTTAATCACTGGAAATACCTCCGGCGTGCTTTCTAGACCTGAAAAATAATTATAAAAAAAATACAGGGGAAGAGATCTTTAAGAACTCTCTCCATAAGGATTAGCCCATGTCCTACACCTCTAATGAAAGCAGATGCCTTATTTCGAGCACACCTTGTTTATAATAGATGGCAGTTTAAACGTTAGAATTGCCCGAAATAGGTAGATCTCTATGTAATATGTGCTTGGGGTCTAGGGGGTCCCTTTAACGCAGGATTAAGCCCTAAGCAAATTTTCCTCGACTTCATCCTTTCTGCATTTTCTTTTACGAATTCTTCTTATTTTGTAATTATCTCGGACCCCCCCAGCACGCAGTGGGAGGGAGAGAGTTAAGATGTCCTGCGAACCCTGCTCGTAAAGCTGCTTAGTTCCATTAGAAACACATGAATATCCTGAAATACAAAGTGTCTTTAAACGGACTCAGGAATGTTTATTTCAATAGCTGATGCTTTAGAAATTATGAAAGAAAGAAGCCGGGGCCACTACTGCTCCGATTTAACCTCCTGGCAGGTAAATTTCATTCGCTCATGAAAATCAAATTCGATTAAGGATCTTGCTCCTACTATCACTTTACCTCCGTGTTTTCCAAGACTTCTGCGCTGTGAAGGAAGGACATTATTAGTAGTAACCAAGATCACCCTCCAGCCCCCCTATTATCAGCTAAGATCTTTTAGAGGCTTTAGAGAGATTTGACTGTATTTTCAGAAGGGAATTCTGCCTTTTTTTTTTTCTTCACGTTCATTAACTAACTCTGAGCAATGGAGGGGAAAATAAGAGTGGATTTCCTTTCATTAACTCCAAATTATCATTTGTATTCGTACGATTTTGATTACCCTGCCAGAAATTAAGGTTCCTCTCAACAGAGCATTGCTGCGACAGCATTCTTACGGGGACACGTGTGTTATCACACAAAGGCACGTTTTAAAGAAGTCTTATAGATATTTTTGTCGAAAAAATCCTCTTTTTTTTCCCCGAAACATATAATTCCTCTGAAAGTACTTTCTGTTTCTCTAAGAAGAGAGAAGTTTAAAGGCCTCTTTAGAAAAATGAGTGGCCATATTCCCATCATATGGGAAGATTTACAAATCGTTTGTATATATTGGTGTAAGGCCAAAATCCTGCAGCCCTCACTGTGGCAAGACTATCGTTGGCTTCATGGCGTCGTTAACACACAGTGTCTTGGTTCAAGGTTTTTATAAGGGCCAAATTCTGCCTGTGGCTACACCTGCGAGGGGGGCGAAGTGTAGCCAAGGGGAGAATATGGCACTGTGGAGTGTCCTGGGTATGCGAAATCGTCGTGGCTCTGCACTGCGAGGAGCTATCAAAATCGGGGAGAAATGGCCCGGCACTGAAAGGATTCAGCACCTTTTACAATTCTCCTGCTGACAGTGGTTCTGCATCCTCCTGCCCCCTCGGAAATTAATAGTCGTTTTAGAGGAAACGATTTCACTGGTGAAATTCTTCAGTCCCTCACCAAGATAAATGCGGAGCGTGTTTGCATCAAGTTTGCATCAAACCTATTCGGAAAAAAAAAAAAAGAAAAAAAAGAAAAAGAAAAAAAGAAAGAAAGAAAGAAAAAGGAGTCTTTACTCTGTTATAATCTGGTATTTGGGGTAGCCTAAATTTACTCGTCAATAAGAAGGGGAAACTAAAATGGAAGAAGATTTCAATTGGTCTTTGGGTTCCATAAATGGAAGCAATTGGTTATCAAATTAATTTTACCGAATTAGCCGTTTGTAAAGAATGGACAAATCCAATCACTGGGTTCAAATAAACTCTTGCTTAGTTTGGATTATTTTAGCTAACTGGGAATGGGAAAAATAGAATCTCTAGAAGAAATGTGAAGGAATAGTATATATTAAAGGCGAAGTGGGGAGAATGTCTCAAACATATTTTTATTCCTGGTGTTGATTACAGGGTCCATGATTTTCGAATAACATCTGTTCTGCTCAATGCCTTCAGCCCTCACAGTTCCTTCCCAATACCGAAAGGCAGATAGCCACTAAGGCTCCCCCCCATAGCTGGGGAGTGAAAACTGGCTATTGGAGGAAAATAATAATTAAAAAAAGATCATTTTTTTACTCCCTTCTCAGTGTCAATAACTTGTAGAAGGTCGGTCTTCGCAAATTTAGGACAGCAAAACAAGAATATAATAACTGCATCCGATAATAACTTTTTCTCTCTCCTTCTTTCCTTGTGGGAATGAATATGCCCCATGCAGATGTCATTTTCACTATTTTGAGAAAATGCTACAAACACTCGACTCCCACCCACGTCACGGCAAACAAGGGAAGGGGACAGTTGTATCACATCTCTTATCAGCTGCCAAAGGCTTGGTCCTCCTTCCTAATAACAAATACAACTCTAGAGTGGCGGAGATATATAGAGGAGAACAAAAATGGAAAATAATAACAAAAAGAGAGACCTCTTTAATCTAATCTCTCCTCTCCCGTTTGCACACAGGGCTGGAGCACTTCCAAGTGGGTAAACAAAACAAAAAAACAGCCACCAAGACGCAGCAGACCGGATGCCCCCCTCCTCCGCTCCCCCCTCGCACCGGGTCTCGGAGCTACATTTGCGCGGAGCTTCTCCCTCCCCATGGAAAGGGGATGGAAAAGCGGGGCAGATAACCGAGCCCGCTCAGAGAGGAGAGTCTGGGCCGGGGGAGAGTGCTGGGGGAGAGCCAGCTCGCAGGGCAGACACCGCTCTCACGACGACCCGTTTTTTAACAAATCAGACGGGCCTTGGGGCCGCGAATGACAGTTCTCACATTGGCTAGACGGCAACTTTCAACTTGACCTTGGCCTCTAGCCGTGTCTAACCCGCACGTAAAACAGCGCTGCCCCATAGAGCTGCCTTCCCTTCCCCCCTTCTCTCCTTCCCCCCCCCCCCCCTCAACCCGCCCCTCTGCCAGTGTTTTTTTTTCAAGCAGCTCGAGAAACCAGAGGAAAACAAACCGACCCAAATCATGGCAGTCAAGCTATGTTTGACCGGGGGAATCCACAGGTTTCAAAACTGGAGCCTGAAAGAAAAGGGAAAATATGCGGGGAATAAATATTTGCTTTTGGCCATCGGGAAGAATGCGGAAAAGAGTAAGCAAAGTCAAAATGGAAACCGTTTATTGGCTACAATTAGGGAGAAAAAAAACAAAAGTTGCTAAAATATTGTTGAATTCCTCGAGGAACGAGAGCAGCTTCACTTATCCCAACCAATAGCACTTAAAAATCACCTTGAAAAATGCACGGGCGCCCAAGGGCCACTTCCCAAGGCTGGCAGATGTTCTGCGGGCCACGGGCAGGGAAAAGCCCGCCCGTGACAAAGTACGTCCCGGGACGGCCCTGCGCTGGTAGCAACGCGGGCAAAACAATGCGACCACGTCAATAGGAAGCACAATAGTATAATAAATACGCTGAGCTGTCAGGCACGAAACAAAGAAACAGGCAAGAGCAAAAAAAAAAAAAAAAAAAAAAGCATAAAAAAAAAAAAAAAAAGGCATACTATATATGTAGGTGTGCCCTACATTGAATTGTTACTGAATCCACTCCTGAGCCTCAAAGTGCAAAAGGTGCAACCTAGAAGAAAGAGAAAGAACAGTAAGATTACTTTAAGAACATTCTGTCATTGGAAAGGCTGCAGAAATCACCTGTCTTATATATGCAAGAGAACTGTTAGTTTTCAGCAGGGACTACCGTTAAAAGGCAAAATGACAAAAAAATTTGAACAAGTGTTTTGTGTAATGAAGCAGAGCAAAGAGCGACTAGTAAAATGAGGAAGCAGCTTATTTTACAAGACCATTGGCAGCCTGAATGGGGCCTCGCGACCCAGCGGGGCAGGTGACAGGACCTCAGCACTTGACAATCTCATGCTGTGAGTAAGATGCTGCTGCAGGAGGGGGAGAAGTAACCAGCTGGCCTAGTCATTGCTTATCCAATTTCACCAAAGAGGACTGTAAAATATCATCATGTTTTAAAGTTATCCCTATTGATCTACCTCCTTGTATTCTTTTTTTTTTTTTTTTTTTGAAGTGTTTATTCTAGCAACTAATTCAAGTTTTGAGTGGAGAAAAATACCCTGCTGGGCACCACTAAGTCTCATTTCTACACTGGGGCTTACAAGGGGTTTTGTAAGCTATTTCTTTAAATTTAAACCAAGTCCTTTCTGTTACTAATTAATTAAAAGAATCAAAGAATATCAGGAATATTCAGGACCAACCTAGGGATGCTACATAAATGCAGTTAATTAAAGAATTTTGCCATTATCAAAGGTTTCTTTCTTTTTTTTTTTCCTGTGAATAACATTTTTAGAGCTGGCACAAAAATTTAGTTGCACTGTACAAACCTTAGGCACCTTTTGGGTCCCACCCTGGTAGTCTTCAGCTTCACACTGAACCCATCTTAACTTATCCTTCTTTTCAAGGTGATGACACTCCCAGTATTCCTTACTAATGAAAACCAACAAAACATCAGAGTAAGTGAAAACTTCTTAGGACAGTAATAGAAAAACACTTGAAGCAACAGGGATTGAAAAAAAAGCGAGAGAGACTTTTTCTAGTTTCCCGAAACAGCAAAAATAGTCAACATCTGCACTAGCTTACTTTATATGACCTTTCCGCACAGCTTTCACTCATACCGGAGGAAATAGCGTAGCAAGGAAATCTACTGCTGTTGATCTGGAACACCAGTGATGTCAGCGTTTGTGGTTATCAAGAACACAATGAACGCCCTTGACACTTAGGGCTATAAGAAATGAGGTTTTTGAGTGATTTTTAGTTCCTTGCTTCATTCTTTACCAGGGCATTATTAAAACTGAAAGCTTCACAATTTTCTCATTCAAAGACCTTTTCAGTAGTTAAGAATATGCTTTCAAGCCGTAACTGTATCAGTATGTGTCGTTATGCCTTTATCAAGAAAATATATACGCATTTTGTTTGTGATGCTGTCTCAAATCTTGACAGCTAAATAATTCGTCTTTGGAAGTGCAGATTCATTTCTGCTGTTAGTTGCAAGTGAGTAAAAGCCTCCCTTTATAGGCTGGATCCAGTGCCACATTGATTATGCAAATAGTCTTTGTGAGCGCCTCGGGCGCACACAGCTCGAGTTGGGAGGTAAGTATCTCAGGAGGCAGCCCTGGATGCTGAAGCCAGTGTGCTGTTTTTATATTCTCACACTGGCAAACTACATGCCACTCAGAAATCAGCTCCCTTTCCCTTCTACAAGGTGCAGCTGGCCCAAGAGGTCTTAAATATAGTTTAGCACCATGGGACAGGCAGTGTTCTAAACAGTGACACTGGCTAGTGTTTTTTATTTGAAATTCTTATTTTCTTTGAAGTTTTTATTTATCTATGGAAAAATAATCTTCCTTCTGAATGGAAAAAAAGCTGTCAAGATCTTCCTTGTTGATATCTGTGAGACTAAAAATAATAAAACAGTTGTCCTGGCTACCTCTCCTGGTTCTTCTTCCCCAGTTTTTCATTTCTCCTCACTTATCAAATTTTTATTTTGAAAAATAAAAAGAGATCAGAAAGATGTATAGAAAAAATGTGGAGAAAAACAAGAAATAAAATGAGCTGAAAAAGAGGAACTTGGTTTTGGACAGCTATAATGATGATGCTCTCCAAGCTGTGATTTCTGCCATGGATTTCCTCTTGCCTTTCAACAGGTCTTTTAGAAATGTCAGGTTCATAAGACTGTATATTTTGGAGACTGAATGAAGACCAGGTCAACAAAACTGAGAAATACCTTTGGAACAAAAAATGAATTAAATATAAGTTTTTCCTACTGGGAAAATCAGGTTTGGCCTTTACAGACTTGGAGAATGAGAACTGCTGGGTAGAATTAAAAACTAGAAAAACTGACTTGTAGTGGAATAACTGACCGGATTGAGGATTCACCAAAAATCCATAGCACCCGGCCATAACAGACCTTCGCTAGTCTCTAACAATCCACTTCGGGGGAATTAGACTGAACAACAGCAGTACCTAGGAAAAAGGACAGTTTTGCTAGAACAGTGGAGTTTTCCAATTATGCCTTCTGCATTAAGGAGTAACTTTTTTTTAAGAGTTCATTTAGAGCTATAGAATTTACATAAAATTTGTTATCTGAACAACAGATAATATACATAAGATAATATACATAAGATAGTAACTTGATTATTTTCAGAGTCTTTCAAGATCTCTCAAGGTATTTTCAATACTGTAGAAAATGTTGATTTACTTGCATATGTCAGTCTGGAAGAACTTGAGGAAAAAGATTTTTTACTATTGAAAATTCAGGAGACTATCTGGGAATTTTGATTTTGTAAGTCGGTATATGGAAGCAGAATTTCTACTTTCTAGTGCAGAGAATCAGAATCCTAATAAATATCAGAATGTTCATTAGAATAAATATTTTGTTATGTGTTAGGTAAGTGGGTGTCATCCATACTAAAATGTTTCAAGAAATATAAATGCTTTATGTGATACAAAGAACCCCCTTTCATTAAGATTTGTAATAATTTCTTGTGGAATATAAGAAGTTTGAACTGGTTTCTAAAGGCCCAAATTTCCTTAAAATATTTATCATTTTGCCTAGTAAAATCTCTTTTATAAAAGCTAAGACATCAGATGGAAGGAAACAATAAAGGAAACACTGTTTTTTAAAGCACTGCAGCACTCTTCATTATGTTCTCATCTTTCCCCCAAGTCCTGAAAAAGTGACCACAACCTGGGTTTTGCTTCCTCAGTTTCCTTCCTTGTAATAAAATGTTAAATTATTTTGCATGCTAACGAAGTTCACTAGGTTGTCTAACATAATCACGTGAGATACTGAATTTAGTAGATTATCGAACTAGCCAACTATTCTTAAAAAAATTGATGTCCTACAAGCCACAAGAAGAGACTAGAATCTCTACTGGTGCCAACTAGAGCCCCATTACTCTAAAAAATGAAACCAGATAGTTTTGAAAACCTTTTGAAATATTTCTCAAAATAAATGACAGCAATGATGCCCAATTCAGAATAACTAAATTGTTAATAAATTCAGGCACAGAAACTCCGAATTTCAATTCTACTTTAAAATGTAATATTACTATGTAGGTTATTCTGACATGAATACTTCTCAGTATTTCAAGCTGGGATTGTTTTATTTTATATCAATAACTAAATGTTTAGTGGAGAAGAGACTTGAACTTCCTCTTCCCAGGGCAGCGCTTGGAATATCAGCCAATACTTCTCATGTTTTTGACCAGGTGAGTGATTTGGCAAATATGGAAAAATATCAGCAAGAGATGTTAAGGAAGACTCAGTCACACTATTTACTTTCTAAGGCTCTGGTAAAGCGTCGAGCCCACTTTTGAAACTGCTTTCTCAGTGGCATCACAGAAAGTTCAAAATGATTTTAAGCCTCAGAAATGAAACATCAGGCAAGATGATTTGGAATTCTGAAAACTTGGAAATCTCATCTTGAAAGCTCGCACCCCATGTATGTTACAGAGAATAAACACACTACTTTGTCCACATGGAAAATCCTATCAACGGCAAATTATTTTCTAGAATCCTTAAACTAAAAGCAAGGGAGGGCAGCTTTCACTTGCAGGGAACTAGCTTGTAAACATTTGGATTCTATTTCTAGAAATATTTCCTAGAGAACACTTAAGGACTGATCCTGACCTGTTTTCTTCTCTTCTTGATGCTCTGACTTTATAGACTGACCCTTGAATTGGATCCAAAGGCTGAGTGTATCGAACACCTAGGAGAAGAGAAGGGTCTACAGAAGCAACAGTTAGAAGCTAAACAGCAGGAAACTTTTAACAGAAAATTCAAGAATTTGAAAAAAACAACTCAGGAACAACTGCTTGAGAAAGTTAAACAGTGGGAGACTTTTAACAGAAATTAAAAATAGCAGTGAGACAAAAATAAGTAAAAAAAAGCAACAGCTAGAAAAGCAAAGCAGCAGGAAACACAACAACAAAACAGGACTAATACAAGAATAAAGCAGGGAAATGGGGACTGAAAGAAGTTAACCGGTAAAATATTTCAGACAATGAAAAGTAGCAGTTATACCAAAGTAAGGGAGAAAAAACAGCAAGAAGAAGATAAGGAAGATCATGGAGAAATCAAAGAAAAAACCCTTTTCTAGAAGGAAGCAAACTTCAGATCCTTTGGCATGGGATGGAGGTATGGATTCTGTCAGACTCAGATAGTGGCTGAGAAGAAAACATGGTACAGAACTGCTTGTGCAGCACGTCACTTCTAAAAGATAATGTTTTGGAACAGTTTCCAAGGTTACGGATGGGGGGAAGAAAAAGACACGCATAGTGTTTGTTTTAGATCTTCAGAAGACCCCACTCTACATGTGTCTGGACTTTTAAGTAATACCCGCTTCCTTGCACTCTACCCAGGTTTCACAGAGGACCAGTGTGTGCTGGGAGAGCTCATTAGCTTCCACTGCAAACATCAAAGATGCGCAGCCATGAGAAACAGCAGCACGGTCCCAAACAAGGAGATAAGAGCACTGGAAACCCAGACAGAGCATCAAAAGCAGGGAAATGAAGGAATCAGCAGAAACAGCCTTAGGAGGGGGATCTGGAAGCTGTGACGGTTTCCTCCCCCACTTTGGCAGAAAAAATCTATTGAAACCTCTTTTGGGGTTTGTAGGACTGTAGTATAGTAAGACGGCGAAGTCAAATCTGCTGAAACAAAAATCAAACTATATTTATATAAAGACTATTGCTGTCATGATTCATCTATGTTTTGATTATGTTGCTTAAAACACTTCATACCGGCCTTCAGCAAGTGCAGCAATATATTCAGGTTTTCCTTTCATTGGAATTGGGGCAGGTGGGTGTTAGGTGCGCACAGGTATCAGTGCTGACGTGAGGCCGGCACGTCGACAGTGACACGCCGCAGGTTCATGCGCTGCAGAGGGCACCAGGTGCCTCTTCGCTACTGCTGAGACCTAGGCCTTCCCCTCCAAACTTGACGGAACGGGGAGACGCGGCCCAGCACAGAGGCAGCTACATGAGCCATCTGGCCATACCTCACCCCTGTGTGAAGAGGGCTCCCAATCACCACCGAACTCATATTTTGATATTATCCTAATGCCATGTAGATTTTCTGAATAACTACGCCACAGTTACCTCTCGTAATGTCATTCTATAAATCTTGCCTACAGGTACCTCTATAATTCAGATTCCATGCAGGTGAAATCTGGAAAAAATGAAAGGATTTAACACAATGGAAACAATAATGTCTTTAATAATATCAATTTCGGTTCAGAAAGGTTCACTCATACAAACTGTTTTCCTGCCTCTAATCATTACAAAGTTTTATGTGTTTATGTGACATTATCTTTTCTTTTACAAAAGGTATTTCTGATTACAATCACACATATTTCCCAGTGCTGTTATGCATGCTTAGAAACTTCATGTAGTATTTTCATAAAATACCATTTGAGAACAAAAAATGAAAAACAGTGAACTCAGCCCACTCCAGATTTTCTAAGGGAGATATTTTAGGGTTGTGTTTTTTAATCCTCCCTCGACAACTCTGTTCAGCAGTGCTTAAACAAAAACATGAGCCAGGAAATTGGTCTCTGAATGATACTCCCGTCTATCTGATACGGAATAGCAGGCCTGATGTGCTTGGCAGAAACGCAGTAACAAGCTGGTTTATTTAGAATTCATTCTGGTTGTACATGGATAGAATTCTTCAAAAGTACTTTAGGGGAAAAAGAACTTAGGACAGAAGACAGAACTTACTGCAGGGAGAAGTGTGACCTGCAAAACCCTGTCCCCACACTCTCTCTTGATAGAGAGATGACAAGCCCAAGAACAAGAGCAAGTCCTGATTCCCCTGCCCTCCTCCTTTCTTCAGTGCATTCAGGCTTGGAGATACACTAAAGTTCTGCCTTCTACCTTCCACATGATAACTGTTTTCTTCCTTCTCATTAGTGGGTGAGAACTTGAACAGAAAAATAGGAACGGAGCAGAAAGCCTATTTGAAATTAAACAGTAAGCATTTGGGTAAAGGTCTAGTGATAGTATTAAAAAAAAAGGAGTACAATTTGTATAGATGAAGATCTCAGATATAAAGAAAGGTAAAGTTTTTTTTTGTTTTTAAATAACAGGAAAGTTTCTACTTTTCTCATTACTATAGTGTAACTTGTAATTTAATGTGAAGGGCTCAGTGAGCAAGAACATGTGCTTGTGCCCAGCTACACAAACATAAATGTACATAGTGCAGGAGGTAAAGAAGCACAACTCTAGTTTAGTTTATAGATAGGGAAAGGATTTCTCTCCATCTGGCCTGCTTTTTGTGTGAGAGAGAGTATGTTTACAGCTAATCAGAGGGATAAATAAGGATCTAAGTTTGCATTAGCAAAACCCAATATAACCTTATCATTAATACAGTAGAAGCAAGATCATCTCTTATTGTCTGAACTGGTTTCTTTTTGTGGATGATCTTTTAGGAGGTTAAAGATGCAAACAACTACTCAAGAGTGAAAAGCATGTATTTTTGGCAAGTTATTCTTCTCTTTTCAGATGAATTAGGACTTTTTCTTTAGAAAAACAAATAACTGAACAAAAACCCTCTGATTAACTACAGCATCAAACATTTCAAGTACTTGCAAAAGACTTTACCAGTGTTTCTGAACCTGACTAAAATCTCAATGAAAATCAGTATTCCAGGAATAAAAAATAGATTTACTTACTATTTCTTTTATGAAGTCACTAAATATTTCATTTTAAAATTTCTAAATTGTATTTTGCTTTCAGAAAAATGTTTTGAAATCTCTAAATAAAAGGGCATTTAACAGATTCTGGGGGAAGTCTCCACTAACTGATTTCAACAACCCAAGTCATTGGAGTACTATTCATTATAAGCCTTAAACAGCAATAGGTATCTCTCTGGTCTTTAATAGAGAAAGATCAGGCCTCTGGTTGCTCATAATTCTGCCTCTTAATAATAATTAGACTTACAGTCATATTATTTGTAGCAATCAGAATAGAAATGATTAGGCAGAACTGAGGAAGTGAATTTACATCACATTACAATTTTACCCCTGAGTTCCTAATTGGTCAGTGACACATTCATTTTTATTATTGTGTTTTGTCCTAAAAGACACCAACAGAAGAGAAGACTGACTTCCCTCAAGGCTGAAAGGCCAATTTGGGGTAGGGAGCAGGACTTCTGGCCTCATCCATGAGCTCTCTCTATAGAAATGCTTCTGCGTGCCTCGTCTCTGCCCCAGGAACAACAGCCCACTGAGGTATAAACCTCTGTGATGGTGTTGACTCCATGAAGCCCTCAGATCTACTTGTACACACCAAAGATAACTCTCACAGAGATTATTTTGATTTGTTTTTGGAAACTCTTAAGAGCACTTACACTGATCTCTACTATTTGTCTGTGTTTAAAAAGCATTTCCTTCCTCCCTAGTTTGACTATGGATTCACTTTAAATGGTTTGCAAACTACATGTTACATATTTTTAAAACAACTTAACCAAGTAGTGTTAGCCACCTGAATTAGACTTAAGTAGATTTTCATTTTCTATTACGCTCTACAAATGGTGAGGTGAATGGGCACAGATATTTCTCAGTTTTGGGATTATCCTTTTAGCCTTCTCTTTTCTATCCTTCCATTCTTCAGTCATTGTACCCTTCAGGTTGGAAGCTGTGACAATTTTTTAATGTCTTTGGGTCTTTTCTCAGGGACTTGTGAACATTTTGCTTTCAGTGTATTCTCTAGGAAAACAAAAAGTAGACTTCTTTAAAAGAATACATAAAAAGCAGAAATACCAAAAAGAATTTGGGTGAAAAATTCAAAATTTAAACTTAATTTAATCAATGAGATGTAATATCTTATTACATCTAGAGATACACTTAGAGATAGTTTTTCCTTTCTGGCTTTTTTTCAGTCTCCCTCTCTTTCACCTAGGTCCTATCTTTCAAGCTCAAACCAGAAACCAGTTCTTTTGATAGCACTTCTTATTATACTCCCCCATCAAGGTATTTTTCCAGTTACCCTAGTTTATAATATCAAACAATTTCTACATCCCATATTTCCTGGCAGGGAAATCCATAGTTAGGTTCAGTAGCATTTTTTTTTTTCTCCCTAGCCTCAAGACTATTGTATTTTGTGGGGAAAAATACTATTAGCAATCCTTATTATTCATTCAATATTTTAACCAAGGAAGTAGCTCCACTCCAGCAGATACAGAAAACAGATCTACAGACTTTCAGAAAACATTCACAAAAGACTACTGCTATATATTCAGTGTCACTAGTGACCTGTACTAGCAGGTCATATTCAAAATATTTGCTTACATTCCTCCTCTTTCCAAATCTATTGATTTGAAATGTAGACATAAAACTGGCACTCATTCATGCAAAGAATGGTCATAGTTAATTTATAAAAACTATCTCATAAAAACCTTGAGTAAGTCAAATCTTGGTCACACTTCTGTGAATTTGGTGTAATTCTTCTTCACTACCCAATAGTTCTATAATAAGAGCTATCTCTTAATGTTTTCCATATGAATAGGTATTACAGAAAAAAAGAACTGATAAATTTCAAGTTAGGAAGTATTTCAGAGCCAAATATTGATTTCTAAGTTGCTCCTTGATTTAGAGAAGAATATCTAGTCTCTTCAAACAGTGCTTTAGCCAATAAACGTGAAATATGGACAAAACTGAGATGTAGATAAATGAAGTCATTTTGTTAACAACCACTGGGGCAATGAGCAGCACACAACCCCGCTACATTCTAAGCAACATAGTCTCAAACATGATGCAACAGTTATCCCTTTTTTATTCTAGGAAACTTTCCCACTCAATAACATACTTCAGCAATACAGTTCTGACTAGAATCTACATGCATTATCAAGTTGTAGATAGTCTCAACTTCAAAAATCTTTAAAGCAACAGATATTAGACTATCTCACAGCAAATAAAATACCTCTGGTTCAGTAAGACATAGTCAGTTTTTCCTACACAGATGCTCTATGTTCATATTACATGGGAATTACCGTACTGAATATATACACCTATTGATTTAATTAACTCTACCATATGTGAGCAGCTTGACAGAGAACAACAAGAAAAGGGGGACACTCATATTAAAGAAGAGACACTTAAACCCTACTCTCCACTTGCTTCTATTTAGACTGGCTGATAGCTGGTCCAGGCATCATGATAAAAATTGAACATAGACCGATTGTATTAAGCGTTACAAAGATTAAATATCTACCTCAATAATTTATGAAAAGGAAAAGGTATGATGAATTAAACTGAAACGCATTGCTACTATTTTCGAGTAATCTTTTTGCTTTACATATTCACAGTAATACTTTGCTTTTCTCCATGGTAGGTGACTTCCCTTGACACTGCTATATTAAAATAAGTAGGTTATATAAGCTGAGTATTAACACATAGCTACAAAGGAATCTTTTTGCCTTATGCCATATTTCTTTCAAAGTTTTAAGTACAAACTGCCAAGGACTCCAAACTCATAATTTTTTACACTTCTAAAACAGAAACATCCATAACCATGAGAACTGAAATCCCAATGCTTGGTCAGTAACAGATGCCTCAGTAGTTAGTTACCACATAATCTTTGCACCCCAAAAGGCAGATTGTTCAGTAAATGACACAGTTGGGGTCAGGAAAGGGAGAATGAAGCAAAGCATGTTTCAAACCCTCCAGTGCTTTGTTGGTGGCAGAAAATTTATGCACTCAATTAATTCTCTAAGAGACTCTTATGGGATTTGTATTTCTTCAACCAACTCTCCAAAAAAGCAGGACCATAAATGTAATTCCCTTTATTCCTAGTTTTTAGTTCATGTTCTGCGGCTACAAAAAAAAAACTAAAAAAGCAGTTAACAAACTATTTTGTACAGATTATTTGAATTTTTCATTAATTTACCCTGGATGAAGTATTCAGTGAACTGGTTTTGAATAAAACATACCATCTGGTGATTAATCAAATCCCTGTTCTGATGGAAGCAATAATCTATCTGCCTGGAACCTGAAGGGTATGCAAGGAGAAAACTGCATGCAATGAGAAGACCAGTATTCCCAGTCTGAAAGCATCTAAACCAGACTTATTTGTGAGGAAGGAAATTAAAAAAAAAAAAAAAAAAAAAAAAAATATTTTTTTGTGAAAAAAATTTTTTTTGTTAAAAAAATAAATAAAGGTTACCTTGGGGAGAAATAAGATTAGTTATACGTGACCATTCTACTAATTTAAAGAATGTACTTTTCTATCACTTTAGCTGATTACATGAAACAGTAAAACCCTTTCTACTAAGTACAATCTTCCCTTAATTTATACATCGATATAGTCTCCTTTTTTTTTTCACTACATGGCAAGGTTAATTAGGAATAAGCACATTAAAATCATGGGGTTGTGGCTCTGTAAGACGAGGATCAGAAATTCCCGAAGTTCTATAAGGCCATGCAAAGAAACTGTGGCTATTTGGGTCAGCTGCTGTGCAGACTGAATGAATGCCATAAATGACAGGCTAATCCCAGGGGAGAAGAATATACAAACACGCTGGACGGGTATGCAGATGTGTCAACATGCATGTGAAGTTTTGTACACACACAGAAAGGTCTTTTTTTTTTTTTTTTCCCTAAAGATATTGACCCGCATTTTACAATAACCCTAGCAGCAGTCTACAGAAGATTAAAAGGTAGTGAAGTTTGTTTCCACTTAATGGTCAATAAAGTTTGCCCATGTACAAAAGCCAGAACTCCACTGTGTTTAATAGCAGCGTAACTCAGCTGAGGCTTCTGAGCACATGCTGAGACTGTTTCAGTTTTACCAATCTCTGTCTGACTGAGGTAGAGTTAGACCTTATTTGTAGCTTGGTACAAAGCCATAACTGATACAATAACACGAGTATAAAATGCCATGAGTATAAAAATCCCCAACCAAGTCAACAGAAAATTAAACATGGTTTAAGTATGATGATGAAACCCTGCCTCATTTGGGGGCCTATTTTTTACATGCATAATACCTTTTCAGATGCATATATTTTATTAAAGGTTGAAGAAGGATTGATAGGTGTTATTTATTGTAGTAGAATAAAGGAGGTAAATGGGTTACTCATGTCATGGCTTAATCACATGCTTTTATGCAATTTGTATCTCATACTGTTTGTATCTATACTGTCTCATCCTCTGTACATCCTCTATACAATCCCTTACAAAACAGACTAAATGAAATCTTTTAATACTGTACTACAGATCGCACATCACTTACATTCCACCTTCTTCCTTGTTCATAGCTGGTTAGAACAGGAATGAGCATTAGCGATTTGAACAGGAACACCACCAACAACCAGCTTTTCTAAAAGAAAAAACCACTAGCACATAAAATGTATAGATTAGCATAAATGGAGAATGAACCACAAAGAACAGTGGTTGGTTAAATCTATCACGGCCATATTATTGACAAATAAATGCAAATTTGCATGATAATAGGAAACTGTGTATTTTCAGGAAATTTAAAGATTCTTTAAAATTTTGATTTTACAAAGAGATGGTCAATTAGAAAAGCCAGTTGAATAAAGCCCATTAATTTGTGAAATGGATGCGACTGTACATGCACTTGAAATTATTCATGTGTCTAAGTGACTTTCTGGATCTACAAATGAAATTATATTCCAGGTAGAGCTGAAAAAAGTACAAAAATTCTCCTGCTCTACTCCTCCATTATACAGATCAATCCTCCCAAGTGATTTTGAGAACCGGTGTAATGCTGTATTGTCGCTGGCCTAACTCATTTAGATTTGTACTACTGGAGTTCTAACAGCAGACTGAGAAGTAGCAATCCAATTGCTAACTTTGCTTAATCTCTTTTAAAGTTGAAATGAAAAATCTGACTCTGGGTTAACTCTCCCCCGTAAAAATACAGACCCCATCCCTCAGCAGTGATGAAATAATTCACATGCCCGATAAGCTCTGACACATACTGTATTTCTGTCTAACATAGAGTAAGTCAGTATGTTATAATAGAGCTGGACTCAGTCCTCTATGCTAACTGTATTCATCATTCTTTAAGTAGAAGGAAGTTTACTGGCTATTTTGAGGATAACAATTACCCTGCAGGTGTCCTTTAGAGCATTAGTAATATCTTACTTCTTTCATACAGGAGCAATGAGTGGCAGATTTACAACAGATTTATCAATGTCCATGCAGTGAGCAATGTCCATGAAAGCTATTAGAAATATCAGTTTAATACAAAGTTTACAATAGATCTGTCTCAAAAAGAACAATTGAATTTTCATTATAGTCTATCGTAATGTTGTACACTAATTATTAGGGCTGCTACCTTACAATCTTCAGCAGAAAATCATGTCTTTCTACCCTTTTAGAGTGAATTCCAACACTTTATATAACAGTAGTGATATAATGCCTAAATTCACAGTTTAAGGCAGATACATTAAAACATTATTACTGAAATTTCAAATGTTGGACATGAAAACTGTTCAATGAAATTACCATCCACAATACTACAACATAATGGGACAAACTATTGTCAGCCAATGAATAATAAATGCTATTTTTCACACTCCATTTATTTCTCAAAATAAATCTTTGTGTCTTGTAAAATGAAAAATAGCTACTAATACCTGGAATAATGTTTTCTCCATGTTCTTTCATTCAAAGCTTCCTAGCCAGGCTTCCTATTGAATGCATGTTGCTAAAAAAAAAAAAAAGCTATACAGATACATACTCTGCATCACAAAAGAAATAAAAATGCAGTTTTGTATGATGATAAAAGATGTATAAAACCATTGAATTAAAATAATCACTAACTCAACTACATTTTATAATAGGCATCAAGAAGACAATCTTGATCTTTCTCTTACTTTCCATCTTTCAAAAGACAGGTAGCCCGAAATACAAAAGCAAAGATATATTCTCCATTCTTCTGCTCCAACAATTCAGTTCTTCAGGTACTCATCCCCAAAAAACTTAGCTGAGAAGTTGCAGGCACATTTGATATCAACTGTTTTTGTCCTACAGAGGTAATATCTGCACTATGCGTGCTTTGGGAGCACAGTATATATACTCTTTTTACAGACAGAGATTCATGACCTCTCCTAGCACTGAAGCAGATGAGTTTGAAATGTCAATCCAGTGAACGCTGGAGGTCGTTAGGTCAACAGTTAACGAACTAACAAAACATCACATAAGACTTAAGCAAAACATAAGGTGAAAGAAATTTCAAGTAATTGCCTAATCTGAAATACTAAAACTTGAAACCTATATATAGAGAGTTATTTCCCATTAAGTTAATTTTGATCAAAATTTTTAAAGGTCTTGCTGTTACCAAATTTGTATCAAGGTTTTCAAAACTCAACAGTAGCAATTCTGAAAACACACTTATCCTTCTTCAGACTGTTAATGTGATAAGAAATTTATGTAGTATAATGAAGAAACATACTTCTCAAAGTCAAGTGACCTTAACAGCAATCTTCCTAAATATATATCCTTGTCAACTATTTATTAATATTTTGTCAATGAGCAGAAGCCGAAACTCACTACTGTAAATGCTATTTATCATACAGCTTAATGAAATACTTGTTCCAAAGCCTATTGGGTAAAGATCTATGTAACTAAAGAAAGGTCCACAACAGATGTTTCTTAACCAAAGCGGCATCCAATATAGGATGCTGCCATAAATGCCAATGTCTAACCAAATAACATCTGTGTTATTACTGTCAATATATGAATTTTAAGGAGGAAAAATAAAACCAAAACCCTGTGGTGATTTTAAATATTCTAATAGTTACTAGTTTATTTCAGGAAACAGAAAATAGGCTAAAGAACAATAGTATGTTCTATATAATTCATACACACAAAAGAATATTGTAATAGCTCTTATTTCTCCTTAGGGTTCCTATCAACTAACCTTCTCAAGTTTACTTTCACAATTATGACATTATAGAAGCCATGGGAAAAAAAATAAATAGCAGCTTTACAGTATCCCTTGACATTTACTTTTATTCTTTGTTATTCAGCTGCATTAGCTTGTTTAGCTACTGTGACATTTAATACAAGGAATATATCTTTTACATCTACTTAGAAAGGTCTACCACGTACTTAAGGGGATGATGACTAGGTTCTGCTAATCTATATTTTAGTAGCTTTATATTCACACCTCCAAAAAGCTACCTCATGGTTCAGATTATAAAGACATTTGCTGTAACTCTGAAGTTGATGAAGAGTACTTTGCTTAGCTGATGCTATAATGGCTTTGGTATAACGGTATGCGTTTTCCCTGACATGTTTTTCGTTCATTTTCTAAACACCCACATAATGTTTTCCAGTTTTCTAATGAGCATTGGAATTGCCAAGGCTGGGTGCAAAAGGAAGAAAACGGCTAAGATCCCTTTTATAAAAAGAACAAATAATTTCAAGAGATTACAGCCTGTAATTTCAGCATTTCAACACAGAATTCCTTTGACCAAACAGCTTCAGTTTGCTTCTACATCATACAACTTTACATGTGCCTTGGAAGGAATTACATTTTTGTAATACCCATTAAGATACATTATTATTCTTTCTGTTTATGTCTAAAGTAATGTTCCGCAACTAGCACTTGACTGAAGAGCAGGTTGAACAGTTGCCTCTTGAGTGATTTCAGTAATTTCAGAGAGATCTGCATCTTCATAAAAATATCTTTATGTAACAAGGTAAGCAAATGATTTGCAAATTTTGCAGCTCTTGGATTTACCTTACGATGAGTGCTATACTAGATATTCACAAGTTTTGTCTTAAAACAAACTAAAACAATTTTATCGGGGAAAAAATAAATCTGGATGTTTTATGAGTACTTTATCACATGTAGCAGGAATGAATCTCATGATTGTCTTTTCAAATGTGTTGTGACTTTCTCAAAATAATTTGGTTTTAGGTCCTATCAAACAAACCTATTTTACTAAACATTTAAGAGATCAATACCAAAATCACAGGCTTTGGAAAAAGAAATAATGAAAACTATCTCACAGCAGTTCAGCATTTAGCACAGATTTCCTTAGCTTCCACCAAAAAAAAAAAAAAACCCTTCATTTCCCCTTAATGGCCTTCGTAATGGCTGATGAAAACCTTATTAATTCACCATTAGACGAATGGTAAATTCATGGATGGAGAACCAACGCTGTAATGTATTAGGAAAATGGTGTTGAATAATTCATCTGCTTATGCAAAGGTTAACAATATAATGCTATCAACCCCCACAGTCAGCAAAATAAACCTGATTGGTATGAAATAGGCAATTCAAGAATTTTTAAATAAAACTGAGGCATGTTCTTTCTCTTGGAATTCATGGTCTCTCTCCCTAACCATTTTTCCTGTGAGTTATGGCTCAGTCATGGATGCAGTATTCCTGTACTGAGTGACTTCTCTTGAAAGAGAATGCCACTGCTGACCAGATGACATTTTCCCTAAATTTGCAGTTTTCTTTTGAATACTTTAACTTGAGAATTACTGCAAGCAAGTTACATTGGTGGGGAGGAGCTGGAGAGGGGTGTCAGGAGAACTATAACTTTCCTGAACAATTTCTAGAGCCAAACTGAAATATTTCAAAGCATCTTTATGAAATCCGGTGCATATTGCTGAAGTATGACATCAACACAAACAGAAGACTTCAAGTTACACATCATCACTTGCTCCTCCAAATATATGAAAATAACATAACCTATAGAGATAAAAAAAAGAAGGGGAAACCTCCCAACAGTTTAGGCAATTTTTTTAATTTGGCAAGGATGACCTCAAATTAGCATTGCAAAATGAACGGAAATCTCCTTCCTGGAGTCTCAAGCATAAAATGATGTTTTATTTCAGAGTATCCTTATTAGTTTACAAGTTGTAGGTGAAAGGGAGTACAAACACCTCTCTTTTGTCTATATGGATACTTTGAGATTGTTCAATGAATTTCTTGTGTTAGTTTTGATACAAGTCTACAAGTCCACCCATGTCGTTAGTTTATGCAATGTTAAAAACAGATTTTAATCTACCTGCTGTTATCAGGTGCAAATTAATGAAGGGGAGGCCACCTGGGACTTATAAGCCTTCTTTCAGCACACTGCTGTTAAAACTATAGACATTTTCCCATTCTCCCTGGGCTGCATCTGCCCTGGGATAAATAAACAAACTCTTCTAATCAATCTATGCTACTCCCTGACACTCAACCTCACTTCTTTTTTTCCCACTACCTCCCTTTTCAATTATTATAACTACACAATACTGTCTGTCACTAGAACATCTAGGCTGTGTTTTTCACATAACATTTTTAAGGTACAGCCTTTCCTTTCAATTTAAACAGATAATACTCCAATTCAGATGCTCAACATTTTTCATCTCAATGACAGAAATACCCTTTTCTACAGCCTCTTGAAAAATGCAATCTTGTCCCACTCATATACTACAGAAAGAGCTTTAATGCTTTGCTGCTTTGCCCATTTCAGCTCTATTTGCGATCCTCCATGGGGTCCCCTTCTCTGCTTAGCCTGCAAGGTCTGTAATAATTCCTCTAACACTCAAGTAGTGACTTCTCCCCCTAAGCTGCACATATACTAGCTTCCATCTCCACGTTTAATTCATTAAAAGGCCACTTGGGGGCTTTCTGCCTTCCTATTTTTCTAACTAGTTATCCCCCATTCTGCATAAATGTGTGTGTGCGTGTGTGTATATATATATATACACACATATATGTATCATCTCACAATTCTCCCTATATCTCCAACGCTCCTGGTTCATGCCTGTGGTGTGTAGATTTTACAATGTCTGAAAGAAGAGTCTTTCCAGGTAAAACACATCAAGCTTGTTGTAACCTCAGAAAGTTTCTGATTACTCTCATGTCAAGTTTCACACATGATACACATTAATTAATTTCAAAATTTGTATCAAGGATATTGTTAATGTAACAGCTGAAATATAATGTAAAGCTGAGTGAGACACTTCAGGATGAGCCATCAAAGGATACAAGAATACTGGTCCATTTTTAGCCAAATGATAGGTGATGAGTCAGATTCATGAGATGACTGGTCTAGCAAAATGAGGTTGACAGGGCCTAAGCGGTGAAATAATGCGTATTTTAGTTGAGGTTACTTCCCAGACTATTACCTGAATGACAAAGAAATAAATAACTGGAAGAGAAAAATTAAATCTAGACTTCCCAGAGGACTTCCCCAAAAAAACATTAGCTATCAAAAACAAAATGTTCCTCTGGGAAGTATCTTTCTCAAATGAACACAACCTACGTGGTCAGAAAGACAGAAAATGCAACAAAGTGCCTGAACTTTATGAGCATATAAATACCTCCCTGTACAAGATTCGTGTCCAGTCTGGGAAATACTATTGTACTGTCCAGTGGCGAACAAAAGACCACTCTAGTGTACAACAAGGTAATGGAGGGTTTGTCATAGAGTTGTCACTCAAACAATGATAAAAGAAGACATTTTCAGGTATAAACAGGAACAGCGTCCCAGTACCAGTTCTTCTACTGCGAGCTTGGCATCCAAGCAGTCTTAGTTCTTTAAGGTCTAGAAAAGGAAAGCTTTAATATGGAGATTCCCTGGCTACTCCTCCTTGTTTACATTGAACAAGAAACTTTTGTTCAATTCATCAAGTCTGGCCTAAGTGACGTGGAAAGACGCTATTTTTTTGAAAGAGAAGACTAAACAGATATATGAAGTAAATAGGAAGTTACATATTACAGAATTTTGTACGAATCTTGCAGGAATTACTTATCTTTGTGACAGTGGTCTGATTTGGAGTTCTGCCTGGCATGGAGATAATGAGGAAAGGATTATATGCCTTTCGATGAGCACATTACATGGTTGCAGATCCAAGTAATGATTACAAATTAAATGATTACTTGGACAATTAGGATCTACACTTAACACCCCACTGACAAGACAAATTGCATTTCATACCTCTAAGGTTACTGATTCAAAACGCCTTGAGATGACCTCATTGCATGAATGCACAGATGGAAGTTTTTATTCACAAAAAATCCCTAGAGGGAAACCCAAGATTCACCTCAATCACAAAGAGCAGGCTAAAACACACTGCTTTTCATGAAGGCTTTTTCACCAAGACTATGCTGGAAGATTAATTTCTGCCAGGACCATTCTCTTACCTTCTTGCATAATGGTCACCTTTCTGAGCTGAAGATAGTAATATCCAATCCAAACAAGTTTTTAACTTGACCAGGAGAATTCTGGACTCTGCATTATCTCCTGGATAACTGCATTAATAATCTGGTTATACTTGGCAAATGTCACTTATTTCCTACCATGTGGTCTAGAAATCCATGCAGGTGCACTAAGCCCCAGAAAAACTTCAAAAATAACTTGGAACAGAACATCCATTCCCAAGGAGCTGATGTATTTCATTACGGAGATACTTTTAATTTTCACTTGCACTGCTATGATATCACTAACCATCTCAAAGATTTATAGAGGAAGGATAGTTCAGCACCAGCTATACACAGCACCAGCAGCCAGTGGTAAGAGAATCATTTCCTGTTTGAAAATGCCACTTCCACCTCGAGAGAGTGCACAGGGAAATAAGGTGTCTAGAGAAAAAAAATCTTAACACTTTGCTGTCTAAGAGAGCCTGATGTTTATAGTAGTAAGTCACAGGCTTCACTTATAAAGACTAGTCAGCCATTTTGTTTTCATGCAACTCATTTCTTACACTTGAAACCATCTTCATTTACCTGTTTACAAAGAAATTGGAAAGTACAAGTAAATATTGTTTTTGGATTGCAGGTAACACCACTTTATCTCTAACCAAATACACAGGCAGTAACTCAGTCCCTGCGTACTGTAGCTGCTGCTGTTCATAAACCAACGGGCTCTTGTGGTTTATGTCATCAGCAAAAAAACAAAGTTGAATTACAGCCTTGCACTCAAACTCTGTGTTCTGCTCAGAAAATGCCAGTTTTTCAGAAAGTGCAATTTAGAGACATGGGATCTAGAGACCTATAAAGAGTATTTCTTCCTGTCAGTGCCAAAAAATCCAAGCCACACTATTCAAAAGGAAAGCAGAATAAAAACAGTTCAAAGTACATCTAGAAGTTCCATAGATTGCAGAATGTTTTCATTAATTTTCCAAGAACTTAACAAAAGCAACATTCCATATGATCCCTCCAGAGATGTTCTCAAAAGTTAATCAGGTATTGGGCCACATCCAAGAGTGATGGTCTTGGAAAAGGAGTACTTGACTCAATACACATTAATGATCTGTGGAAAGATGAGCAGCAAATACCTGACTTAAAAGGCCCATTTTCAAAGATCGTGGAACAATTTACTTTATGAACTAATGCAAGAAAGTATTCTTTCATTAAGATTTCATTACAAACTAATTTGAGGAATGCAGTCCAGAACCTGTAGGAGGGGGATCATTTCTGTCTTTGCTGCTGGTTGTCTGAAAAGTTAGTAGTTACTTGATTGTAACCAAGTAATTGAAGTATCGGCATTTAGGAATATACTTATGTTTATATGTTCTCAAGCTGCTGTAACACCAGACACTTCCCCAAAACCACGTATCCCAGAACAGCTACAGGCAGCAGGTGGATAATGCATTTTGAATTAATGTTACACATAGGAGAGTCCTGAAGCACCTAAGCCTGAAAATAAGAAATAAAAAAAAAAAAAAAATCCAATTCTGTAGCCATCTCATGAGAAACTTCGTTTTGACCTGTTTCTTGGCAGACATTTCTTTCAGGTGTCCAAATTTACATTGGCAGTGACAGTAAAAAATACACTTGACTAGTGTTCCTGTGCATGTAAATCGCACCTTTCTCACATGTGTCAGTTTTTGGACAATGGAAATATGGAACCTCTTCGAATTCACTAATGTAAAGCAACACGAGTTCTACTCTGACAGTGGGAGCCCCAAGAGCACAGTACTTTGCAACAAGAGCAGAACTGTGAGATTGTATGACATCCTATGTATTCAGCTGGGTACCATATCCCGTTATGCAGAAGACAGAAAGAACAATTATTTACAATTTAATTTTTATATGAAAGAGAAATTTTATTATGTGTCAAGTAGTGTGCATGATGATGCATAGAAGTTTATCACAGGTGACAAGGGGAGGAGGAGACGGCTTCTTTACACTTGAAATAGAGTCACTGCAAAGACTGCAGGTTAAGAGGTTTATCAATGACAAATTCATATATAAAACGTTTCCATAGTTCTAATGGCTATGGGTTGGTTTAAGATTTTAAGAGGCTATTTTCCAGAAAACGCAGCTGCAGTTAAATTAGGCATATGCAGATGACAATCTTCTGATACAGAGTCAGGATTTACAGAAAAAACAATTTTAAATTATTCCATAGTCTTCATGGCTAAGAAGCTGAATTTCCCTATGTGTGCACTTCTTTTTTTATGACTGTTTAATCAAAAATGGCAGTGACAAACAGCACACCTTACTTAATTCTCATCCCACATCAATTTGGGATGCTTTGCAAATATATCTCTACATGCAATAACTGCAGCTGTACTAAGATACTGTATAGGATCCCCACATAACTATTTGCTCCCCAGCCACCTAAACTCCTATGCACAAATGTTATATGAGCTAGAGAGATATGTGAAGGGCACATGTCTTTTGGTCTGTGACTGGTCTTTTCCTGGAACTATATTTTGATTCTTAATCACATATCTGTATTTATGCAGGAGAAGGTCTTCCCACATTTGAGGCTATTTCAGATCCTAACTGTTGACTGCTATAGTCCTACCTCTCCCCTGCTCCTTGCTGCACGTTTTGATACTCTTTATTTCATGTCCGTGAAACTGAGTAGTTCCATCACAGTCTGGAAGTAGCACCAAGGGAGGAGGCTGGAACAGACAGGGGCTGGTGGGAAGAAGAACAGGACCTTTTCATTTTTAATTTTTGTGGAAACTCCAGATGTTTCTCATCAAGCAATGAAACGTTCTTTTTTAACGCTATTTTGAAACACTTCTATATCATTTTATTTTTTTAAAGAGAAGCTTAAAAAGATGCTTCATGGTATTTTTAGAAGCCAGAGAGGTTCAGTTTCCCATATTTCAAGTGTGCCAGAAACTGTTATATTAAGAGGAAATATTAACAATCTATTTAAACTTAAAAAAAAAAAAAAAAAAAAGATTTCAAATGAGAGAAGTCATTTTTACAAATATGGAACAATTCAGAATTTAAACTTACACATTTTTGTAAGTTATAAAACAGAATTTGCCTTCCAATGGGCAGTTTTAAATGTAGGTTATATTTTCAAATAACTCAAAGGATGGAATTGCATGCAAAATAAATAGCAATGTTTACATTAAAGCAATTTAAGTGAAAACAAGAATCAGAAATATTTATATACACAGTACATGCTTATTAAGCAATTCAATTGCACTTCAATACAAACAAACAATAGCTTCAAAACAGACATATGAGTGGTGTTCATTTAAAAGATGACTTTTAAAATTCAAAGATCTGTAAGAATTCCAGTAATGGTGACTGCAAAGACTGAAATAGAAGGGTCCAAATCAAGGTTAGTTGTCATGAATACAGATAACATAACAATAAATCCAGCAATTAAAAAAAATAGATTACAAAAGTGGTGATTTTAATTTATAATTGTTTTAAGATAGACCGGAGCACCATTATGAGAAAAAAATCTTATAAATTTCAAGGACAAATGATATTGTCTGAAGCTTAACTTTCTACTGGAAACTTTAGTAATGAAACAATTCCACATGTCTTGAACCCTGACTTTACAAGTTTCTAATGGAGAGGATTGAATTGTGGAAAATTTAACAAGGATTTCAGAGAAAGTTGCAATCTCTACACTCTCATCTCCTTGTTTGGAACTCTTATTAAGTATGGATGCCAGATTTAGCATGTCATAACACCAACAGTTTATTTGGTATTGGTACTTAAACTTTGCAACTGCTAATAAAGCAGTTAGTCTGCATTGCAATTTACAAGGTGATGGGACGCAAGCTGGATACCAGGGCAAGAATAAGGGATCTTCTCCATGTCAGTAAGCTTGTGAATTAAGACATTTATCACATCTCAGATGTGACGGTGATTGCTTATGTCAGCTCAAAGCCAAAACAATGTGTTCAATATGCTTCCATCTCCCTCCAAAAAGACTCTTCAGAAGGTATACCACTACGAAGGAAGAAAGATTACAGAAAAAAAAGAACTCCTTTAGATAGCCACAGAAACAATCATTTCATTTTACATTTGCTAAAAGAATGAGACAACACAATCTGGACCAAGATATTTTGAGCTGTATCCACAGCTACCATAACCTTCTGAAAACAGAAAGAGTTCTGGTGACTTAGAACAGTTCACCAGCTGGCCCTTTAATCCTAGACAGTGGAAATGTAAAATCTCAGTACAAATACTGAACACCTACTTGCCAGGCTGACTCACAAAATTCTTATATTTGACAAAAACTTCCAAATGGCATTATCACAGAGGCACTTCAATGCTAGGCATGATTTGTACCTTAAGAATTCCATATTAAAGATCAATGTGAAGATGGGATGCTATTTAAATTAAAATATTAGGGTATAATCACTTGTTATTCTGTTTCTATTTGCTCCAACACTTTCTTAAGTCCACAAGACTTGCGGTCCGCTTTTAATGTCATGTTCTCCGCTTCATTATTTCTCAGCCGTCACTTGTGCAACACACTGGCACAGAAGGAGATGCCTCACTGTGGTGCCATGTAACTGGCAGGTGTGTTCCAGCACCCCTGTGCCCCTCGAGACTGGCTGCATTTGCAAAAAGCTGTCTCTCCTTGAGTGAAAATTAAGGAAGAAAAGAAAGGAAGTTTGAAACAACATCAGCAACCTGACAGTCTTAGATTTACCTTCTGGGAATTTGCATATGTCCTATTAATGTTTATTTTGCACAAATTTAGAATATATATATTGACAGTTTTACAGGGTTAATATTGTAATTTTTGAAAAAAGTTTTTTTGTAATTATTCCTCCTAAAGTGACATCTGATATTCCTCATAGCCAGAGACAAGCATTTGTTTGAAGAATACATCAATAGGCAGCATTTTGTAGGCAAATGTACTCTAGAAGGGACAGGGCTATTTTTGGACTGTTAGCAGCAAGCCCAGGTTTCAAATGCTAAATTCAATTAGAATGGAGCTGCCCAAGTGTTCCAAACTATGTCTTCCACAGACAGTGAGTTCACAAAATGGCAAACTTTCCTTTTTTCATCTTATAGAAAGCACAATCAATTACTTTGCATTTCTGGAACTGTGGTGGTCAGGACTGAATTTGAGTCACACTGACAAAATAAAGAAAACTTGGATTTTACATGATTTTAGCATTAGGTAGGTTGGGGAAAAAAAGACTAAATTTATGACTGAATGCATAATGTATTTTTAATATAAGACTACATTATAGCAAAATACTTCAATTTCATTCTGTATCTGATTTCTTACAGTAAAGTCCCTTCTCAGTTAAAAGGATGAAAGACATTTCAGTATCATTGAAATCTAACAAACTCTATTGATATTACAAACATGCTTGCTGCACTGACAAATTTGTATTCTGTTTAGGTTTCCATCAAAATCTGTAAGGTTTATATTATAGAATTCCAAGTGACAGGTGCTATGCAAGCAGTAATATTAGGATTTTCTGTAGAGTTTTGCTGCAGCTTACTAATAAGGAATATATGCCAGGCCTGAAGGGTAGAATGCTCTGGCAAAACAGATTGTGATCATAAATTAACAAGAAACAAAAATTATTGAACAATTTTTCTTCTGTTGAAAGAACAAAGAAAACAGTACTAGTGCTATTAGAATTTTTAATATAAAAACATTTTAATTAGCAAAATTAAATACATTTAAAGAGATATTTGCTCAATTTATTGCTATTTATCATTTTTTTTCTGCTAAACTGCAGTTCAGTTGTATTTCAGATTTGTACCGTGCTTTTCAGGTTTCATGATTCATTGACAGGAAAGGGGAAGAAGCAAGTAAGCTGCTGAGCAAGTAGAAACCTCTTTGATGATGTTTACAGAAATACAATAGTTTCAGATGAGAAAGATTATAGGGTTGTAAACAGTATTTACAGTATCTGCTGGTAAGAGATTTGAATTCTGTCAGAAAAATAAAAGCCAGTTTTACTGGAGTGTCAGAGTTCACCTGTATTCTTTCAGTGAGAATGTGAAAGGTCTAGAAGCTTCGTCCTACACAGCCTCTCAAGAGGAAGAAGTTTTTTGCTCTCTCTTCTCTTTTCTAACAAAATTAATTAAATAAATAAATAAATAAAAAGTCTAAGAAGATGAGAACTGGAGTATAAGGAGTCCCAGGCTTTACCTCTGGGAATTGACACCTATCTTTTCTAAGTAACTGGCCAATAAAAGTGTCATTAGTATTTACATGCCAGCCTAGAGAATTACTGATTACTATTTAAGATTTGATAGAGAGCAAAGGAAAACATCTTGATATAGATTTTTTAAATTTTTAATTGACTGCATCTTCTTTGCATTATTTTCTGATTAGCACAGACATGAAAATTGCTGTTGCCTTGCTATTAAATGACAGAGATAACAAGCAGGCAATGAAAAAAAAAGTTTTTTTTTTCTTTTTTACTTATTTTTTAAAGTTCAAAGCAGATCCAGGAGCTCTGAAAATATACAGAATATTTACAATATTTAAAAGGTTACAAGACTATTAAAATCTTTTAAGATCCCTGAGAGTGGCCAATGAAGAAACAACTCAGTAAAGTAAAAACACCCTAAAAAGTAAAAGGTGAAGATTAAAGTTCATCAAGTTTGGGCTATGGAATGCCATGGGGTAGTACAATTTAAAAGTCAGGCAATCTTCTGGAAAACTCCTGGTCCCAAATAATCTCCAATTTGTAACCAAAATAGTAGATAAAACTGCTTCTCAAGCATCAGAAACAGGTAAAAATAAAAAATGATTTCTGAGCTAGGCACTCTCGATCAATAGTCCACTATGGCCAGTTTATTCGCCTGAAACCCTGATACTAGAAACACAGCTCAGGAACTAGATCAAAATACTGAACATAGTGCAGAGATGCCACCCCAGAGCTCTGGCAGGGCTGCCCAGCCACACTAAGCAGGATGGCCCTCCACCTGGGAGAGACAAGCCCAGATACTGAATGGATCCTATTTTAATGTCAGACTCATGCATTTAATGGACATGTCACGCTCTACTAACATGAGTTTTCAGTGCTCTTAAAATATCACACTGGACATTATTCTAACACAATTTAATCAGGAATTAAAAAGAACAAAAATAAATGTTACTATCTGTATCCAAAAGAAAGGAGGGATCATTTTTAGCAAAGCATAAATGAAAACGTTAATTCTGTCTTCTTCTGCTACCTAGGCATTCTCAAGCAACCAAAGATCTAACAAGTTTCCCATTAAACTTGTTTTGAACAGGGATTCAGAAATACCACTACAAGGTAGCTGTAAGGAAATGATGCCAAGAGGTGCTGTAACCAGCAAACTGAACCTATTATTTAACGTTGAACAAAAGATCATTTCTGGGCTGCCTCTCTGGAAAGAAGTTTTCTGATCTTTCTCTCTTTTCCTCTTCTTTCACTTTGTATGTAGCTTAAACTATATAAAGCTTATAAAATAATCACAAAACTAGGCAGCATATTAAACCAATTAATAGCTGAAAAAAGGATCAAGTATCACTTCACTTTCTCTGTCCTAAACAGGTATCTTCTTCTAAGCATTCTATCATGTCTGAAATTCTATGCTGCAGTAGCACATTATTGGAAACTGTGTGAAAAGTTATTTTATATTTTGCACCATAGAATGTGGCTTTTGAAACAATAAAGCAATTTGCAATTTCTTCTATCTCCTTTCTACTTTTTTTTTCCATCCAGTGCCTGTTACAGAATTCTGACATTATCTCTAGGAGTTACCATGATGAGCAGCAATGTTTGGGGCTGTCAATCTTCTAAACTCTCTAAGTGGGCCACTGCCTGGAGCTGTATGAAACTCGGGCTTCTGAACATCGTATTCCTGTTTGCTCCCATTGGGTATTTTTTTTTCTGTGTATCTTCCATCAAAAAAGATTTTCATCTTGATGATGTCATTAAGTTTGTTCCCTTTTCTTCATTTTATAGCATAATCTTGCGTTTTATGTGGCATTCTGAACTAGAAAAGAAACTATATTGGAAATCCTCCTTCAGAGAAGAAAGCAAGCACCACATGGCCTCCACGCCTTCTACTACAGACATGATGAATCCATAGCAGCATCTCCTTCCTCACCCCCAACCCAGCCAGGTGGATGCAGTTCACAAACAGTGGGTTGATTTTTAAGAGAGAAAGTCTTAATCAACATAAAAAGAACTTACTGCTGTGTGTAGAATCACTGAAAATTCTGTGTATAAAACAGATAAGAGCTCATGCAAATACCTCTCTAGGGATTTAGCTGATTTCTCTGGGCACACTAAATCATCCAGTTTTCTATTGTTCCCTAGTGGAAAATCTGTAGAATTTAATCCTGCAACTTGCTCACAAGTTCACCTAATATTAAATGCATGAAAAGTTTGCTTACATGTTTAAGAGTTTCAACCTAAAGTAATTCTAGTCTCTTAAAATATTATAGCTGTTTTCAAAACTGTTCTAAAATACAGAATCTTTCATACTAAATTGTATCCTTGGTGTATAGATATTTAAGACAATGTTATAGCAAGAGTGACCTTTCAAACAAACTCTACAGGATATACTGAAATTTGCAAAACTACCAGTTTTCTTGAACTGAACTGGTATTTTCCACAGAAAATGTGCTGGTATTCTGTATATACACTGTACAATATATTACATGAATACAGATATATTTACATGGAATCCCCCCTTAACATGATTATTACAATCTTTTAAAATATAACCACACATTAAAATGTGTGTTTCCTTGTGGAACTGAAAAAGTAAGCACAGAAAGAGATCCCCTAGACAATTTGGAGTAACTTAGTACTGCATAAGGCATATAAATTTGGCCTTCTTAATGGTTACTTCCCTTTACTGCCTCCATCAAGACTTCTAGAATGCCCTAGCAAACTCGCTCACTGTCAGGCCCAAAGACTCTCAGAATAGTAGCAAAGTCTCAGCTCACGTTTAATTGTGGAGAGCTAAAGGTTCAACAAAGGCATAAAAACAAAATCACATATACAGTTATTTAATGAGTGGCAACATAAACAACCTCCTATCAAACCCATCTTGTTTGCTAAGAATAAAGACTTGGCAAGCAAGAGGTTTTTTATTGATTCACTTATCAAGATAGCTCTTTGATACGTGATTCTAAGCTTCCTTAAGATACTGGCATAACTATTGAGCTCTGTGTAGTTAACAAAGCTTTCACTGTTTGGTATCCAGTTCATCCCAGGTGAGTTCAGTGACAGATCTGGAGGCTAGAGATGCAACTTCTGAACAAACCACTCTGCTCCTTTCTAGTTAAAAAATCCTTTCAGTCAGCATGACTGTTCTGATCATTATGCTATGGGGAGAGAAAACTGGACCAGTGAGATTCAGACATGATAGAATAACCTGTATCTACAAAACACTATGATATTTCTCTAAACACTTGTTTGTTAATTCCCATCTGTGCTGATCCTAAAATACACTGAAACTTCTCTTTATGTATGTAGACTGATCAAAATGATACATCATTCAGGTATGCATATACCATTCCAGCATCAGTTGCACTGTGTAAAAAGAACCAGAGAGACTGCATTTATCTTAACATTCTTCTAAGCTGAAATGATCTATGAGAATTGCATTCCACTCCTATGAACTTGTCTTCTTATAGTCAGATGAATTAGTCTAATCCATGGAAACATGCACGCATGCATACAGCACATGCAAGAGCATCAAGGGAAAATAATCTGTAAGTTCTTTATGTCTGGAAATAGGAAACTTAAATATTTAAACTATTTAAATATTTAAAAATAATATTTTTTTCTAATTAAAAATTTTAAATATTTAAACTAAATTCTTACAACTTTGTTTCTTTGTTTTCAGAAGTCTTGTTAAACATTTCTAAACTGTCAGAGGCCAAACATAAAAAAAAGGCAGGGGCACATGAAAGAGAAGGCAATGAGAACATTCCTTAAGCATTCTTGAAGTGGGAGCAAATATATTGAATAAAGATGGATCCAGGGATAAGATTGGAGGAAAAGTCACTGTGGGAAGGTTCTAGAACATAAGAATCATAAGAAAATCAGTATGTTTATAATAACATTAAATATTGTGCAATGAGTTATAAAAATTCAAATTTTGAAAGAGGTCTGTATCAAAATATCAGAATCCCAGCCAGCCTCAAGGAAAATTTAGCATCCCACACTTAAGTAACATCCAGTATAAAACAAACCAAAAGACAGATGAGTAATCTGACTGACTCAGGAGGTGATGGAGATGGTCATGATTAAAGGTCCACAAGGGTAAAGGTCTGAAACACTGCATGAGCCTGTTTCTGGTGAGGAAATCTGAGATGAAAAATGCTTATATAGTAACCTTCTAAAATAACAGCTATTCATATCAACTGGACCTAAGCACTCCTCACCGGAAGCAATCTTGTCTACTATGATTATGCAGCTTCTGTAGCGACTAGTCTTGGATGCCTATGAAGAAATTACATTTCCTGATCTAATCTTTTCCTTACAAGCTGCATTCCATGCTTGAACTACCAACTCTAACCATTACAAAAACAGCTTTTTTTTTTTTTTTTTTTTTTCAGATCAGGGAGATGAAGATTGTTCCAGCAGAATTCTCACACATATTTGAATAAATTGAATAAGTTTCTGAAATTCATCAAGCCATCTTGTAGATGCTTCTATAGGAAGCATGCTTTAGAAGCTATAAATGATGATTGACCATATAAACACACAAGGACTCCATTTTTGAATTCTTCTATGTATGGAAAACAGAACATGTATGTACACATTTTATAGGAACCTGGAACATTATTCATATCTTTGCATAAACTGGTACCACTTCATGGATGTCTGTGTAGCTATTTCTATGCTCACTAATAAAACAATGTGAATTAATCTATTATTTAGTTATAGACCTATGCAACATGCATAGAAAAAATGTTTTTCTATCATTTTCTCATGAAAAACAAAAGTATGTTTTATATTATCAGAAATGAAATTCTGATTAAGTTTATTTTCTCCTTCAAGCATATAAGCATTTCAAATGGATTTTGTTTCATGAAATGGTTGTATGCATTCCACTATTTTTATTATTGTCTTACCTCAGCCATGTTTGTATAAACTGATATACTAGAGAAGTAAATATTTTTATTTTGATGGTCTAGTATAAATTTTTTAAATGTGCTTTAACATCACAGAAAAGTGCAATGTTAAAGGCACATAGAAATAAAAAAAATCAGAAGATTGTTCTATTACCATTGCCATTTAAGCATTGAAATAGCACATAGGTCTATGTGCTTACAATTTATAATTTATCAAATTTTCCTGTAATCATCATGAAGTTCTTCTGTGAACTAAGGGCTCAAATTTTCCAGAGCGTGACAATTTTCAATTATGCGCTGAGAACACTCAACTTTGTTGAGGGCTTCCTGGCATATGCCCTAAACACGACTGCGTTAGGCTCCAGGATCACTCTGGCATTGCCCACTCAACTTTACACTCAAAACTGAAACCAGAGGTTTTGAAGTTTAATGGTTAGTGTTTTTTTCCAGTAAAGCACTGTGCAACAGGGGAAGAAGTAAACTTTGTTCTCTTATTTTTTGGGCCTTGGACCTTGTTTTAGAAGATATTGTTCTGACCCAATAAACCTCCTATCAAAAAAGGGAATCAGGAGTTAGAGTGATTCATGATCAATTCTACAATTTTCTAATTGATGTGGATTTTTAATTCCCAAATTCTACTATCAAGTCAAAAGAAGAAAGATTATTCTGAAAACACTTCTGAGTCATAAAATGATATCTAGAAAAAGATTAAATCCTGAAATACATGCCATTTTTCCATTCAGTTCCCACTTCATGGTGCAGAACCTCGAGTGTCACAGAGGTTAAGTGTGCTACTTTTGAGACACAAGGGATTCTATTCAGCTAGTCCAGCATAAAAGCACCTTGACACCGGTGACTCCTAGAAGATGAATATTTCAGATGTAATTAATAATATATCCCATAAATTAACCATCTTTCTGCCCATAATAGCTTTATATTCCGAGCACAAGATCTGACACCTTCCTCAAACATTAGTATTGTTTCAACTATTGTTTCATATTATAATTACTCAATTTGGGTTAGTTAAATAAAATAACTTCCTGGCAATTCATTATAGGATCTATAATGTTTAACCTCATTAATATTTATGGCAAATAAATGCCAAAGGGAGTGAGAGAAAACCTAAATGAAATAATATGAAATATTTTTATTATTTACTTGGAGCTATCCCAAAAGTGTAGTAAAAACTAAAGATATTTAAAATTGACATTAATAACTGAACATGCAAGAGCAGATGTTGACCAGGTATTTTCATATCTCTACCAGGAGTTTGTACCATGGACACACTGTAGAAAGCAACAGCAGCAGATGATTTGACTACACTATTAGAAATATAATGCTTCATGCTTTTCATGAAATAACATGTACAGTTTTATTGTAAGTACTGTAACTCCCCCAGGAACAACAGTAATTACATGCTAATTCATTTTAATGCTACCACATTATCATCTGATAACCATGCAATTAACTGAAGTCACCACCAAGGACTGTGAAGAGGTCAGAGAATCAGAACACACTGTAGTTAAGTAACAAGATCTTTAAATCAATGGGGTGCAGCCAATAGAGAGATCTAGAGGGTGCTGTAATATAAAATGAAATAAACTTACATTAAAATTGGACTGTAAAGAGACACAAAGCACTGTAAGAATAATGCAGATAAACTAGAGCAGTTAACTGAGATGAGATGAAGAAAACTATAACAACAATGCCTTATAATTTCAATCCATCAGATAAAAAAAAAGAAAAAAAAAAAAGGAAGGTAATCATCCAAAGAATGGAGATTCAACAGAGAATCTTTTCAAGAGAAAAATATTCCTCTCCAATTCTGCTACTTCATCAGGATAATATTACAAGAAATTGTTAAAAAAGAAAATGATCAAAATTGTTAACATGATATTGATCAACAGAAAGAAACAGTACTGCTGCTGTCCTAGTTGTTCAAAAGATATGAATAAATAGAAGTGATATTCATGGCAGTAACTTGTGTGTGAATCACTCACAGAGTCTTTGAATGTGTGCAAATGAAGAACTGTGTATTTGCCTATTGCAAACATTTGATGTTTGAAATTCAGGCTGTGTTGGTTAGCTTTGATTAGATACACGAATTACACAGGATGTTTGTTCTCTGATTGGAGCCCTTAAAAATTAGGTTTCCAGGATGAATGTTTACAAGTTCAGAATTTGATCATCCTGAGTATCTTCTTGCATTCTATGAAAACTGCTAATTTTCTGAAATATTTTTTTTTCAGAAAATTCTTGTGCTCAGTACATAAAGGTATGGTCATAAAAAAAAAAAGTGAGAGCTGCCAAACCTTTTCAGTGCAGGTATTCACTTAACTTTCAAGCATTTGCAGTAGCGTGGTGTACCAATATCTCAAGATCCTAAGAGAAATGGTTTTCCAAAGTATTGAAGAAATTTGAGTAGCAAATGTACTTAGCAGAAAACCATTGCAACATACGATGTGAAATTACTTAAGCTCTCTAAAACATCCTACTATTTCTGTCCCTTATTTAGCTCAAGTTCTTCCATTTCTTCTAACTGGAGATAGAAATGAGTACTTAGCGAGTAAGCAGCAGAAAGTTACCAGTCTCCTTGCAAACGCAGTCCCTTAAATTGCCTTTAGGCAGTTTTTAACTGGCAGTTTTTTTAGCAGAGCTGAAGTATGTTTCTTATTCCCTCAAGTTGTGTAACTATTCACAAAACAGTTTTAAATTTTGAATATGCACAAAGCTAAAATAGCATTTGAATATCAAAAATTTGGAAATTAAGATAAGTTCATCCAGATATTGTAATGTCAAGGTTTTCTTTTCTTCTACCCCCCTCTGCATTTCATTTTAATGAAATGCTATGGCTGATATAGTCATTATGTCAGCTGAAATCATAGGTAATAACACATTTTGGATTTGGTTCCCAGCATCCTGAAATCTTAAATACAGTTATTACTTGGTATCCATCTAAGGCACATGGAAGGTATGTTAAATAATCAGAAACATTAAGGTGGAGAAGATAAAATCAATATATAACTTTCCAAGCAGTATGTTCTGTAAATGTAAAGAATGAATATCTAACATGCAGTGAAATGCAATGTAGGAACAAGAGATAAGGTTAGCTATTTGCTATATATTCACAGGAAGAGAAATTTTCAAGGCTTACTTGGAAAATGTGTACACCTTTATTAATAAGGTCAAGTCCTAAATAAAACATTTACTTTTATATAGACATATTCTTCCAGGCTTTACTTCGTATTTTTTACTGTTTCTTCAGCCCTGTGTGCTGGGCTGAAGCACCACTTTAGCACCCATGTCTAGCCAAAGTAATTAATTCTCAGTTACAGTCGAAATCCAGCTGAAGTATTTGCAACATTTACATTAATATCGAATGAGTTCACAGTGATTAATGCCATTTAAAAGATACCAAAGGAATTAGTATTGATTAGGCAATTATTTTAAAGCCTGTTTACTGTAATCTACAAGAACTTTATTTTTTGAAGAATTTCAGTGCATATCAAGTCTCAATATTGTCTAACCTAAGACTCATGACTAGTATACAAAGCTGATACCTTCTGTGACAATTTTCCATACAAGGCAGTTTGTTCCTGAATCAGAAGCCTGATAAACCACTGTTTTCACACTAGATTTTAACTTTTCCTTCAGAATAGTTGTAGCAGAAACCCGTATCTTCACAAATTCTTCCCCAAAGCAAGTTCATCTAGTTAGTTCTCAAGGGGGATTAATATGAAATCCAAAGACTGCTTGTGTTAATAAGAAGTTGGCCCATCGCCAGCATGCCACATGGTTGACCATGTAACACCTCTTTTATCGATTATTCTGTCGGAGTCTACTGCAACATCTCCCGGTTGATTAGTTAAAATAAGCAAGAGCAGATGGTGGAATTTGTTTCCCACAAACTTTTCAAATGGGGAAAAACAACAAAACCAAAAACACCCTGAGGGCATAGACACAATTTGCCCTCCTCCTTCACAAAGAAATAAATAGTCTTAAGGTTAACACAACAGTCCGGAGCGTAGGTTACCTAGATTATTGCTGTGTGCCCAGTTGGGTGAGGATAGCAGATGGACCTTGCAAGACAAGTCACTCAATGTAGCATAGGTATTTAAAGGCAACAAGTCTCCTAATCAGTCTGTGTTCTCTCCCAGTGTACGTGCGCAGGAAGATTTCCAGACTTGAAAATTTATCTTCTCTGCCGTCCATTTTAACTTTCAGAAAACATGGAATTTTGAGGTGTTTCAGATCTCTATCTCACTGCTAAATTTGCTTTGAGTTAATGGGATCAAGAACATACCAGCAAGGGAAAAAACAAGATTGCACTAACTCATGAGACTTGCTCCTTAAGAAATAATTTCAGAGAAGCAACCAAACTAAGTAGTACATAAGGTTAGTGGTGCAACACAGCTATTGTTTATATTGCATGAGTGAGTGATATGATAAACCTTTTGTCTAGGTACTTCGGCTGCAACATCAAAACGATGGTCTTATCAATTACCCAAATTACATGAACTATAAACTGGGCTATATCCCCATCGGTAAAAATTCAGAGCAGAATTCAGAAATGGCACTTCTGAATCTGCAGTAGGACAGTACAATGCTCTGCCACTGTCATATAATATCAGAAAGCAGTAGTCTGTGTTTGAGAAATAGCTGTCATCAATTTTGTCTTCCACAGAGAGTAAAGCAATATACCTGTGACACCTGGACCCCTTGCAAATAGTTACCAAAAAGAAAAAAAGAAGAAAAAAAAAATAAAATCCCAACTTAGAACCCCCTTCCCTATTACTCAATACAGCACCCTGAGTGAACAGTTTATCCTGATCTGTCAGTGTCTTCAGCCCCATCCTGCCTGGATTGTGTGTTGCTGTGCCCTGCCAGAATATACCAAAACCAACGGCAAGGTATTTTACATACTGCCTGCTCAATACCTGTTTAAGCAACAACACAGGACAGAAATTAAAACAAAACAAAACAAAACAAAACAACAACCACCACAACAAAAAAACAAAAAAAACAAAAGAAAAAACCCACACAAACAGAAACCTATCTCATTACATAGATGGTTCTTCCAGGAACATACCACTATAAACTTTACATCCTATAGATAAAATAGAAATCTGAAGAAGTTAAGCTAATATTTCTGTCTTCATGAACAATAGCCACTGAAGTCCATGATAGTCCAGTAAAGTCCTCTTTCCTAGTTTTTCAAACTTTACAAACAATACGAAAAAAAAACTTTTTTTTTTTTTTTTTTTTTGTGCTGGACTGTGTTGGATTTTAACTAAGCTGCCTGGGTTGATGAAAGATGTTTGGATGAACATTAACCAGATCCTCTGACTGCATGATAGTACCAAACAAGAGAAAACAGTCCAGTAAATATAGACACAGCTTTATAGCAATAAATTCAACTGTCTTAATAAATGAAATAAAGTATTTATGCAGACTTTGATCCAGTTAAAATAGGTACAAATGGTGCTTTCATGTAGGGATACAGAAATCAGTGACCTTAGGAACAATGCACGCAGAACAAAGGACTTAGAGTAATGCTACTTAAAGCATCGCCTTATGATTGTCCAAGCCCACCGGATTTAAATAGAAAGGTCACTTTCTGAGAACTGAAGTCACGGAAGTCACTCCAGGGAACTCTCTGCAACATCTCTGCGCTCAGAGATGAGCGGTTCAGCCGGAGCTCCCAGAGCTGCGTGGCAGCCGCCGCGGGGCCCTGCTCGGCACAGGGGGGCTCCACACGGCGGCCGTCCCGCCACAGACCCGGGAGCTGCCAGCGGGCAGGCCAGAGCCCAGGACGCTGTCCTGGATCCCATGGGTGCCCGCAAGAGACGGCAGGACTGCGGCAGCTCCTGGCCAGCACTGATGTTCGAGTGATGCACAGAGGAATGAAATGACCATCTTAACGGCGCTCACTCTTTCACCAAGGGAAGGGTTGCACGTACCTCACGTACTAACACCCTGGAGGTGTGGTTGCTCCTCCTTTGCTCAAAGGACTAAGATAATATTAAGTTGGACGGAAAAAGGAGGAGGAAAAGAAAGGCAGCCTGGAACAGAACCTCCTTGCACCAAGCTTCTGGTGTCACTTCCGCCGTGGTGGACATGAGTTTAAAGGCTCCACAGCAGCGGAGCTCTGAGACCAACCGTCTCTGTGTGGCCAAACACGGCTGCTTACACTAAGCTGCCAACATCAGCGCACGCATTTCCCCCTGTTGCAGCTTGAGACTGAACTGACTAAAAGGCCTCGGACACCAGGATGCTCTCGGGGTACACTGAGTGCCGTGACCTCCCTGCTGCACAGCAGAGACGGCACCTTCGCTGTGAGCCCCGGTGGCCCACGCTGTCTCCGGCCCACCAACCCCAACGCCATTTCCCTCCCGGCACCTCAGCCAAGCCTCCAGCAGCCGATTCTGATTGGCAGAGATTAAGGTGGCAACCGGTGATTGACAGTTGCCATGGCAGCAGGCACCGCCCACACCCCTGTGCATTACCAGCTCCTGCCGGGCACAGCCGGCAGGCAGCAGGTCCTGGAAGGTCCTGGAAGGTCCGGAGCAGGGGGAAAAGGAGGTGGCTTCTTATGCAGATCATACACAGTCATTTTTCAGTTTGAGTAAAGAGGTTACTTGGGAGACTACTTGCTAAATGGGACCCAGCATAGTTTTTGGAAATTGTACCTTGGGTTTTTGCAGAAAGAAAAAAAGGGGGGCGGGGGGTGGTTGCAAAGTGACCAGAGTAGACTTGATGTTTTAAGTCAGCACCCTGTAATCATAGGTTGCAAATAGAAGCGCACGTGAGTTAATAAGTAGTTTACGTGTTAAAGAAAAGCCCAAAGCCCTTTAGGCTCCAAAGCCCAATATGCAATTTTGCACATGGAGAAGGTTGCACTTGAATTCCAACTTCAAGTTGAACAACACAGTCTGTAGCTCCATAAAACTCAGTCTGGAGTTTCTTTCCCAGACATCTGGCTGAACTGCCTTTCCCCTTCCTTAAGTCACCACTTTGGTGTGATAAGCTGAGTCAGTTTTCATATAATTCACTGCAACATGTAAATTAAAGCAGAAAAAAAATATATCCTGCATCTACACATGTACACGGCATTTGGAAATCGTTAGGCACTGTACGCTGACATAATTCATTATCAGAATTATCATTAAGGCAGCAATAAAGAAAAACTACAGATGTTAATAACATTTCCTTGAAGGCAAGCAGGTAAGTTTTATAACAGCGGTTATTATTTTATTAGCTATTTATTTTATCATGTGTATAAATATTACGAACTTTAAAACATTATAAATTCTTTGGACAGTGATATACAAAATTTAGCATATAGTAATTATCTGAAGTTAATTTTTTTAAAATTCAAAATGTACACATTCACCCATATATGATAAATTTTATGTAAGCCTGTTTTTTATTATTGACTTAAGTTGGTTAGCCTCCATGGAAACATACAATTGAGTCTTGGTTGTGGTCACACTAAAACCACTTTTTCTTTGAAAATAAAACCCTTCTCTTTTTTATTCATCAGATCAAGCAAACATTATCCACACTTGTCAATTACTGGACTTTGTAACACCAAAACTTGTCGTTCCACCTGGACATAGTCACATTAAAATTCAGAGAGTGGGAAATAATACCCAATGCTGCCAGTCAAGTAGGAATCCTTTCCTCTGTTCAGCAGGAGCTTTGGGGTCTTAAAGTATAAGATTGTCTGTGAAATATTTTGGGATCTTTTTATGTATGAAGGAATAGAAACACAAGATGGGGCTGTTGCTGGAAGAGAATGAGAAGAAAAACACTAATCTTAGCCCAAAATAAAGCTAACTAAAAGTCTGGCATTTTTTTTGTTTGGAAAGCATATTTGGATTTATAGCATAGATCCACAGGGATCAGTGGGAATATAGCTTTATAGTAAGGAAAAAACCTTATTCAAATGTTTCAATACAAAAGCAACATAAAAATATTTTCAGTGATTTACCTGGAGTTACTGAAACTGTCTAGGCCACTCTTAAGATGGGATAAGTTAAAAATATTTTTATTTCATTTCATTTATAATTGATACAAACCTGTCAGCCTGAGAAGTGGTAGTGCACTCAAATTACAAACCCTTTCAAAAAGTTGCCTGCCCCAGCAGCACAATACAGCTGCCAAGCAGCAGTGATAGTGTAAGAGAACAGTGGGAACCTCTATGCTTTGCTCTCAATTGCTGTTTCTCCCTATCATGCATAATAAGGAAGCATTTTTCAAATGAGTGCTTATTTCAGGAAATTCTACCTGGGAACAAGTACTGAGCTCTGGAACCTGACAAAATGACACTTTGTTCATCTCTCATTGGGCGCTTTTCAGTAATGGATATTCAGCTTTCATGCTCATCTACACATGCCTGAAATGAATAATTTATTACAATAGTACAGACTTACACTGTGAACCTAAAATTCAGACAAGGTAATAGTTTCAGTCATAGATGATAAACTGGGCCATAAAACATGTTCATTCTACTGCCATCTTCATGAAATAATGTGATCCTGAATGGATATAACTCTCTCTTCCTTTTTCTCTATAGAATATAGATTAAGTAGAATAAATGACTTTTGTTCTCGATGTTGGGAACATGAAAAGCATTTTAGGAACTGTCTGTGGATCACTGAGAAACAAATTCTCTTAGACATGTTAACAAAGTATATTAAATCATGAAGCTCCTCCTGGTACCTTCTAGCCTCTGACCTGGTCAGTCAACTCAATCTTCTCAGAGAGGAGAGTGAAACATAAATTGTTTGGGATCAAGAGCAAATAAAAGAAGATATTATAACATGAGAATCACTGTGTTTCTAGAGAAGAACCTCAACTTTTTTTATGGCAGATGCTGCTATTGAAGGTTTTTTTTTTTTTTTTGGATAGTTGTAGAAGTGCAGGTTTCCTACTGTAGTTCATCTCTTTCATGTGCTATCACTAATACTTGTAACCGCTTAATACCATTGTCCAACCTCAGTTCCCAGGGGATTATGGCAGCAGTGATAATCCTAATCCTGCCTGCCTAAACCAGAGATTCTTAGTTTTCCCAGTGAGGGAGTCGCTGGATTACGTGCTGTGCTATGTCAGTTACCCAGCAACTAAAGTATCTAGCCAGGCTTCTGTCTTAGACATGCTAAAGGAAGCTATTAATCAGTCTGGGAAACTTCAGAGCATGCCCTGGTATACAGATATCCACAAATAACTTCATGTGGGAGGTAGATACCTAGCACATTTAAATCAGAATCAAGACTCTAGACATAAATTTCTGTTTCTTTTAACTGTGAAAATAATCTTTAATGTGGAAATTTGTCATATAGATGGTTTGTCAAAATTTCTTTCCTATAATGATGGAGGAAAAATTGGAGACCCTCAAGTTTCCTCCATGACACTTGCAACAAATGGTGATAAAAATAACACAAGAATGTTAGCTTGATGTCTTTCCAGTGAGCTATAAATATCACCTTTTTTTTAGAAATAAGTGCAGCTGAAGTGTGTGACATTTTTCAGGATGCATAGGAAATTAGTGAGAAAGATGGGAATAGAAGTCCAGTAGTCCAGTTCCTTACTCAAAGTTCCTTTTTTTTATTTTCTATTTTTAAATTATTGTGTTCTTTAATAATTCTGCTAATGATTGATCCAAATCACAGTCTAACTAACTTCAGCTTAAAGCATTGTGTCTGGAAATCTATAGGATCCAGTGAAAAAAAGATAACTATATAAAATGTATCTTGAGATCATAAGGCTTTGCCATCCTCTAAGTTTTGAATTTTTAAAATTTCAAGAGTATTGATAATTCTATTGTAAATAACCTCTCATAGTTCAGGTCACTAGTGTAGACATAAGGTTTTGAGAAATTGAATAAGAAAAGCTAATAGAAGAGGAACACAGCTTTATCCTTTCTAGCTATGAAATCATTAACAATGAAGTGTCCTTCCTTATAAAATAGTTCATTTCTTTTCTAAGAAAAATGTTACTACAAGTTGAAGTATAAAATTTTTATCTTTTTATTAAAAATAACTGTGGGTGATAGAATAATAAACATTAGAATTTTAAATAAGGTTAAGATTTTAAAATAGTATGTAATTAAATTAATCCTTGTGTGATTACCTTCATGTTGAACACATGGTAATTCAGATCGAAAGACTAATATCTTGGGCTACTTCTGCATAAACAAATAGCGCTTTGTTACTTTTCACAGAACAAAATGTAAGCCTAATGTAATGCTGTAATCTGAAGAGAGAAAAAGACTCTTTCAATCTGAAAAGGTGAATAGTTTTTATCCTCGAGAGTAAAATGTATTTTTTTTTTGCCTAGCAACATTTCCTTAGAATGTTTCTCACCATCTCACTGATGCTCACTTAGTATCAATAAATTTATAATAAAAAACAGAATGAAGGACCGGAATTTGTCAACAAGGACAGAAAAAATACACATCTTAAAGACTATAGTATGCAATATAGCTACTTTGGGAAAAAAAAAAAAAAACACTCCGTTTTCACTCCAAATATGTCTGCCTTTCAGTCCTTAGGAGAGAAAAGAAATTTTACCTAAAACAGTAGAATTGCTATGGGAAGAGCCAGTCCGTCACAAGACAGGCTTTAACAAATCTTGCCTGTGTGAAACAAGAAATTGTCTGTCCTTATGTTCTTGGACCCTGGGGACATCACTGTCTGAAGGGCTCGAAAGAAGTAAGTCATCTGATTCAAATCATGAAGGTGTATCCAACAGTAAATACCTACATACATAGTACATACATAATAGTATATAACACGACTCACCTGTTTTTATAAAGAGAAATATTTTAAAAAATGCAGAAATATTGAGATACCCTGAGATGATTGTAAATAGCCAGTTTCCTGAACTTCTCATCTCAGTTTGGTGGATATAGACTTCACTGTGATCCAGTACCGAGCACATGCAAGAATGAAGAAATAAATAAATGGTACTTACGCAGAAATAAATATATAATAAATAAATAACCTCCTTTGTTTTAGGAGAATAATTAGATAAGCAAACATTTCTCAGGGTGGACTTTTTGTTTAAGTTCATGTAGATTTATTTTGGGAATTAAAAATATGTGCAGTTGCCCTATGGTGGAAGCATAGGACAATCTGGTTAAAATAAAATTTTACTAAAATTAGAACAGTTACATGTAGCTGTATGGTCACAGGTCCATGTACTGCAAAATAGTAATTATATTGGCAGCATGAATCACAATCCACGTGTCAAGGGCTGGTTATTGGAAAGACATTTCTTATATCTGTTTTACAATGAGGTAAATAAATAAACAGTTCAAACACAGTTGACTCTGGAAAAGCTATTCTCACTATATATATTTTAAGTTTTTTATTGTTTTGGGGTTTCCCAATTTTTTGGTATTTCTTTATGTTGATGTACATATCTAAGTGTATTTGGTGAATCCTTGCTTATCTGAGTCTTCCTAACTTCATTTAGAAAGGCTGTATTCATATCAATATGATTCATACAGATACGATGTAATCTACGGAAGTGAATGATTACCAGTACATTTTTGAATGACCCTGTTTTTTTGAGATTTTTTTTTGTTACATAAAAGATATTATTAGTGTTTTGCAGTTCTTATTTTTATTTTTAGTGACTTTCTGAATAATCTGTGCCTAAGCAGGTTTTCCTTTTTGAGAAGATTTGATTCAGGTTTTTCTCAGTGATCTCAGTTACTTTCAAGAACAAATAATTTCTAGTTCAGGGACCTTTACTCTTCACAGTGAATAGTCACAGTGCTTTCTTCTCTTCATTTATGTATTTGTTATCTCCAGGATATCCCACCCTGCTGTTCTGTCTGATATTCAATATTAGTTGCAATAGTGAATGTAGTTGTAAACAAACACAAAAGACTGCAGAGAGAGGTCTGTTTTCGGCAGATTGCAAAGAAATGGCTAGCAATGAACTAGCAAATGATATTTGCACCATTTTTCCCATTTGAGTCAGGGAGGAGATTTACTATTTTCGCTGTATAAATACAATGTAAATTTGGCATCTTTTTCTGCAGACATCAGATGGAGAAGAGTTAAATCAAGAAGAATGTGACGGCCTTTGCAGTCTCTCATTAGAGGCAGGTAGGTACACCTGGGGTAAAAACAAAATGTAATTTCAGATCTCCAATATTAAACAGTTTTCCTAACATTGCTGTTCAACAGTTAAGATTAGCAGATCTTAATGACAGTGTGTAACCTTTACCCTAAAGAAAGCCTGACATTAATTAAGGTGAACCTTATCCTTCCTTCCTTTTTAATACTGGCTCATTCTGCCCATCCTTTCTGCTTAATTCTCCTACACAATTATTATTATTTAATAGGTTTAACAATTATTTCTCCTATTTTCTCATGGCTTAAACTCTCTTGTGCCCCTTAGCAACTGTATTTGGAAAACATTTCATCTAATATACATTTAATCCTGTTTCATAAAACAGGATTCCCATGTGCCTGACAGCCTTTGCTGAAGACTCCTTTAAAAATACACAAAATCATCGTCAAATAGACCTGTACCACAGCACACAGAAGCTTCTTTATGTACTTTTTCTAATTGCCTGTGTTTTGATAGTCTTATCTGACTTAAACTGTGGTGAACAAGGCATCATTTTGGCATTTCCTCATGGCTAGGCGTGTTTTGCTTTTTATACTGTAATGTGAAAAATCAGACAGTAATGTTCATTTTTGGTTGTACTGGTACAGACAGGATTATGAATTGCTCTGCTCTGAATATAAGTTCTGATTAATTTAAAATGAATATTAAAAATGTTACATAAATCCCCAAAAGCTTACCTAGGGTGAATTTCTGAAAGAGTTGCAAAGAAAAAAACATTTTTTTTTCTGCCTCAGCAATTGTCTTTAACAGGTCTCCTCGATTTAAAACTTCAGCTTTTGTTAATTCACTTGGAAGTTATTTGGAATGACTTTCTTCCTATTGACTTGTTGTTAATTATATATTATATACATCCACAGCAAGAAAAGTTTTAATTATAAAAATAGTATTTGCCAAGATCAGGCAAATAAACATCCTTACCTATCTTTAAACAGCATCAACACTCTACTGGATAAACCATAAACAGGGACTCAAAACCAGAGACCTTTGGCTGCAGCCTCTCTGGCACGTTTTACTGTACAGCCTTTGTTTTACATCTTTAGGAAAGCAGACCCGCTGCGCCTACCCTATGTTTTTAGCATCACAACAGACTGCACAAGATACCTCAGGATCTTAAACACACCCTTTTTCAAAGCTCTGGCCTGAGGCTGTTTCTGATTTAATTTTCTTCCTCAAGAACACCTCACAAAGCAGTAAGATACCTTCAAAAATTCTAACACTATTCTTAGTTCTGGTTTTCAGGACCAGAAGCATAAAGCCTGAAAAAACAATGAAAGCATTTACAGTTTTTTTTCCTCCAACTTTCTTTGCGACACCTTGAGTCCTCTGTGGTGAATATGAAGGTTCTGTCTTTTGCATCTCTTCTGTCCAAACTTTCTGACCCCTTTTTCCCATTCTTATGGTTTAAAATGAACATTTGTTCCTTTTGGAGAGAGCCTTTCTTTCAAACCTCATCCTCATTAAGAAATACTTTCAAGAAGTATTTTTTTGCCCCCAAGAGATGATTATGAGATTTGATTAAATTATTCTGTTAAATAGTTTATTCTTTGCAAAAGGTAAATGTGATTTTCCCATTCAGTACAAACAAATTTATTTTGAACTTTATGGAATAATTTTAGACTCTAACAATACATTTTGAAACAGTAAAAGGCATTTTCATTTTGAATTTGTTCTCTACATTTTTAAAAGATAAACTAATCTTTTCTTCCCTCAGATCTACCAATGTTGCATGCCAAAACCATTTCTCAACTAATATTTAATTTAATGCAAAACTGCTATATCTTCTTCTTGTAGAAGAGTAATCAGTTAAATTTTAACATTTAGAGTTTTTAAATTTCATTTTCTTTCCTCTTCAAGAAAACGGTGTTAAAAAGGGATGTACTGACGGATATTGTACCCCTCAGTATTCTGATCCCCCTTGCAGAAATGAGCAACAAATACAGAAATAAATAGAAGTGGTTAACAGTGTTAATTTGCTTGCACCAAGTGCATCACCAGATGCACCAGACTTTTTTTTTTTTTTCCCCAGTTCTCCTCTTGTCCTGACTTTTATCCCCACTTCCCCATATTCTCTGTTATTGTCTACTCTCAACTTGTGGCTCCTTTTGTTTGTAAGCATCACTGAAGAAAATAAGGTGCAAGAGAGTAGCAAATGTGAGCAATGTGTACTTTTTGCACACACTAGTTTGTACATCCATAGGAGTGGATCACCATATGTTTAGAAACAGAGCATCAGTTCGCTTCAAAATAATTCTTTGTTGCTGGTGAGCCTGTTTTGATCTTATTTTTGAAGAACATGCCAGAAGGTTTATTATTCTTTAACTGCGCAGTGCTTAAACAGTCATTTTCCTGTTTAAATACCAAACAGTCAAATGTTTATAATTAAATTACAAGGGATATTATGTGCTAGTATGACAGCTATTATATACTCATTGGGTTATATATGCATGTTCCCATACATTTTTAGTTCTAAATATGTAATTTAAAAAACTAGCTGGCATTGTCTTGAACCTAGGTCATTTTCACTTGTCAGTAAATTAGATTAAAAGCACAGAGTATTGAATTTATGGAGCTGTGAACACAAAAATAAAGGCTTGATAGAATAATAAGTGAACACAGAGGTTTCACATTACAGAAAGTGGAAATGGAATATTGACTCCACGTACCCATCATGTTTTCAATGCGATAAACCTGCCTAGTTGTCTGTATACAGGAGTCAAAAACTCCACTGATCTGAAGCTCTCATAATAATTCTTTCTTTTGATTCAGCAGGTGAGTAACAGGTTCCTGGTTCTTCAAGATGGACAAGCAATGGTATTTATATGATGAATGTGTTAGGAAGAGAACATAACATACTGTCAAATTTACCACATTTTTTTGTGACCTATAAAAATGCATGCCATAAAGGTGCCCTTCCTCTTTCAATTACCTCATAAATGTCTCAAATTCAATTAGCTTTTGCATTTTGAATTTTTAAGTATTACTGGAAATTCTGGTTAGCACTAAGATTGTTACACTTTTTGTATCATTACTCAAACAACTTTAATACACTTCTACCTACTGTGAAATAAAGCATGGATTGATTGAGAAGGCAGTAGCTTATTGGGAATTGTCTCTACCTCTACTGTGGCATGAATAAATAACCACCAACCTGGCTGGTGACTTGGAGGTATGATCTGCCTTTGAAGTCCACTTGAGGGCAAACTTGTTCCTTACGTTACTTTGCACACTACAAGAAAATGTTGCATTATAAATTTGATTTAGTTCATATTGAAAGTGATGCATCACCTTCTGAAATGAATTAATCTCTTACTAAAAAGACCAATCACCTTCAGCTGCAGATACAGTGCATCCTCTATTAAATCAGATGCATTATTCACTGCATCAAATATATCACTTGTTAATTAAGACACTACATTTGTATCAAAGCCTTGAATCAAATATGTCATCCATTAAATCTTATCAATATTGAATAAAATAAATTGCATATTAAGTGGAAGTATCACCCAATTATAACGTGCAGCCTAATAATGCTATAAAGTTTTGCTGTGCTTTCTATTATCAGTAATATACTGGCTTGTGTTTAGCATTTTGACAGCTTCAAATCTCAGAGAAAATCTCTGCATGTGAATAACCAGTCTTGATATCTTTTTCCTTAAGGGTAAAATAAATCATTCTTAGATTGTTGGAATGGTCCTATAAAGCTGCAAGGGGTGCTGTTCCTCTGAGGAGAGGATCAATAAAGTTAGATCAGAATAAGAAAAATTACAACCCTTGCAAGCATTACTGAAATATTCTGCAAGATGCTCAGTCAATGACAGAAAAGTAGTTGGTGACTCTTCCGATTAATAGTAGCTACACTTAACAGAGGACTTGGAAGGGACTTTTTAAGGACAGATGTACACAGCCAGTAAAAATGTGTGTATAAACACCTGCAATAGGTTTAACTGCACAATGTAGGAGCTAGCAGTGCAGTAAGGCAACTCCATCCAGACTTATCTCTTCTGGCTAAATTGTCCATGATAACATGGCCATATTTCCGGTTTGTGAACTTGATCCCTTAGAATGAGCATCTCCATTTCTCTCTGTCTGGCACTGATTGTCATCCTGAAGCTATAGACTAAATCTCCTAGGTGAAGGAAGAGCTGAATATATATCTGTGCAGAGAAGCAAAATAATACTTAGCAACAACCAAGAAGTTTTTGGCAATAGATCTCAATGGCACCTCCTAAACACAAATCTTTGAAGTTCTGCTGTATTATAGACATATCAGTCTTTTTTCACCATTTCTCATATCTTCATAACTAACCAGTTCCTGGTCTCATCGGACTGGGGCAAACTTTTCAATACTTTGGGCTAAATAAATATATTAGTTATGCCTAGTATGAAGCCCTATCTCTCTTGTTTTGCGCATTTTTTTTCCTGCTAAAATTTTAACTATGGTTTCTACCTTCAACCACATGCTTTTTGCTAATGGAAAAGAGAACACCAGAAATACAATTAAATTCTTTGTTTTCTTTTTCTCTCTCTAACCATCCAGACCTACCTAATCAAACTTACTTTAATACCTCTCTCTATATATATGTGTACACACTTTTATGATTTTCCTTTCTCGCTCTTTGCTTCCAGAATGTCTCCAGTACTGTTCATTTTTTTCTTTATCCAGTTTTTGTCTTTTGGCATAGAATTTAGAGTTTCATGTACTCTATTTCACTCATGCTACCAAATGTTAATCAGACAGGAGTCTGTCCAAATCTTTAGATTATTTTTAAGTTAATGAGTTTTTGAAAACTATGTATTTGGGCTCATTTATTTATGTTCCTTGGTATTAAGAACTTTTCAAGGTGAAAGGCTAATTAACATGAGACAATTTAAAGAATGTGAAACAAGTATGGCAGCAAAAACGATGCCTATGTGGTGCCTACTACCTTTCTGTACAGGGAATCATGTTCCTTGTGTGTGGTTTATGGACTGCAGTAGAGTTTCATGGTTTATCACTGTTACATAGAAAACGCACAGGTTCCCAAAGGTAGAGCCGTGTGTACTCTTACAACTTCCCCTGACGCAAAACATTGGAGATTGTATTTGAGTTTAGAAGTCACTGCTCAGTGCCATGTGGCTGTTTTTCAGTGGTATTTCTTTGTTGCTGCACTGTTATTTATGATTTCTCCACAGCAAGGAAGAATGATTGCTTGAGTTTGGTAAACACAAAACCAGTGCACATCCTAAAGTCTTTGTAGACACCCCTCTTTAGATAAAGACATTTGTAAAAAGTTGTACTTCAATATTTAGAATCTGTTCCCCCTAGAAAGCAAATGACCTATTCATACTTGACAAAATCCATTCAATTAAATCAAAGGCTTTCCAAGTATACTTTTGATAAAGATATATAAGGAGGTAAGTATTTTAAACGTAGGTAAAAGCTCTAAGATACAGAAGTGGTAAAGATATGATAAGGTGGAAGCATCAAATTTAATTACTACAGCTACCTCCAAACATACCTGCCATTGAAGATACCCAGCATTTTCAAGACTGATTCAGTTCATCTCCACAACAAGATCCATTAAACTTAATTACAAAGGAAAACCTATTTCTGTTACACAAATAATATTCTCATGTAACCTAATTTAAAATAATTGCCTACATTGCTTTTGTTCCAAAGGGAAAACAAAACCTAAAAGAAGTGCTGACTTACTGGAAATGGCTTTAATTATATTATTATGTTATATTTTGCTTAAAGTTTTTTTTTTTTTTTCTTTTTTTGGTACTCTTGAGTTACATTTTAAATGAGAAACCAAAAGAAAATATGGTTCACTCACTTATTAGAGTAAGAACTGTATTCCACTTAATTTTACAACTCACATTTTTGGGGTGAGTGAGGCAGAAGATAGGAAATGCATGGGCCGTCATGACTAATTTCATATTGAGGCCATTCCATTCTGTCAAAAATAATACAATGATAATAACCACACTGATTTGCTTCTGTCCATCAAGTCTTCTTTCTTTTTTTTTTTAAGTAAACATACCACCACAGTGCATTGCATAACTTTCCTTTATTCACTATCACTCACTGCAAAATATTTCTGTTAACAAAGCTATTTGAAGGTCTGTTAAGGACTAGTTTCCGTCATCTTTCTGTATTGCAAATTATTATAATAATAACAATACTGATAGTGTTAAAGTCTGATCCAGACCTTCCACTGTTCCCTATAATATCAAAAAGATACAATAAACTTTGAAGGAGGTCTAAGACGGTATTTTATGTCCCATTTTAAACATCTTTCAAGTATAGACATCTGTTAATAATTCTGTATTTTCTCACATTACAAGAGCACGTGTCAGAAATTTGAGACAGAAAAAATATATTAAGAATAGGACAGATAAGGTCAAGTATTTTTTTTATGGATATTATATCAAAGTTAAAAAGAAAATTACCAAATAGTGAAGGCTGCAAGATGTATGAGAGAAGATGAAAACGCAAGTTAGCGTGATTTCAGTATCAGGCAACTAACCCCTGTATGCTTGGCTGCATCACATGATGTAAAAGAGCACTGTCTGCAAATTTGCTCTAATGCAGACAGCATAGTTAAGTTCTGTATATGCTCTTGGTAACTCCATCCCTGAACTGCATCTGCATTCAAACATAGAGGGTTCCATCAAGCTGATAACTGAATAATATTATATTATTGTATTCTGTCAAGGTTGAATTTGTTGCAGAAGTCATGGGCAATCCTGAAAGAGAAACAGACTCTGTTTTCACAGGTTTTCAGCTACAATTAACACTGCAGTCTGTAAACGAAACAGTATGTTCAGCTACCTTGGGGTTTATGGCATGGCTGACCAATATAAAAATTCGCTATTTTTGGCCTGTTTCTTCTATTTCTCTTTCTTGATACACTATAGTTTGATCCATGCCAAAAAGTCATTTTGTTAGTCCCTTTCTTTGTCCCTTTTCTTTCTGTACTCCAGCTGCCAAACACACTAGCAGACCAAGCTATTATCGCTAGCGCAATACAAGTGTGAAAAACAATTAATTACTTAAAAAATAGGTTTGTAGTATCATTTACAAGAAGTCAAACTTGTCATCTAGCCAACTATCATCATCTGGTTACAGGAGGCTTGAGCTTAAACATGACCAACATTATTTATATTAGTATAATTTCATTATTTTAAAGGAAATTCACTGTACTGTGTGAACGTTTCTTGAAGCCTAGTTCCTTTGTGCCACAGAGCAAAAGAAGAATAATGATATATTACTGACTATCTGTAGCTTCTCCAGGAAAATGGATAATAAATGCTGACCAGAGGAATAATAGCCAGTCATTGGATTATCAAGTCTCTAATTTTTAATTTTATAGGAAATTAAATGAGGGCTCCTAGTCAACTCATGATAGATGTTCTCACTTACATTGTTGAAAGTTCTAGCAACAGATGCTTTTTTCCTGTATATAATGCAAGAAACTCTTGGCAATGCCTAGCTCATTTTTAAAAAGTGAATTTTGTTTGTGAGAGGTGACAGTTCTGGAGTTTGAAATCCTCTGTTGATTTACTAGACAGGTACAGCATGAGCAACAGACAGTGCTTCAACTTTCTTTTCAGTGTGTTTCAAATCTGAACAGAAAGATTTTTTTTCTGGTTTCTGTGTAAATGCAGACTCCTTATTTCTTGAAATGATCTTGGAAGTTGTTAATTAGCTCAAAATGCCTCATAACAAAAAAACTGTGAACATTTTTTTTTTTATGTGGGAAACTGAATATCCTTTGTTTTTTCAGTCATTCACTACTGGATTTACATAACTTCATAAGTCACTCAGGTAGTACAAATTGTTACATTATTACATTGTTACATTAGCAAAAATCCAGTTCCAATTTATATTTTAACTAACTATTGGTAAACTGTATTCTGCAATTGACTAACATAAATGAACAAATCACAACTACCAACAAAAGGAACATTTTTGCTTTGAAATAACATGTGCAAAAGCAGAAGTCTTTCCTCAGAGAAAAGAGGAATATTTTTAAAGTTAACATAGGCAAAATCATTGTACACAACCACATTAATACTGAGTTTGTCCTGTGAGAAAAGACTCAGACTTAAGATCAATAATTCAATTAAAAACTGTGCATAGAAAAGAGGAGACCTGCATGAAATCTGGACATCATATAAATATATGTAAGGAGATACTCTGATTTAGATCCTGAAGGAGAGAAACTATGCATGAGGCCTTCAGTTTGTATTAAGAACCCGCTCTGGTTTTGAGTTTGCATTATGTGCTGGTTCAGGAATTATATGCACTCGTGTAGCCAGCTATGCGAAGCACAAAACTTTTCAAAGTGATTTGGTACGGAGTGGGAGAAGTCCAAATACGATCCACTTCGATGAAACAACCTTGCAATTCCTGCCAGGGGAGGCATTCGAGGAGCAATAGAGAAGTATTCTTCACAGCGAGAAGCTGGGCAAACATGATCAGGGTAAGACACTAGTTACAGTACCACCCTGGCAGCACACTCACAGAGAAAAGAAGAAGAAAGAGAAATCCAAAAGCAAGGAGTAATATCTATAAGAGAAGTCAGACACTGAAGAACCTCAAGCAGCTTATTCATCTAGAGACAGCAGCAAAGCCAAGGCAAGATGGAGAGAAGGTATTTCATTATCTCACCTGTAGCAACAACGGATTTGCTAGAAGTCTGATTCAAGTAGACCGGTCTATGTAAATGTTGCCTGTTTTTTCTTTAAATAAAGAAAACTTAACAGTGTGTGAGAGAGCTCCAGAGAAATCTCTTACAGTCTTATTTATATTTCAATAGCTAGGTTCAAAAAAAAAAAAAAAAATCTAGAACTAGATTTTTACTCCTGTAACTCCAGATAAAGCCAAACAACCTGCAGGCTCACTACATGACAGACACTTCGAAGATGCTGTCTAGTAAATAGATGGAATTGCATAATGCTGTTATGTAATCTTTATGTCATGGATAAATTCATTTTACAGCTTAAAGTCTCACCATTGCCATTACTCCAAGTGCTTTGAAGGTTTCAGATCTTCACAAATTGTTCTCTGCAGATGGCATTACAAGCAGGACAATTAGAATAAAATAAAAATCTCTGAGAAGATCAGAGCATTTGGAGTTACTTTGTCTGTATTGTTAGCAGTTTTTCTTGTTCCAGTGAACAAAGTTTCCCAACAGAGTTTTCCACTGGCTCCCAAGTGTGTTTGGCTTCTTAGAACGCTTTACAAGCCATGTTTACAGAAACTGATCTCAGATTTATATACTCATCCCTATGCTATTATAAAATCTGTAATGAATAATTACAAAATAAATCTATAGATAGACTGGTAGAAAACAGGTTTAGGCATTAATACCAGTGACTGAAATGTAGTATTGCAGTTAAAGAGTAACTGCAAAGTTAATTGATCAATAAAAAGAGCAATATGCCATTTATCTTGTCAAACTGTCACCTTAAAAGGGCTGAATATAGTTTTCAGCCAAAAACATTCCCTAATTTTTAAATTGTCATTACTTATAAATATTTTAGGGTAGGGTACACTAGGAAAGGCAAATCTTTTTGATCCTGTTTAATTGGAGCTTAGCTCTTCAGTGATTGAAGCTTTTAAGCATTTCAGGGTGCAAGAACATTGTCAAAGTTTGGTTAAACCAAAAGCTTGAGGAAAAGCTTGGCTGTTTTTGTGAAGTTAGCAAACTACAGGTTGTTTTATTTTATTTTTGAGTTGGCAATGTGTGAGATAGATACTCTCTAGATACGTACACACAGAACTCTAGTGGAGATAAAGTATATATCCGGTAATGATGAAATGTCTCTAAGTTAACTACAGTGCAGGCAGTCAGAATTTTTTTTTTTTTTTTTTTTTCCCCAGATTTCATGCATAATTTTGAGATGCTATTTCAAAATCCTCTTTGAATCCTCAGAGACATTTAAAATTCAGATGCCTATTGCTGGAACAGTCATCAGAGCTTCTTGTATTTAATCATGCTACAAGCAGCAGTATTTTAGAAGCACTGCAAGATGTTAACATGTAATTCAGTGAACATGCATAGATGTTTATATATTTCAAGGAACAGGACATGTTAATACATTTTAATTAAAGTTGTTAGCAGTTCTATAACTGCCATTGCTTATTCTCTATTCTAACATGATGATAGTTCTCTTGGCACTTCATAAATAACCTGTGATGAAGCTGATCTTATAGAGCTGTGATGTTCACAATACTCTCTCATAAAGAAGCTTAACTGTGGTGCAGAGGGGAGGAAGCCAAACAAAACTGTCTTACCAAACTGCTTGAATGTTTTTGGAAAGGCCTGGAATGGACTAGTGTGGTATTGTTCAACGTAATATCAGAATGAATCAAATGATAATATTGAGGTGATACATGACTAAAGAGTGTTTGATTTTAAACTGTTACTGAATGAGAAGGTTTTGCTGTTTTTTGGGGTTTTTTTTTGTGGCCTCACAGTACTTCATGTCTCTTCCAGACTTACTGTCACAGTGAAGCAGACTTGTCTTGGTTCTGCGGAGGTGTCTCAGAACCAGTGTCAAGGTAAAACTGCTGTACTGCATGAATGTATTTGATTTGCTGTACGCACATGCCTGGATTTAGAAATGTATCTGTTTTACATACTTGTGATGAATTTAGTGTCTTAAAGGCCATAATGATCTGTTAGAGAATATCCAACTTCTGATCTGCCAAGGTACTGTCTTTCAAAACATTAACTGACTTTTCTAAAAAATACCATTTTCCCTTTTTCCCCATATTTTTTACAGATCTTGGTTTATGATAAAAGCAGGAGAATAAGGTAGCAGGAAACTATTTTTCTTACAATCCAGCTACAGTTAGGAGATACTTGTAATTACTGGAGGGTTGTCAGGATATTTGCAGTCTAATTGCAAGTTCAAAGAGATACGGATGTTTTGGAATAATTTTGATAACTTCAGGCTCAGCTGAAACTTTTTAGGTAGATCAGGTTCTAGATAAGCTGTGTTGCAGTTATGTTCACTATATTTCAAATCACATTATGTAATTTCATCTCCTTATAAAGGGTGACAGAAGTTCAGGAATGTCCTTTTTCATAGGGCTGTGTGTTTACTGTTAGAAGTAGCTAATAAAATATCAGTGACATAACTTAGCTGAATACGAAAAATTGTGATTCAGTAATACATTTCCAAAGGTCGGTAAAAATCTTCACTTCCAAAATCCATTCAATCCTTGTTCGTCCTCTTTGGTTCTGCTGTATTAGCTACTTACACTCCACATCTTCAGATGTTTATCTGGTGTGAAAATTTTAAATTCAAGAATTGAGATCACACTTCCAAACTCACATCTCCCTTATGTACCTAACTCACACAGGTGCAGTATAAAATAATTAAGACAAATTAAGGTAAAGATAATAACAGTTGTATTGGATTTAATAGGCAGTTTCCTAGCCCAGTTGTCAGTGGAGAGTTAAAAAAAAAAAAGGTGGATGTTTTGATGTTTGAAAGTGGATGTTAGAGGTATCAATCCACCCTGACTGAATCGTTTGGTGTAGTTTTATGTCATAGAAGAAATCTTCCCTCAGATGCATCACTTACTTACATGGGTAGACATAAATAGATATGGGGTCAGAGTATTTCCCTTTTTCTTTAAACTGGTCTCACTAGTCTCTACAACACATAGAGATTCTCCTAGAATTCTCTCAGATACTTTCAAGAATAATTTTCCTCCATTTTCATTAAAAAGAGAAGTCAGTTCAAAAAGAACTATGTGGCGACTCTGACTTTGGAAGTCATTAATAGCTTGTTGTCAGACCAAGAGAGTTCATTTCTACATGCATCATGCTATGAAGACAGGACTAGTTAAGCTACTGGTTAAGCTATAGTTTATAGAATTTAAATATGATGAGAGTCTTGTCAGAAAAGTCTCTTGAGCAAGATTTCTTGCCCAACTGCTTCAACAAAATTTATACTTGTTAATCTTCCAGGAGTGCTATAAAGCTGATCTTATCTCTGACATTTGGAGAGGACATAGAAGGATGGGATGAATAACATATAATGAGATTTCCTTGTGGGATGCATTTATGATTCTGGTATTTATTAGTGGGCATTTATTTAGATATGAAAAGCAACCTACTTTAAGACTGAGGTGATTGAATATATATCTATTGCTCCATATGCTATAATTCAAAGTAGTTGTCAGTTTTATTTTTCCTGTCACAAGAAGGGGAGAAGATTAACAAATCAGAAAAAAATATCTAAAAGAAAAAATCTGTTTTCCCTTCCCTTCCCTTTTCCCCTTCCCTTCCGTTTTCCCCTTCCCTTCTCTTCTGTTTTCCCCTTCCCTTCCCTTCCCCTTCCCTTTTTCCCTTCCCTTCACTTTTTCCCTTCCCTTCCCTTCCCTTCCCTTACCTTCCCTTCCCTTTTTCCCTTCCTTTCCCTTCCCATTTCCCCTTCCCTTCCCTTTTTGCCTTTCCTTCCCTTCCCTTCCCTTTTCCCCTTCCCTTCCCGTTTCCCCTTCCCTTCCCTTTTCCCCTTCCCTTCCGTTTTGTATGTAGATATGAAAGACATACTGAATAGCTGTTCAGTAGCTATGTTCTTCAATATTTTTCCTACTTTTTTGATATTTCCATTACTTCTTGTGTGTTTACTGATATATTTTTGAAGAAAACTCAAGTTTCATGAGGAAAAAGAAAAGCTGAAATATTTTGGAAAACATAGCATTTCAGAACACTCAAAAAAGGAAGTACTTTAGCAGTATTAGAAATACAGTGCTGTAGGAGGTGTTGACTGTTCCAAAATCTCATTATCCTTATGTTTGCTATCTAACTAATTTCTAACTGACCTAGCTAATTTTATTGTAATGGGTAGCAAATCGGTGAAGTGACTGGTTTCACTCCAGTGTATCTCAAACTCACTGCAAATAATGTCTATAAACACAGTTTCAGTAGTTCCATAGCCAGAATTTTGGTTTATTTTTATTTTTTATTTTTTTTTGTAAAAGAGGATGACATCCTTTAATAGAATTCCAACATGCTCATCTATCTTGAGATCAACCCGTATATTTCTAAACAATGAAGGCTCATATAGATTAGAGTGCAATTAGATTATATGTATAATTACAGTATAGCAAGTATATCCAAACAAAGTAATCTCCTATATTTTAAGAACTGGAATCCAATCTACTTAGTCAAAAAGCCTTTAGAGGGCAGTATTATACCCTCACCAACAGTGTCTTTCAGTCCAGATGTTTGACAATCTGATTATCCAGTCTCTTACACCAACAGAATAATGACTCCATTGAAGTCAGGGAAATTACATCAGTGTATGGGCCCAGTATTTCCAAATCACTGCATAAACTTGACAGATAGGAAATCAATAGCACACAATTCAATCATATCATTAAGTTGCTTGACAGAATGTATATATGAACAATTGATGAAGCAAGTATTAAATGAAAGGGTTTGACACTATAGGACTAAGTGTATAATTGATAATTATTGATTGCTATATGAAAGCATTAAAAAGCATTCAGTACTCTGGAGAGAATGTATCAAGAGGTGACACATTGCACAGATGAAGGAGAAAGGAAGGCTCTATGTATTACCTGAGGAACATAGTAAAAATAGCATTTGTCTATGAGCTCTTTGCATATCTTCTTTTTTATTAGCTGTGTGTGTTGGCTTTTAGGCTATATCTGTGCTATTTCTAGAAATGAAAAAAAAAATCCTGCCAGTGCACATAGATTTATAATAGTAAATAGACATATACCATTGTCTCTCTATATTTGATAAATAAGCTCTCAATTTCGAATGAGATAAGCTGAACGCTCTGTCTGTGCAGGATACAATGGCTTCCATATTGTTAAAAAACATTACCTTTAGCAATTAGGGTAACTTTTTTTAAAGCAAATTGATGATAAATGATGATAAATGATAAAAATACTAATTTCACTACAATAAGGTACAAAGATCTCTGCCCATTAAAATAAGATTAGCCAATGACAGATGTCCCGTGCATTGTGGATCACCAGGGTTCTGCAGGCCTTTCAACTGCTTTGAAAGACAGTTAATTCATTTGACTCACAAGGCATCCATATCCATGAGAGGAAAAAGTGATTTGATCGACTACCCTTTAAAAATGGACCTTGCTAACTAGTTGGAAGAGCAGAAAGGCCTGCTGTGAGCAGCTGGGAGGCACAGAAGGAGGTTTATATTCCAAAAGAAGAGGGTTTTTCACTTCCTCTTTCTGTTGCATTGTGAGAGTGAATTGCTCTGCCTAACAGTTAACAAACATTTCTGTCACTTTTAGTAAACTCATTTCTGGTAAGATACTTAGCAAATTACTTTGATGGTTGAAAGGGATGATCATCTGTGCCCATGTGAATTCCCTCGGGAGCAGAACTAGCCTGGGAATCTCCCGCCCTCCCTGTTCATTCTGCAACCGTGTTCCCGCTTTCTCTCTGCATGACTACGGGTGAGAGGCCATGCAGCGAACTGCAGTAGAGAGCTAACAGCACAAAACATACAGAAGGAGGAAATGCAGAGCAAGGGAAGATTTTATCCATGTTTTATCAGCCTGCCTTTGCACATGGCCGTGCGTGCAGCTGTGCAGACACAGTGGAAGAGGCCACACGTGAGTGGGCAGCAGTGTTGGATTGAATCGCCTGCCAGGCAGTGCAAAATCATCTGTGTCTAGGGCCTTTTTTGCACAGTCAGAATTTCCCTGCTTTTCATAAGACTTGACTGCTAAAGACCAAGCCTGTACCTGAGCTCCACACTCAATAATCTTGTCTTGGACTTCTGGCCAGGGAGCTAAGAGGGGTAATATGCTCTGTGCTCATCCAGAAGACTAGATTCTCCCCAGCATCCCCATTGCAGGAGGGATCCCCTCTTTTTCCAGACACAGTCTTACTAGCATGTGAGAGCTCTGCATCGATGACCCCAACACTACTCATGCTCACACTTCACAGAAGTGTTTCTCCAGCTGGTGTTGCAAAGCGGTCAGGGCGGTATTGCTCAGTCATGTTTCTGAAGGGCAGATTAGTTCCAGCCCAATATTGTGCTGCTACAGTGCTGGCCTCCAGAATTAGGGCAGCTTTTGTTGCTCCAGAAATAGCAGTGCCTCCCTCCGCTTTTGTGCTGCAGCCCAGCACTGAGCAGTGCGATGGAGAGAGCGATGTAGGTGTGCGTGTAGGTAGATACAGATGCGTGTAGGTGAGGGGGTAGCCATGGAGGAACTGCCCACGTAGAGACAGCCATGGGGTGTGATTTCAGGAGAAACATTGTGTCAGAAATCTTAGAAAATTAAAGTGCAGTAATAAATGAATAAGGCTAATACTAATGTTAGTGACTATGGTTATGTGATTCCGCTAGTATTAATATTTCTAGAATGATCAAGGCATATCAAAGATAAAAGTTATATTTCAGGAGAAATGTAATGTTATAAAGTCTATAGAGGCAAAAATTTATGGAAGGAAAAATATGTTTTTCCTGTAGTCATAAGCTGAGTAATCAGTACTTAGAGTTAACAGAATATTTTGTTTGTTTTTCAAGGGATTCTGGCATTTCATAAGAATATTTTCTTCTTTAGACACATTTTGTAATAATAGAAGTAATTATTATGTTTTGCTTTTCCATTGTGGTGCTTAAGTACCTATAAAATGGATAAAAACAGCTGTATTTATAAAATCAGACTTCATCTCGTGCCTCAATAGAGTTTATTGACTTCTGTAATTGAAAGTTTTGTGTAGGGAATAATTTCACAAGGAAAACTTTGTGAGATGGTACTAGAAAATATTTTCTTAATGTGAAGATATATGAAGATATAAGCACATATTATATGTTCTTTAAATTACTGATTATAATATAGAAAATGATTCTGTAAATGCCAGATTATGAAAATAGTTCTACTTTTACCATTTACAACAAAAATGGGGATGAATATTACTTTTCCCCAGGATACTGAAATGTCACTTTTATTATTACTGCTCGGCCATTCCTTATCCGAGCTCCAACTTGAGTCAGATATTGAAAGCATGCCCTGCAACCATTTTAGATACAGTCCCACCTGCAACTTTACTGTGCTTATCAGAAGGAAATCCAGAGAACATTCAAAATAAAAAATTCTTTCCAACATCCTGGGCATATCTAATTTTAAATTTTAGGCATGAAATAAGAATTAGAGGATGGCATAGTGCAAGCCAGAGTACAACACTAAAATAATCTAAGAGAGGATGCTGCATTTGCTAAACAAGCTGTTTCTCATTGATAAACTTTGAGAAAGTCAGCTCCATTTTGGCATGCACCAAAAGAATACACATAAAACTTTTAATTTATCATGGCAATGTCATGTAAAAAGTTATGCAGCTCAGCAGGAACCAAACCTAGTATTTTTGCTTTATATTGTTGTTGCTAGTTGTGAATGCAATGGTATTTCTTAAGCTTAATGAGAGCAAGAGCTGAATAAAGCACCTTATAGTCTGGCCTGTATTTTAAAAACTTCTTTGCAACTAGTACCTAACATCCTGCAGGGCCCTGTTGAATATTATAGCCAATGATACTCTATATCCAATGGCCGAGGGAGGTGATCCCACCCCTCTACTCAGCCCTGGTGAGGCCACATCTGGAGCACTGTGTCCAGTTCTGGGCCCCTCAGTACAAGAGGGATGTGGAGCTGCTGGAGAGAGTCCAG
>JAWLRI010001092.1:284645-348828 GCA_034781795.1 Crypturellus tataupa
TGCAGGGGGGTTGGACTAGATGACCTCTTGAGGTCCCTTCCAACCTTAGGCATTCTATGATTCTATGATTCTATGATATGGTCACAGATAGTCTACAGGGTACAGGAAAGCTTCCAAAACTAACGACTGACTTTGTCTTTTAGGTGCTTATTTAACCCCTACTAGTATTGGACAGAGTCTCAGTCTTCCTTTGATCCCCTAAAATTAGGAAGGACATTTTTCCTACTTTGTAGCTAGTTTCACTTGATGCTCTAATCTGATCCACTCTTTGCCATCACTGAATGAATTCCTTTGCTTAACAGACATATGAGAACGAGAAGTGCTGTCATATTAATTTCAGAAACGGGAAACTGGGTCACTGCAAATGCATTCATGCTGTTAAGTTTGTTCATGGCATACCACTATTTTTCCAAAGGATGCAGGTTTCTTAACATATGTTAAGCTGCAGCCTAGACCAGTCTGTTCAGCATGGTTGCCAGGCATGTTCAAGGGTCAGTCTGGGAGATGACCTACGCAATAAAGAGTGTAGACTTGAGCTGAGCCATATTTTGCAGTCTGATGGAGCTAGATTCCCTACACTGTGTCCTCACAGTCTTGACTGTCTTGTCAGCTGAGTCATTGAACATATGGAGAAGTGTCTGTACTGCCCAGAAGGATAGTGACATAGCTCTAACGTCATGACAGAGTCCTAAACTAAAGGCTAAATGACTAAAGACCCACTTCAACCTCAGCATCCTTGTTGTAGGGCACTAACATTTGAATAGTATAGATAGAAGCCGGTACGCTACACAGTCAAGGGATCAGTAGGGTGGGTTTACTAATGAACAGGTGTAGTCAGAGAAAATAATAGTAAAGTTCCAAGGAGTTAAATACAATATTTAACACTAAAGAATAAAAATAAAATTTCTAGGACCAGAATTGAAGCACAGAAACACTGCAAGGCTTCTCTTCTTGCCCCCCTCACGCAACTAACCCTCTTCTTCTCTCCTCTTCCCCACCCCTTTTCTAATTTTGTAACAGTCAGAGCATCATATAGTCAAGTGTTCATTTTCATGAACAGATAAGCAGGTTATACAAAACGGTGAAATGGATAGAGATAATCATACCTAACTCTACATGAGCCAGTCTACAAGCACTAGTATTTTTTTCCACCTGGGTTATCCTGGCTTTTCATTGCTGTATTAACAAAAGAGTTGGCTCTAAAGAAATTTTGTATTTCTAGTTGCTTTGCAGTCACACATCATAAAGCAGTTTTCAAAAGATAATCCTAACTGGTCCTTTATAGATGGAGAAACTGAGGCCAGGGAAGTGATTCATAAAACTATGTAGTGAGAGATAGAACCCAGGTTTTCTGAGTCACAGTTCATTGCTTAAAGCACTAAGTAATGCTGAGTTCTTTAGAGGATACCTTTAGATGGCAGAAAGGAACCGAAGTAGAGCAGTATCTCCTCCTACTATTCATGTGCAATGTGTGCAGTCAGCCTCTCCATTTTCTCATTCCTCAGGGGGTCCATCATCTCTCACCCCTTGTTTGGCAGACCCTACACTAAGTAATGCGGCACAGGGTTAAGAGAAAAGGGAGAAAGACACAGAGAGAAGGGATGGCAGCTGTTCTGCAAAAGGGGACTATAACAGTCCTTTTTATTCTATGAAATATTTAGCATTCACACTTTACATTTTAGAAGAAACTTTATTATGTCTATCACAGAGACACCACAGGCAGGGAAACCAAGAGAGAAAAATAATAATTAAAAATGCTTGCTCCCCAGGACATGGCTGAGTTTGTTTTTCATTCTAATTTATTTCAGCAATTTACTTTTTCTTGCAAATACTCTTTTATTATTTATGATGTATGAATTCAATCTGTGAACCCTCTTCCCCAAGTTCCAGCCTCACTTACATCTTGAATCAAATCATTCATATCCAGCATTTACAATTTGCCAGTTAGCAGCTGTATGAATAATGTCAAGGATTGGTGAAAAAGAAATTTGTTTTGGGAGGAATATTGAAAGGATAGTTTTCTAAGGGAAACATGGGAAAGATGTAAACGCCTGTCCTAACTCTATTCTCAGGCATTCTGAGCAATTCTAAAAGTGCCTTTTATGCCATTATATACTAATATATCACCCAAAGACAGTACAGACTAAGAGGTTAAAGCCAAAATTTGATGGGGAGTTTTTAATTAGAGAAGTTTAAAAAAGATTATATTGTAAATTCACATTCTAACTGACTTTATCAACATCTTTGCATATGTGAAAATTAAATAGTATAGCTTCATATAGATAGGAAGACTACTCTCTCTCTGTAGCCTTAGCCACGGCTGGATCTGTAGGCTTCAGAGCTTCAGAGACTTTTTCCATTCTCTTCTGTTTTCTAATAGCAATGATAGAGTTCACTCAACAAATAGCTTCAAATAATAATTGGCATGGAGTAACAAAGACTGTCAGTAACAAAGCCCACAATAGAAAGTAGTATTATTAAATAAATCTTTTATTAACTGCATAGACAAACACAAAGCAGAGAGAAATTATTTTCCTATTACATTTTGATTAGTTTGTGGTTGTCTCCAATTTGTAATTTACCTTTTAAGAGAGTCTGGATTTCTTTCTGGGAGCCTCTGTAACAACGTTTGTCTCAGCAAGGGCAGCGTAGTCTCAAGGTCTCAGACAAAGAACCATTTTTGTTCGTCGTTGGTGAAATCATTAAGATGGGGCTCAGCTTTGTAGCTGAGGAATTGAAAATGAATAAAAACTTCATGTTGGAGGCTTGGAGCAAGACTGTTATTTGATGTAGGAAGCCAGGAAAGGAGATCAGTTTTTATATGACAGAATTTGCTCCAAATTGTTCTTGTATGAAGTATGTTATTAGTCTGCCCATCACTATTTAGAAAGGGATTTCAGTTTATCAAAGGAAAAGTTCCATTGCATGCATCTAAGGATGTATTCTTTGCATAAACTTCATGGTATCAAAAAGAAGCCAGCTTCTGACATAATTGCCAAAACAGATGTTACTGTTTTTATCTGTCCCCTCTGGACACTATTGAAGATTTTCTCATTGCTCTTACTTCCAGTCTTTTTCTATAACCTGTTTTCCATGCTACTGCAAAACATTTATTTCTGTGGCAAATGTACCTCTTACTCCTGAGCACTCCTCAACTCTGCTAATCTGTGTCTCTTTACTCTTCCCTAGGTGATCTCACTTGTTTCTGCAGTTCTATGTTAGAGTATTTCATTTTTCCTCTTGCTGAAACTGTTCCACCTTTCAGGATAATCAAATAATCATGTATAATTATTAATGAGCTTTGTAGTCAGCTCATTAAGTCCCTGAAATAGAAAGAAAAGCATATGGTTTCTAGGTTTATGATAAGTTTGTATTTTTTATTTACAATTAGATTAGGAATTTGAACCTACTCTCCTGAGCACCGTTCCTCTCTCTATTACTGTCTTCTGATCCTCCTGCTGCCCTTTCTGACTGGATGAATAATGAACTAGTGCCTCAAATACGAAAGTAATTCAACAGCAGTCACTGAAACCCTCCCACATATCTTCTCCATGCCCAAGAATACAGCTCAGATCTCTTCAGATAGAGCTGAACTTGCCGTTCTCACATTCCAGGTATCTAGCTTTATCACAAGGCTTTTTGGAAGAGTTATAATGTCTACAGAAGTGGGGCTGAATTTACTGCAGTTATAGATGGGCATATCCTCAGTTAAATTATGCATTTGTACTAAAATCTTTTTCATACACTTTTAGATTTTCACTAAGATAACAAAAACCACAAACATACACACAGAGCTTGTTTTTATATTTTGCAGTCATTGCAAAAAATGAAGTAAGTCTAACCTCTCTCTGTACAGCTCTCTTTCCTGAACAGTGGAATTGTGACAGAAAAAAACAATGTACAAAAAAGAATTATGAATATGTATTATCAATTTTCTGAACTATAATTCACAAGTTTTCAGTAGCTTCCTACTTAAAAAAAATAAAGAATTTCAAAGAGATAAAAGCAATCTATTCTTGACCTAGGTGGAGCCAAAGAAATGTTAAACGAAAGACAAAATTTTAAATCAGGAAAATAATTGAATGACCTCTGCCTGAAAAACTGTGCAATAAATTATCTTTGCACTCTATGGAAACATTCTCCTTTGTCTTTAGAGTAAATCAGACAATTTTCAGGCCAAACCAATTTTCTAAATCATAATTAGACAAGAGGCTAAAATAGGTCTTTGTAATGGAAGTGGGTTATAAATTTAACATGATATCCATAATTCATCCCTGAAGAAAGGCCCTTTACATTGCGAAAGCTTGGATAATATAACTTAAAGAGCTGGTCTGCTAAATGGTATAACAGTCTATCTTTCTTAGTTTACTTTAGAACTTTGATTCATACTGTGCTCAGTTCTTTTCCCAGTGGGAAAGCTAGGTTCTTAAAGCACTTTCTCACACTTATTAAAATAATTCCCTCCTCACCAGGATATCAGCCTTGGGCATGCCCAGTTCTTTTGCTAATAATTTTGTCTTTTGCAGTTCTTAGACAAGTTCTGAAATATAATTGACTAGTAAAAAGCTTATTTTTAATATACACAGAAAAATGCTTAAAATACTCTGCTGAAGACAAAAACATTCACTGTCTTTCAATAATGTGTTAGTCATTCTGATATGAAAAACGACTTGGAAAAAAGCAGATTGAGTGTCTAGGCAAGTGATAGACAAGAATATGATCGACAAAAGCTGTGTCTTTTAAAAATAAAAATTGCACGATATATATTTTGCATACGCAAAATCAGGATGGATATTTCACAAAGTGAAATTTCAGGTGAATTTTCAGGAGTTTCCTTCAATAAAAGGTCAACCTTCGATCAATTAACGTAAAACCTAGTCCATTTAAAACAGATCTTTTTCATGGCATGAATGTACTAAATAAATGGTGATTGTAATGGATATTTTCCAAGAATTTTGAGAAATAATGTTGGGTCTAATTGAGTCACAGTTTCTATCACAGTACCAAAAATACATATCTCTCTCCTTTCCCAGCATTACTTTTATTGCTCCTAGTGCTGATCAGAAGCTCCAACAACGCAGATCATAGATAGTTACCATGAAATAAATCTGAGAAGCATTTTTTCAAGGCCACTGTAGCTGCATTTATAAAACTAAATAGATACTGAGATAATAAAGTCAGAATCTCCTTTACAGTAAACTGCTAATCTGTCCTCTAGGCAAACTACATAGTATTTCTAAACAGAGGAAATTTTTACCCTAACAATGCTGTACCGCTAAAAACAATCTACTTGCTGTATCTTTGATGATAAATTTCATTTAGAACACTTCACCGAAACCACCAGCCACTTGCTTTGCTCTTGTAAAGCATTTTCTAAGTCCATTCATATTTTGACCTCAGTTTTAGAAATGTGTTTCATCATTACAGTGTGATTTTTGGCCACAAGCAAGTGTGGCCCCATGCCAGCATTGTTTGTCTCACTCAGGGCTGATTTGAGAATGTTGAATCAACATCTAATTGAGCAGACAAGCTGTCTCTTATTTGCCCCTATGTATCCATTTGTGGTTATTTGTCCCCTTGCGGACAGACTTTCTCATAATAAGCCTTTCATTAGATTGCAAGCTCTTCCAGTCCGGTGTTGTCTTTCTACTAACTGTGTGTACAGATCAACTCTAAAAAGGCCTTGAAACTTGTTCGGCCTTTGTTCAATACTGTGGTAGTTTATCCAGCTCCTGACTTTTAGTACTCCTCTCTCTTCGGAACACACCGAATGCTGCTGCTGCTGTTGCATTTCTTTCTTTCTTTCTGTTGTAATTGCTTTCTCTTGCTTATAACCTAGTGAATAATATATGTTCACATTAGAGTGTTTGTCCCTGTGGGAGGACCTTCCAGTCACCTCAGTGTTTTTTCAAAGATGCTATTGTATGTGACACTATGAGATAAGGAAAGTAAACAACCAGATTGCAGCTTGAACAAGTGGCACAGCTCAGCTCTACAAATGCCTTAATAGAAGAAAAGATCCTTTCTGGTCAATGCCTTGTAGCTGATAATTGGAACCGTACCTTGCACTTACTTTGAACCCTTTAATTTAAGGAATTTGCAGAACTGTTCAGTGAGGAATATTAATATTCTCTGAGCATTTTATGTATGAAGAAAGTGAGGTCCTCTGAGGTAAAATGACTCATCCAAGGTTACACAAGAAAACAGTGGTACAGTAACAACTACAGCTTGGATTCTATTACTGCCTAGGACTTACTTTATATGCCAGAGACGAAATTGCTGTGAAGTCAGTGTCATGGTTGCAGGGCAGGGCACAAAATGCTGGCGATTTTGTCACAGTGTCACACGTGACAAAAATCAGGTAACATGATTGCTAGTCAGCAAGGGAAGACCGGGTGGGTAGAGCAAGCGGTATGCGGGTTCATGATTACTAATATTGAAAACAATCCAGGGAATATGGCCTTGGAGTGAGCAACTTTTCCTTTACGACCTGTGCTGTACTTGCCCCATTATTGGAGGCAGTAAACCCAAGGACAAAGAGAGCAAGGAGTAAGACATTTGGTAATCTTATCATGTAGCTCCTGCAAAATATTCCCTGCGGTGTAGGATGGTTCAAAGTTGCACACGCTGTGTTTTGCTTGCTGAGAGAGAAAACTAGCTGCCGCTCACTGAGGTAGATTGAAAAAAAAGAAACTCGGTGACCTGTTAATAGACATACCGTGTGTGGTCTCTCCAGGCTACAAGCCCATGCATTAGGGATCAGCTGTATTCTTTTCAACCTAGATGCTCTTTAAATTTTCCTGATTGGTGTAGTGGCTCTTCATGAATCTGGAAGAGGGACAGTTTTAAAATAAACTTCTTTCATTAGCAAGTTGCTCCTGTACCTCTTAACATTTCTTCCTATTCTATTCACTCATTTAATTCTGCAGATTTAAAGTAGGTTAAAATCAGTTAATTAAACCAACGCCAGGAAGACTGGTTGTTAACGTCAGTTCTCTGAACAGTGAAGCTAAAACACACAATTAAGACCATTTAAAAAGGTTTGTCAGTTATGCAGTATTTAGGCATTTACTTAATAACCTTGATTTTTGATAATGCCAATAATGATTTTGAAAATGCCATTCCTGGTAAAATGAAGTTGGATAAAGAAGGACTGTATTTTCTCAGACTTGAAAGTAGGACAGCGATGAACCTCTGAAAAAATATGGGGTTAGTGGATTACTTGGGTACCCACTCTGAGACCATCTAAGAGGTAACATTCAGCCTTTTCTGATTTTTTTTTTCAAATTATTTTTATGGCATAGGGAAATATTTTGTCCTTTTCTCTAAGTTTGGATGTGAAAAAACTCCAATAATTTTATAATACTAAAGTCATAAAATTAACTGAAGGGCTCTGGGATATTTTAAAATCTGAAAAGGTCTTTGTCATGATTAGGTATATAGATTAGATGTTTCTATTAGTGCATTTTTTAAGTTTTAATATATGTGATTCAGAGCACAGGTAAAAGACAATGATCAAATTAAGTATTTAAAACATAAGGAAATTTCACTGCCTATTCTTTATACACAGATAAGTCATGGAGAATACATGGCAAAATGTCAGGAAGGTAGCAGCTACAGTTACTGTAGATAGATCAGGAAAAGGAAAAACACAAATGAAAAGAATAAACAGCTTTCCAATATAATCGGTCCAAAAACCCATTTACAGCCATTTGCTGGTTCATGACAAATTACAAGGATCTCGTGTTTTAAATACTCTCAGTTTCTTATATGGAAGAAGTAATTCCACTTGCTTGGGGAAGACAGTAAAGCACAGTATCGAAGGTAAAATCCTGTGACATGCTAATGGAGAGCAAATTTAGCATTAATACCTTTTCTAATGAGCCATACTTGTTTCCTGTTTTGCTCATTTCACTATTGCATCATAGAATGTTTTATGAATGTTTTTCATAAAATAATGTAGGGCGTTTTGGATATTTTTAATAATAGTGTGCTGAATTTGGATAGTTTCATTTGCAATTTAAGTAATGCTTTGTTCTGATGAGATCTCTGGAGGTGGTTTTGACATTTAAGAGTGATGTGAAGAGATTCAAAGTGATTAAAGCTGTCAAATGTTACCCTAATTGTGTGACTGCAATCTTTCCAGCCTCTTTCAATGAGTGTATACATTATACACGCTGCACAGCACTTCTGTTTAGATTGAGATTTTTTATTAATGCCATCCTGATTGACAGAAATTATTGCAAGATCACAAATTAAACTAAATTAGTTTGCCTCTGCATTCAAGAAACATGCATAGCCATGAACTTTTAAGGTACAGCTAACTGCTTAATATTGTCTTTTACTCCTTTCTTCCTTTCCCTTCATCCTCCCTACCCCTAAACATAATGGTAGTGACAGATAATATCTTTCGCATTTATGCAAAGTCATACTGGACCACAGGAATACGAAAGTCTTGCTCATATTAGAATTATTTTAACCTTCAGCTTATATTCACAGGGCTGCTTGAGTGGTCATTTTTTAAAAAAATAGCTCCTAGCTACCAAATGTATCAGATTTATGCTGATTAATTGTGAACAAGTTGGATTCTGATGACTGATATTTTACTAATATTATGTTATATATTCATGGACCCCATAATACTTATTGATACTCTGCTTATTTATTAAAAAATGAAAGTTTCTATACCACTTTGATATCTTTAGATATTCTTGTCTATTCATGTCATGTGAGAAGTGTCGTGTGTTGTGTCATGTCATGAATGAAGTGTCATGTCATGTGTTTCAATGTTGAATATCTGGTGTTTTTTTTAAGGTAATTAGGTCCCAGTTGAAGTTTCCCGATATAGATTTGTCTGGGTACACTAATAGGAGTGAGGGGTACACATCTGCCTCATAATAAAAATGCTTCCTGAGCTTTTGTCTTGCAGGATACCTAGTGATGTTCTCATTGTGGATTAAGAACATCTTTATTAAGACTGGTCAAGCAAGCAAAATAAAATGTGTAATACTTGCATGTATTAGAATGGCCAGTAACATCCAGCAAACTTAGATGGCTGCAACCATAATCAGACATTTTCCTGTAACATTAGCTACAGTAGTAATTATGTTTCTGAATTTTTTTTAGGCAGACAATGAATGAATCATCTGTTGGCCTCCAGATTTCAAATGACCACACAAGTACTGGAAACCTCGAAGCTCAGATCTCAAATAGCCTGATTAGTCATGCTGCTGGAAGGGCTAAGAGCTTTTTCTCAAAAAGAAATCAAAATGAACCTTAATACTGATGATGACAGCAGCAATTACTGTGACAAGATTATCTCAACTGGAGATACAGTAGCAAGGGCATCACTCTAGAGGAAAGATTTAACGGGCTCCAAACTCTAGATCAAAGACCTTTACATTAAAGGTACAGCAATATTTGTTAATCTCATAATCTGAAAGAAGAAAAAACAAGCAAAAAAACCACATAAATTTGGGGTTCGACTATTGGAGAAAAAATGCTCCAGATGCAAAGATACCCAGTCTACAGACATTTAGAAGAATCAGATGACTGTGGGTTACATTTCAAATAATGATTTATTCTTTTGAATATATTCAGGGCTAATTAAGACTAATATTAGGCTAGGCAGGTTTAAGAGGCATCACTTCTTTAATTTTCTGGCTTATTACTACTTTTATTTAAAATAACCAGCTAGATGTTTATATAGTGTGATTATCCATAGCACAAAGCTACGAGGTAAATAATATTTAAAATTTGCCTAACAACTGTCACAAAGAGATAGGAGATGTATTCTCCAAAGGAACATTTTTTTCCCTTGTGTTGCCCAGTTAGTTTGCTTGCAGCTTTCTCAAGTTCAGTGAATCGCTGTTATCAGGGCTGTAGAGAATAGAAGAATTAACATTTGAAATGTTAATTGTTTTAGTAGCAAATTATTATTTTGCTTACTCATTGTCAGTGATTTATTTTCAGCCTATTTTAATGCCATGTTTTGCGTTGAGGGAGTTATTTCTGTCATTGATACCTTTGGAATGTTGCAGACTTTTCAGTCATGTTGCAGTCTCTTGACAACTGTGTTAAGAATTAATTATAATTCATAATTATAACAGTTAACAATAAAGCTCAAGTTTCGATGGCTTTAATGCCTGATGAGGGTAAGTAATAGAGTTGGGTGAATAATTCATAGCAAATAATTTATTCAGTGAATTTGCCAAATAATGTCTGCAAATAATCCTTTAGCTTGTTTGCAAGCAGTTCATTGTGAGTATTCCCACATTTGAAATTTGAGCTTATTAGGTTGGACACATGGTCTTTATGGTGCTTTTCTGCTCTCTGGTAGTAATTCAAGAACAGAATATTCTCATTTACAGAAATCTTCATTTGCATTTTACCGAAAACTTAGCAAATATCTTCTTTAAATTGACCAGTAAGGCTAAAATGCCAGTGGACAGCAAACATAAAATAAGAAGTATATAGAAGAGTATTTTCAAAGTAATTTATTTTTTAAAAAACCTACTTAATTATTAGAGAACTTCTGGGATTTTTTTTTTAACACACTACATTCTTTCTCTTAGATTGTGTTAACTTTATAGGAGAAACTACAGTTTCGTTTTCCTGTAACTTGGGTGTTGCAAGGGGTGGGAGTAATACTTGAAAATTTTCAAAATTCATCATTCTTCTGTTAGATTTTACTATGTTGTGATGCATAAAACATGTGGAATCAGTGAGCTGATTCAGCTAATCTCTATCAAACTGTGCCCTTGATCAACATTTAAATTACATCCTCACTTGGCTGCTCATTATGGTGGCCATGCTTTCACATTACCTCATGCTAATGGGATACATAACGTGTGTCACCACTGTGTATGGTAATTCCTCTCCATCACTCAGGCTGCAGCACTGCTATTATGTTATTCCCTCAAAGATGACTTCAGGAACCAGTGTGCAGGTGCTAGATGCTGTGTTGCTTAAGTGAGGCCCCTCGTAAGGAGGAAGCTCCTTAGCTGTTTCATAAGAGGAGTTTATTTTCCAAAAACTGAGAGTTCTCTCCTTAGATTTTCTATCCAATTCTCTTTTAAATGAACATAAATTAAATCCATAGTAGTTATGGATCTCCACAGTGGCAGAGCTTGCTGTTACGAAGTCCCAGCTTGCTGAAGGACAGTCCCACCCTGTCCTAATCAACAAAAAATAGCAGGTGGTTAGGGAGGAATATTGGCAAAGGATGAGTGCAGACCGCCTGATCCTTTCTCTGTTACATCTCCCAGCTCTACCAAATTTCTGAGGTGAAAGTCCATCGGGAACTGCCATGGGTAGTTATTCTAAGGAATTGCACAGGCTACCATACAGCATATTTACACAGCAGGAATTACTCAGTGTCTAATGAATCTGTATGCTTGGTACTCTCAGTAGTTTAGAAATTCCTCAAGACTATCACGGTAGCAGCATTTTCACATGCATTTGGGAAGTTTTTTTTATGCTTATTGAAGGAGTCCATTTACTGGGCAGATGATAGAACTACAGCATGGTTCGAGCATACAGATACCTAGGAATGATATACGATATTATTTTAAAATGAGAGACTGGTATGAAAACAATAAAAAAAGCTTTTATTTTAGTCATCATTCCTATGTCATCTACATGCGGAGTTCTTGAAAGCACATGCACCTTTTTGGCCATTTGAGTGAGTCATGCATTCCCAAACAGCAGAAAACCTGAGCAGCTTGGGTGAGTAGAGCCTGTCCACAGACTGAACTGGAAACAATGGTACAAGATCAGGAAAAGCTTTTCTCATAAACTATTCTCTGTACTGTAATGTAAAATCAGCATTCCTCTCACAAGGAAAGGAGATGACAAATGGATTTGATAATAACTAATTATATGATGTTATTTTGCACCTAATTTCTTCCTATGTTGAATCAAAATTCTCTTTCATGAGATATGTAATACATTCTTTCAGAGCTGGACTATGAGAATCCATACTTTATCCCATCATTATCCACTAAGTTTTGGAATAGGCAGGACAAAACCACAATGGAGTCCTACTTTGGGCTGCATACATTTTGAGACAAATACTACAAGGATTCAGAAGAGAAGAAGAAGGAATTGTTTCATTGCTATTAATTATTTTTTTCTAGGTGTGTATGTACTTCATATCTGTTTCATACATTGCTGCAGTTTTGTTAGAATGCATGTGAAGTCCCTGAACATGGGACAAATGAGTTTGGTTTCAGCGTGTTTAGTCTTTGGACTTGAAACATTTGAAATGGCAGTTCCTCAGCTGATTTACCAGAGCTGGTCTCTGACTCTGTCTCACCTACCAGAATTGCCATCCTAAGATAAAATTCGAGAAAAAAGATCATCCTTAAAATAAGATCTGGGAACTTGAAAAGTTCAGCTCTTGTCAATCACTCATAGATTTTCAGAACTCAGCATTGTCCATCACCTGTGGATATAACAGTCCTCATATCCCGAGCTTCTAAGGCACAGAAGATCCATCAAATAAAATGCTAGCTTGGGTTGAATTTGAAGTCTGGCTTTGGGAAAAAAAAAAAAGCCTATATACTTTAGAACTTAATGTCTTCGAGAAATGGGAAAGGAGCAATTGGACAAAGACCTTTTAATCTATTTTCAATTATATAGGAAATTTGATTTTTTTCTAATAGGGAACTAACAGAGACCCTGTGTCACTCACAGCACAGATGGCTGGGAGAATATGAAATCTATTCATTTGTCCCTTTTTGGAAAAAAAGACTTCCTCATAATCATAATACAGAAGAAGGCAAAAAAGCATTTGGTACATACTGAACTGCACTTTCCCAGAAATGTTTGCGTTTTGCTGCTAAAAATACTTGGTCGAAGATGCGTGCCTCAGATTAGCAGAACATACCGGTTGGGATGGCTAATATCAAAATGAGGTAGTACTGAGAACTTTAAAAGGAATTAAAATCACTCTTTTTTTCTAATATGTAACATTTTAAAAATTATTGCATATTTCAAAATGAAAAGGAACACATTCTGCAGAGTGATATCATTTCAGGGGGCTCTTAGAGAATTCCTCATAATTCTTGTCTTCTTGCAATGTACCATGTGTACCATTGCTTTCCAGGACCTCTGGAGAGAGGACTTTTCCTACACTGAAAGTTAGAATCTGGCATTCAGGAGCAGTGAATTGCTGTCAGATATATTTCAGTGTCCGTGGTGCTCTGCCTGCTGCTCTCACACACTGTGGCTCCCCTCCAGCACACAGACAGGCTCTCCGGTGTGGCCAGGGAAGTGGCTGAGGACACTGTACTCAGCCCGTCAGTTCTGCCTAGCTTCTAATAACAAAAGCAGCATCTGAACAGGAAAATGGGGATGATACATAGGGATAGGAAGACACTGAATATCTCCAAACCTCTTTGAAAAATGAAGATTTAAAGCCAGTCTTTCAGTCACAGAAGATGTAGATATTTCAGTCTATCCTCAAAAAAAGAGATTGAGCACTCTTATCATCAGGAAAGGACAGTAAAGGCCTCAAAAGAGCAGATATTTCCCGCCTATACCTTCAGGCACCGGTAACTCTGAGGAACGTTCAGATTGAACAGTTTTTGTCTTGCATAGTCAGTGTCCAGAAAGCAGTGCATCAGCGTGAGATGCATGTAAGTACAAAAGCTGGCACTTGGGTAGTCTTGAGGCAATTCTCCCGTATAGGATAAGTCAGCTCTTGTCTTGAGCAGTGCTTGGAGTTATTTTGGAGTAGCAGGGAATGAAAACTTTGAAAACTTTTGAAAGAAATGGTTCATTCAAGGTTCTCCATGCCAAGTGGTTGTAAAATTCTTTTTCAGGCAAACTTTTTATAAAACAGTAGATCCTGCCACTTAAAGCAAGCCCACCCCCTCCAAGGGTCCAGGGTGTGCTGCTGAGGTATGCTGGAAATAGACTCTCCCATGAGAAAAAGAAATTAGAGTAGAGAAGACTGAAAGGCTGGAGGGAGGAGGAGTCTGTGAAAATATATTTAGCACTTATGGGGAGCATTTCATTTTTATTGCACTTCACAAACATTAACTGATTAATCATCTCTCAGCAATCCACTGAGGAAGGTAGCATGTTTCCTTCCTATTATTATTCCCTGTAGGAGGTGAAGAATGTATAGAACTGGATGGGGATGGAGGAGGCGCATCAAGAGCTGTCTGAATTCTCGGTAGTGTCCTAGAGAATTATTCCTTATTATTTTGATTTAAGCAAATTTTAGCTTTTGAAATCAGTGCCCATAGAGTGCCTCATTAACAACATTTTGCTGGCAGTGCTTCTATTTTTCATTTCCAATTACAAGGCAATAAGTGAATTTTTCTCACCCCGCAACAATGCCAGTCATTCATGTTTGCAATGTATCTGTTGTTTCTGTTGGTGGGGATGGGGAGAGGAAGGAGGCTCAGAGAACAGGCAGTGAGTGGTGTGCTCCCAGAAGCTGTCACTGCTGTCAATTACTTGGGTTTCATTTATAAAAGGCAATATGGGATCTTTAGCTTTTATAGTACCCAAGGAAGGCTGGTTGGTGATTATTGATTTTATTTAGTCCAGGGGAGCTGCTCACACACAGACTACAGTGAGTTGTGTGCTTCCTGCTGCTGGCTCTCCTGCCACTTATTGTTTTCAATTATTTATAAAATCCAAGTCACATCACAGAGCAGTTCAGCACAGTCTCTGAGACAGGCTGCTATTACAGAGCTCTATCCATGTGCCTACCACTTTTGTAACAGGAATTGACATGAGCAAATTGCCCTAATGAGGGCTGATACATTATGAAGGCCTGGGCACTCAAAAAACTATACAGAAACTGGTACAACCATCATATGCTGCAAATGCCACAGTCATCACCTTCCCAAGAAACCATTGCTGTGTCACTTAATGTGCTCTTCTGCAAATGACTCCAGCCATTTTCTCTTTGCTGAGCTTCTTTAAGTGCTTGGTGTGGAAAGGATATGAGGAAATTCTGTGGTTTTTGAGTCTGTCACTTAAAAGTAGTTCAGAAGATTAAATATTCCCCCGTTCAAAAGATCCAAGATAAAGTTTCTGAAGGTGCTTCAAAAATTAAATACAGGCAGATATTGAGGGAGAGACCCCCCCCCCCACCCCCCCGAAAAAAAGGCAAAAAAAAAAGCTTTAAGGGGTAAGAGAATGATGAAGTTGTTCATATGTCACTTTTTTTTTTTCTTGAGACTGGGAGTCATGACAGAAGGAGAAACGGAACCCCTTCTACTTTCGCTGTCAGCCCTGGGAACTAAGAAGGGACATTACAATTACAGTTCTGAGCAGGTCAGAAGATAGTCAAGTCTTGGAGAGGTGTCTGTGATCTGAGGAAAGGAAATCTGATGAATGGGTTAATATGGATCTCATTCAGATATTATGTCAAAGATTGTTTTATCTAATGTTTTCAATAAGGCATCAGGACGGACCATCCATTTGTCTTGGTGATTGTTCCTGAACTGTTCTTTTCATGTCATGATGGTGGAAGGTACATGTGAGAACTGTTGTTTTCAGAATTCAGTAATTCACTCATTTCCAAAGATCTTGAATTTGCTTGCTATTTGGCCACAAACTTTACCACACTTGCTTACTTAGGCCCATAACTGAATAAAACTAACAGAATCTCTACTTTAATTCACTATGCCTTCCTTCATGTTGAATTTAATGGTTTATATTATTTGAAAAGCTGCTGTTTCAATAACCAGCTGTGTAATGAGCATTTAAAAAATACGGTTAACATAAAGAGTGTTCATTCCAAGGCAACCATCATAACCATATTGGCTTTGATGAAGAGACAGTCTGATAAAGTTTGATTCCCATAACCTCTCCACTTTCTGGCAGCAAATATTTAATATCTACAAAATGAAGCCTAGCAATAAGTGGAATAAAATCTGTCAAGGGCTCAGGAGTGTTCAGTCAGCCTTTACATAAAGTGCTGTCTGATGTTGGATTAGCACAACTTCCTGTGGGAAATGATTGGGCGCACAGCTAACCTGGATGGTTCATGTACTTTTGGTTCATATGCTATACTATAGTCAAACTTTCAGTAAACTATCTAATTAGTTAAACTGGTATATTCACATAAAACCTGAAAAGTAACTGCTGATGTACTTTTACTGAGAAAATTTTGTAGAATAAACATATTTTAAAAACATATTTTTCTTCTGCTTGCCAATGGATAAAGAAATAGATATGAATAATTTAGATTATACAGCTTCACACAAACTTCAAAAAATGGTATGGTTCACATATCGAACTTTAAGTTTAGAGTTTTATTTAAAAGCTTATCAAAAGTTGAAAAGCTTCTTAGGACCAGCGTCTCAACTCTTGTAAACCGATGAGTATCTACTAAAGCTAGTGTCAATGTGCACTGGGGAAGATCTGGTTGCTTATGCAGGTATAGTCTAGTTTTCTTCCATAAGCTGACGTTCTTATTCAGGAAATGAAGCAGGCAACATTTCATTAACAGTGAAAGAGCATAAACCTGGTGAAAAAATAAACCAGGCACAGTCACAGGATCAGACATTCAGTGGGCGAAAAGTGGCATAGCTCCATTAAAACTAATGCCACTTTACACCAACTGAGGATCTGGACCTTACTTTTTTAATTAAAGTTGATTCCAAGATATTAAAAAAGGACTGTTATCAGGCTTTCTGGATTATTGTGTAGCACTTACCTATGCTATTTTAATCAACTGTGACCCAACTGGTCTTATTAAAAATAGATTAGTATTCACCAATATATGGAGAGGGCTTAACATAAGACAAACATACCCTTGAAGCATAAAACTGTTATTCTTTCACTACATGCAGAGGAAATGTTCAACAAAAGTTGAGTGTCCTATTTAAACATTTCTGTGACTGTGGAAGTTCAGATTAGAAAATGGCTTTTATTAAGACTATTGTAAAATCCTTCCAGTGATTAGCAAAAAGAGGCATAACATTTATCTTCAATTGAAGCGGATAGCTGGGGCTGGACTGGGGACTACCCCTTTGTCCTCTTTTTTTTTCCAGTTTCATTCTTTCAGCTTTACTATTCTTTGGCATATTTAACAGTAAAGTCACTAGAAGCCAGACAATAAAACAACTGTATGCTGATGAATATTACATGTGTTTGCGAATGGCAATGACCAAACATTTTACAACTGAAAACCTGACGTTAGGCACTTCAGCACAACAGACATAGCTGTTGAAGCCCGAAGCAGAAACCTATTGGCCAGACTCCTTTCTTGATCTGGGCATGCTGGTTTAAGGTATTAAAACCGTTTCTGACCAAGTTCCTCATTACCACCCACCAACTGAATTTTGCACAAGTCAGTTGAAAAAGACATTTGTGTGAACAGTGTCACATTATATTTGCCCTAAGATCAGTTCTGTTAACTCTGACTGTCTGCTTAAGCTGTTTATCTAGCACAGTACGTTCTGCAACCCGCCTCACCAGAGAGAGCACGGAGAGCCGTCCGCTTCCTCGGGAGGAAGGACGGGGGCAATAACATCTCGAAGGCCAGCAGGCTGCCGGCCGGCCTGCCGGTGCTTCCTGCCTGGCACGCTTTTCCCAGCCAGCTGCTCGTGTGAGACCTGAGGCCCGTAGGCAGCCTGAAAAAGCTAACGGACTGCAGTAATTGTTTTGGGTTGGAAGGAGAGAGATAAAGCCAACTTTGTTCTGAGAAGTTCTGGACGTACAGCTTTCTGAGGGTATATAATTGAGAATCACTTTGCTCACCGAGGTGATTTCAGTGTAAATACTGAGACATATATACAGTCTGAACTGCAGATTGTCTGTATCATTAAAGTAGATTTGGACCAGCCTGCGATTGCATATTCATCTACTTTTGGGAATGGATAGAATCTTCTAACCTGTGAAAAATCTGAGTATTCTGTATAATTGCCACTATATTTCAGCATTCACATGACCAGGCAAGTCCAGGTCAGCTTCTACAGAAGATAACTAGGAAAAGCCAGAGAGAAACATCAACTTAAGGCTTATCCTAAATTCTGTGGATGTCTTTCATAATCCATTCAAAAGAATTACTTCTGCAAGCTATTACTCCTTTTGGTTTGTATGGCTACTGCTGTGCCTGTTTCACAAAGATACATTTTAAATCTGTGGAGTCCAGTTTATTTTTAAATCTACAGGAGCTCTGACTTTTAAATAGGGGACCCCTGGTTTGACCTGACTTCTAGGGGAAGATTGAACAATATGGCAGCACTATTTTTACCATTTGCAGGACATAGCTGATATATCCTCTTTATTTGTGTCTGATTTCATAGTGAATAATCTATTCATTCCATTCAGAGAGCTATTTCAATGCAGTGGCTTAGAGGAAGTCCCAGTTCATACCAAGGTAGAAAGATAGGTAACATCTAAAATGATAAATAAATGAAACTTTCTCTTAATCTCTGCTGAACAAGATGATTTTCATCCCAGTGGATGTCCTCCCATATATTCCATGTAGCATGTGTTGTAAATGCTCCCAATATGCCAGCTGTATTTCAGCTGGAAATATACTTGTCACAATTTATATGGTTTGAATAAGAGGTAGACTTGGCTAGGGCACAGTAATCCAATTTTAGCCACAGGTAGTTGTAACCCTGGAAATATATGTTTAATTAAATGACCTTGAGGATTGAAGTCATGACAGAACAGCTCAAGGCTCACTAAGATACAACTTGAGATAGTAATAGAATGGTTCTTGGTCTACCATGATCTCTGATGTTAATGGGACATAGATCACAAATGAAAGACTAAACCCAGAAGAATTAGTACATGGACATGAGCTGATAAGCTGGAAAAAAATGATTTTTTTTCTCTCTCCAGGATTCCCACCAACAAACATTTTGCATAGGTTACAGTCATTCTTTATTTCTTCGTGCTTGTCAGGTAGTCCTCTCAAGAAATGCAATCACAATAGGTCTTTTAAAATTCACTTAATTTATGTTGTTAAACCATCACTGAATAAAGACAAGAAAATCCAGTCCCAGGAATAAGACCATATTTTATCCTTACTTATATATCAGAGATTACTGTTACAAAATTATAGTACATTTCTACAAGTCTCCATTTGAAACTATGTTAACAAAACTTGAAGAAATACATATTTTCTCTTCCTATAGAATAACTTATTAACTTGTGCTGGGAAATCTGAAATCTCTTTCTTTGTACTAGCACAAAGCATGTTGATGAGGAGTCGGTTCTCTAGTCACTGATTGGCCTCTCCTTTGCATCGGAAACGCTGGGGCGTACGCACAGGTATCCACTTACTACACTGCATTTCAAAACCCTAAAACATGAGGAAAAAATACCGCAATATCAAGACCCAAGGAAAAAAAAATCAGAACATGAAGACAAAGGGAGTACTGGGTTTAAGATGACTTCAGGAATTGAAATGTAAAACCTTTTTTGCAGAATATTTAAAGGAACACTGAAAATGAAATGTTGACAGAAATCACACCATATTTTCTATGTGAGAATTTAAAAATTACATTTCATAATCTTACCAATTTAACATTTATGCAGCAAAATCACATTTCTTGAGAAGGAAGAAATCTTAACTCAGCTTTTGGCCTAAGAACCTGATCAAGGAATCAAATCAATTGATTGACTGAACAAATCTAATGTTAATTCTAAATTCATAATAGACTTCATCTTGAAAAGATTCTTAATTAATTCAAGCTATTGAATGAAAAAAATTAAATAGTTAGGTACTCCAACTGATGTGGCTCTTATGTTATTTCAAAAAACAACAACAAAACCCACATTTTTGTGATGCTGCAGTCTTCATCCAATGCTATGTAGCTATTATCTTGACTATTGTAAAGTAAATAGTAACCAGAAAACCTCTGGCCTTCTGTTGTTAAATCTGTCATTTATCTTTGATGTTTTGATGACATTTATCTGTCATTTATTTTACAGGCATGAGACCCCTGATTATCTAAATAAAAAACAAAATGTGTATTTCAAAGACAGTTTTTGGGAACAGCCAAGGGGTTGCAATAAAACATTTTTCATGATCTGCAAATGATCTTGCATTTAATAGCAAAACATAAACATTTTTATTGTATTTGTTAATAATGCTTATTAACAGTAAAATCTTAGATTATTATCAATAATTTGACTTATAAAGGACGTGAAAGTATCTAGCAATATAATGGTAATACCTCGGTATGTAAGATGATGCCTAAGATGAAATTCATGCTTAGTATTTTCTTTTGATTGGAGTGAAATTAAGCAGGATTTTTTTTTTTTTTTTGTAATTGATTTTTGAGGCAAGTGAATAACCATTCCATTGTGAGTGAATTATGCCAGGCATAGGACACAGTAAAACAACAACAAAGCACAGAAGACTTGTGATGCTATATGATTAGGCTAGTCCCAGCACAGGTATGAAAATATTTTGGACCAATTTGCACTCTAATTTTATCAAATTGCATGGAAACACGTTATCTGGGATTTTTTATCAGCATAAAGTACAGATACTCTTAATTGCTTTTAGTCCTAATCTGTTTTCGAAGCATCTTTTTAAAACAAATTCCATGCTCCAACTCCCCCAAGTGACTACATTTTATAGGTACTTTATATGTGTGCATGATTGTGTGTGCATATAGAAGTTACTCATCGTGTATCTAACTTTGAGCAGTTCAAAATTTTCCAAATCAAAGTTTTAAACTGTTTGACACACATTTGCACCTGAGCAATCATATTAAAGTACATGGGATTGTGCATGTCCTGTATTTGCACTGAATTTGATTTCACCTCTACCTATGCCTCCTTCCATAAATTCTCTCCTATGGAACATGTTCACTGAACACAGAATGAAAGAGCACAACAGTGATGTTGCTTTCTTACTAAAATACTGCAACGTGAATGTAGATTATTAAAACAAAATGCAGGATAGGTAATGTGCTTAACTTTACTTGCTAATGTACAACGTATTTTCCCATCTCCTCCCATTTAGTGAAATTGCTCCAAAAGAAAAATCTCCCTTTTTATTCAAGTATACTGGATTAAAGTGAATTATTAAAATGCATAAAACAAGACAGTAATGTATAATATGGTTTGTGACAAAATGTACTGTAACCTTAACTGTAATTATATCAAATACATTGATTTAAATTTCATAATCAAATTTTGCAGGTAACGATCCATATCTTTGGTAATTGAGTTGTGTGTGCAAATGTAATTATAGTAATGGTATAAAAATTTGATGATGCCATCTAGATTAGATTGAACTTTGGGTGTACTTTAAAGAATATGCAGGGATTCATAAAAAATCAGTTTATGTGAAACGGTATTGTAGTATAGGACTGATGTTTTCCTAAGAATGGAGCTTAGTCCCTGTTAAAAGTGCTATAGAGAAAGTTTTAACCTGCAAAGCCTCCTGCGCTTTCAATCCCAGTAAGGTAGGACCTGGCTAATGTATGACTTTGTGGAAGGCAATTTCTGTGCTTTGCATAGAGGCAATATTAAGTTGTCCCTGTGTGGGCTCTTGTGGTTAATAGCATATTTTTTGAGATGCTTAAAAACTTCAGTGTTCACAAGTATTCTGTGACTTTAAAATGACTGTCAGTGAGATCACACTGATGTGCATTGTAGCAGTGATATGCATTTCATATTTTTGCACAGTACTGAAGTTCTTAAATAAAAAAAAAAAAAAGGCAAAAAGGCCAGTCCTTTGTGTAGTACCAAATGGGCAACATCTAGGACCCTGCAGGTTCAAAAATACGTTCTCTAGTGGCTGGTATAGTAACTGTAAGCAGTGCCTAAGGATTTCTTGGAGTCATGTATCTTTGCTTCAATGTGAAAGATACAAGCAATTTTTCAAAGATTTTTAGAAGAATTTTACTCATAGAGCTCTGATATTTTTAGTGGATCTTGCTCCCAACCTTCCCATTTGTATGTTAAATCTTCTTTTAAATGCAATTACATTCCAAAATCCACACAGTTTTATCTGTTAATAGGCTGTGACCTATTTAACAATAAGATTCCCATTAATTCCAATTGTTTTACAGAAAAAAAAAACTGTTCATCCCTTAGTTATGTTCTAAACTCACAAAGAATTCAGTAATGTCAGTAAACTCTATTTTTACCTAATATTTACCTAATATTTACCTAATATTTACCTCTAATTTTACCTAAAGAACAGGTTTTGTCTAAAAAAAAAGTAGAGTAAGTTTTTAGGAAGACCAGTGACTTTTCACTGAGTTAATGGGAATTGGATGGTGATCTGAGACAACAAATATTTTCTAAAATCAAATGATTTCAAATAAAAAACTACTGTGATAAAATTATCCGTTATGAGATGAAAATGTGACTGCATAAGGAAATTCTAAAACATGTAAATGGCGCCCTAGTTATGTCTTATTTTTCTAAATGTACAATAGTGCCACACCAAAATAGTAGTTGATATAATAGTCTTATATCACATTTGCTGTTAGTAGAATCATGTACATAGCAGATTTTTATTTGCAGTGTTACAAATGTATGTAAGACTGGTTTATCTCAATACCTGAGAATGCTCAGTGAAAAAAATTGATTGTGCCAAGCTTCATATTAATCAAATGTGTGCCAGTGAGGATTTTCAATTCAAAACGTATAGATGAAGTTCAAGTATGTGCATGGGGAGCAATATGCAGTTATTAGTGACTCAACTAGTTGGAGTTTCTTTGTATCAAATACAGGCAGAAACATCCTGTGTTTCTGTCATAGCTGCTCATGCATAACATTCAGAAATGTCAAGGAAATATTTTCTTTATCATTAGGAAGTAAACCACGGAATTTAACTTGACTTTGAAAGACAAAAGGTGGCTGTATGCTAAAACTAAGACATGAATAAGCTGGAAAAAAATGATTTTTTTTTTTCTGGTTTCCTGCATATTCTGAGAAAAGATACATTGTGCATGGATGGTTCATACTGTTTCCTTATCTTCTCTGAAATAAATAAATAAATAAAAAGTTCAAAAGAAAAGTATTCTACAAAGACAAAATGTTACTTTTAAAAGCAATAACCTTTTTTTTTGACTAGAGGTGATGAGAAGGGGACAAGGAATCCTGCCACATTATGATTGCTCATAACTGCAACAGTGATCTCATTTTTTTTTTAAGATTCTATTCATGTCACAGAGCAAATCACAGATACTGATTTCTGGTAATGCAATGTACATGCTTCCCATATAAATTAAAATCAGTGACATATAGCTTAGCATGGCGTGACAGCATATCAACTCAAGAACATTAACTGCACATCTCGAAATCGACCTGGACCAAGAAGAGATATTTTGTCACAGGGATAGCCAGTTCCTATCATGTTTTTGGCCAAAAATGCCTCAGAACATGTCTGAGGGCACATCCCTGCTCATTTCAGGTGCTCACCCAGAGCAATAACGCAGGCTATTCAGGGAGAGACAAGCTGTCGCTCCTGGTTGGTCCAGCTCAGCACCCTGGAATTGCTGTTTGGGGCTAAGGAGACAGCTGATCTCCTGAGCAGGTGACACAGAGCTGTTATAGCCCATGCTGACTCTGATGGCGTTTCTCTGCTCAAGGACCTCGCAGAGACACACAGGGCTTTTTTTGCTGAGTCACTCTGTTGCCATAAACTTTAGACCAACATGGAAATGCTGAATCGTTACATCTTGCACTAATACATAACTTAAGTGAATGTATGATAGATTGCTTCTCCACTTTGATTGTAAGGATTTAGCACCTTGGTCAGAGAAACCGTGAAGAGAGAGTAGACAGATTAGGAAAAAAATCGGGCAATATTTATTTATATTAGACAAATACCAGACACAGTACTAGTCTCAGCCATAGGCAAACCATAACAGTAGTTGTACTGTAGTTTTTTTCTTTATTTTTTAAAATTATGCCAGTTACTCCAATATATGGTGCTTTTCAGCCCAAACCACGCAAAGGAGGAAAAACCTCCCAGCTACAGTCTGAATAAGTTTGATCTAGAAAATCTAAGTTAATATCACATATATAGCTCAAGCTAGAGTATAGCTTGAATCATACAAATTCAAGCTAAGGTTCTTCCTGTCACAGCACCTACAGGATGGATGGTGTGGAACCAGCACATGTATTTGGTCTGGATAGACCCTCCTGCTAATCTCACCTGTTCATTTCAGCAGATACTCAAAGTTCTGTATCTATTATGTTGTTGTGAGCACACAAATCATGTTACTTATCAAATACTAAGGAACAGAACAAGTGATTATGTACTTACTAAATTCATTTTTTAAAAATATTTCACAAAAAAAATTAATGATTTTTCTAGGTACACAAAAGTCTAAAGAACAGACATATTTCTAAATATTTGAGATAAAAGTTTAATAAGGAGAAGTGATTTTAAATTTGAAGGTGAACAGGAAACAAGATTATTTTTAGTTGACATTTTTAATTAGGTTTCTAAGCTTGTACTTAGCTACTGCTCCAATTTTGAGATCTACTGAAAACTCACACATTGAGGTCAGAGAAGTTACAAGATGACAGGTATTAAATATGAAAAAAAAAGTCGTAAATACTTTGACATGCTTAAAGAAAAATCCTTTTGATACTTTAAAATGTTATACCCATCAAGAACCTCAAGTACCTTTATCAGTAAATCCCAGTGATTTTTAAATTTAATTTCAGTCCCAGAATAAATGAATTGGCAATTAAGATCATAGGACCACTACTAGAAAGAAATTCGGTAGGAATTCTAGCATTCAGGATATCTCTTACTTGGACTGCCATAAAGACTTAATTCTCAGGGTACTGAATCGATTTTTCAGCAGAACTACTGGGTTTGTCAGAATTTTCTTTTAACTTAATTTTGGTACTTTTCCCTCCTATAAATCGTCAGTTGTTAGAAGCATACTTTTGACATAATACATTTGGATTAATTAATTTTTATTCATCTACTTATGACATAATGATGTAGAATTTTCAGAATTTCTTTGTGAAGTAAAAAGTGTTTTTTTTTTTTTTTTTTTTTTTTAGAAATTCATTAATTTTGTGAGCCAGATAGCCAAACTCTTAAGACTATCACTAACTGACACTTGCAGGTATCAGAAAAAAGAATAATTATGAAAGAAAGAAAAATACCCCTTAAATTTTAAAAGGGAAGAATGGATATTTAAATGTTATGATTCCTTTGAAAGATATTGATCTCTTTTTTTATTTTATACGTTTTATGTACAACACAACTGTGCAAGTCAAAGTAAAGTTTTCTATAGCTAATCCTAGAAAGAAAATCTCTTTTAGGAATAAAATTATAGCTCTGAATTTCTTCAATCAAAGGCTTTCTGAGTGAAATTCAAGATTAGGATCTTTTTTTGCTGAGGCAGTTAGATGATTTAGTGTTCACGGTGCAGTTGTGTCTGCTAATTATCCTTTAGATAAAAGAATATTTTAATGGTCTTATATACTGCAGGCAAATAAAAACAGACCAACTTATCTCAAAGTTCTTGCTGATGTTTCATTTTCATGAGCTTTTTTACTGTAAGCTAAAATAGAAGTTCTGAATACTATCATTTCTGAAAGATGTTTAAGTTCCTTAATGTAAAGCTCTTATTGCCCATTCAGTAGAAATAATATGCTGTTTTGCACACCTTATAAGCGTAAAGCAGTTGAAAACCTCAGACTAAAGCTATTCTTCAGAATACTATCATCAGCTACGGAATCCTGTTTCTGAATTCCACAGGTGCCTTTCCCGGGCCTGGATCCAGCTTTTTGAAAGATTAATTTGAATTAATCAGATTCAGTAGATTTGTGCACTCACCTATTTTCAGTGGTACTCACTTATTTGTTCTTTAGATCTCTGTAGCCCCAGTTCAGTAAAATGTCTAAGTATATCGGTAGTCATCAATTTAGCAGACCAACAAAAGGATAGTGTATAAATGCCTGAATTGTATGACTAGGAGAGCACTTACATTATGAAAGGTATTCCAGATTTAAGCTTTTGGGGACTGAATCAAGTATATGGACATAAAGAGAACGATTCATTCAGCATGGATATTTTGTGTTCAGGGCCATTGGTATAATGACTCAAATGTGAAACATGTTTTCTTGTTCTATAGACAGTTATAAACATTTTTACAGCTCACAGAATGTGATTGCATATGAAATATTAACCTCCTAAGAGAGTCTAGGAGCAACTGAGGGTCATTACAATGCCAATAACAAAGATTATCTAATGCTCTTTTCAGAAATAGAGAGATTAGATAAAAACTATCAGTCATTCTTTTGAGCCATATGCACATTTAAATGGTCCTGGGGAAACAGAGGGTAATAGACAGTTGATAAACCATTGTCTTAATAATATTTATGTGGGCTTATATCAACATGTTATTTTCAGAAATTTAACAGCAATGTATGCTCACTGCACTGTGATTGCTGTTTATAGGCAATTTGAGCTTTGCTCTCATATGTACACTTGACTTTGCCGGTAAGTAATAGCGTAGGTCCTAGTAGTTTTAGTTGGTCACTAATTGTGTTCGAGCTGCTACCACATGAGAGTCACTCTGGCATCTAAATGCATGAGTGGGAAGAGCTTTCTGATAATTAGAGGTGATAGCCACCATAATAGTGTTGAAAATAAAAGAGCAGAAATGCAAGCTTGGCTTTTAAATTTTGGTCCCAGACACGTATTTTTATGCATTTTTAAAAAAATGTCTTACAGTTAAAAACTTTTATGATACTAATCTGAGTCTTACATACTTAGCTCAAATCCTGCACGATGCTGCATGTCCACTATTCATAGTGAATGAGATTAAGGGCACCCAACTGGAAGTGTTTTGAAGCTGGAGAGTTCAAGAGCTTGTGCTTAGTTTTGTATTTTTGGGAAACACAATTTGTGATTACAACACAATCATAACAATGTGCTAAGTATCTGTTAAATCTGCTAGCTATTTATTATTTCTAAGGCCTGAAAAAGCAAATAGGAACAAGAAGAAGACATATTTAAATAGATGAGAAAGTGATTATATGAGCAAATGAAATGATCAAATAACCTCTTGAAAATCTAGTCCCAAGTAATTAATAATGGCAGTGTATAAAGTAGTGTTCTTCATACACTACTTCCAAATTTTGGGCTGTTCAGGATGGTATTGGGCTGGTCTTGTGCCAAGTCAATTTTACCACTTTCTTCTTTTTCTCCCAAAACATAACTGAGACACATATGCTGCAGGGAGTTCATAAAAATCTATCCTGAGATTTCAGTGTTGTTATAACATATGCTAATTCTAAGGAAAAACACTGGATTTTTGTTTTACTTTATAGTGTGAAACCCCTCCACTTCTTCCAGGAGGTTTATGTAAAAACATCCTAGTCTCAAACTTCAAATCTCAAATATTTTCAGCAGTTCAAGGGTTTTGAGGTTTGTTTTAATATTTAGATAATTATTTTAAAAATATCTAAAAGATACTTATGGAAATTTAGGTGAATTTCTATTCATCTCACCCATACATCTCAGAGAGGAGTATTGGATTTGCTTCTGCAATCCCTTCTGAAGGTCAGTGGCATAAATATTATATTTACTTATTTATGCAATAAGCGTCATTAAGACAGTCTATGAATGAGAGCTGTACAGTATGAACAGCTCAGAAATTGGCTCTTCTATTGGAAAGAGTGCTGTCTGAAAGCACAAATCTGAGCCGCTCATTAGACAATAAATAAACATTTTAAGAAGTCATACAGATCTATACTTTCAATCTGACAATTTTTAGTTTGTGTTTAGGTCTGAGAGAAGGAAAAATAAAAACCCAATAGGATTACAGACTGATTCTCAGTAATGGAAAGTATAATTTTTTTTGTTTTGGCATTGCTGACAAACAAAAATGCAACATTTTAACATTGTAATTGTCCTTTAAAATGTGCTAGGTTTTTAAAAAGTGGTCTTATGGATGAAAAATTGACAAAATGAATCCGCTCTAATACCATTTTTCAAATAGCTGGATAAGTAAAACACAATTTTGTTATGGAAATGGGAATTACTGCTGTAGCGACACTATCATTTCAGCAAAAACCTGCCAATAAGCTACCATAGAGCTTGCTTCACTGCTAAGTATTTTGAGACTTTTCCAGAATGAAAGGCTGAGACAGCTGTAGAAATTGAGTCTCCATCAGTCTGCTGATTCAGCAAAGAATTAGCCATGCTCAGGAAGTCCTTTAAAAGACACTGTATTCTTAAGCATGGACCATGAAAATATGTGGAGGTACTCAAATTTAGCAGTGGAGAACACATGTCAACATATTAAATACTGAGAATTAAACAGTAGCACAAAATTTGTGCCTCACAGTGGGGGCTTTGTGGGCAGCAGTCCCATACTTTAATGTACCTGACATTACAGACCAGTGGAAAGAAAGGATTAGATTGTGGTTTTTAATCTTAAGGATTAGGTTGTGATTGATTTAAGTCCAGTCTTTGTAATGGATGTTCATATCACAAAAAAATGGCATTTTATGACCCTCTCTCCATGCAAACACTGGGATGACCCTTCTCTATGGTGCTTGTAGAGAAATTGCCAATCTCACATTCCTTCTCCTCCTCTTGAAGTGCTTAACCTTTTTCTTCGCAGTTTGGCTCCAAAGTGTAATTATATACAATTACCAGCACTTTGATTGTAGTGTCCTCGATTATATTCAGAAAAAAATTCTAACCTTTGTAATTCTAGAGAATAAGAGTTGAAAATACAAATGCTAAATCAAAAATAGATGAAAATAGATGAAAAGAAATTATTTTTATTTTGTTATTACTGTTTAGCCGACCTCAAAAATTATTTATATATAGACTTTTTTTAATATTTGAAAAGTCATAGGTAATAGAGCTCCAATCACCTAATGGCTGTTAATGCTAACACATTATTTGCCAGCAACAGAAAGCAACTTGGAAGTTCCTAGGGCAGTGGCCTGGAGCCTAAAAATCCTGTGCTCTATTCTCTCCTCTGTGTGATAAATTTGAAAGACAAGGAATATATATATATATTACTCTGGTCAGTTCTACTGTAGTCTTCCTGCTCTCAGAACTAACAGCATGTTTCCACGTCTTCTAAGTGAACATGTAATGCAATCTTCACGCACACATTTTTCATTACTGTGTTAGTCCTTATAATTCAATCACCCTTTTGATACAATTCTGTGTAGTTAAATTCTAGCCTGAGTGTTTGCAGGTAAAATAGTTGTGCATTCAGCAGTGCTGTTCCCTGAGGTGTGCAGCACTGGCACAAACTGCAGTTTCGTTTTGAAGAACTGAGGGGTCCTTTCACTCCTGTGATGCAGGTTAATGAAAGGCAGGATACCTTATAAATTCTTGAGTGGATTTCTGTGTAGACACAAACTTCCCTTGAAGAAACCAAACTGTTTTGTCCTAAATGGCCTGCATATAAAGTTGCTAAAGAGTACTTAGAGCATGGTAAGTAAACATGACTTAAATGTGGAATCGTGCAAGCCTGGTAGGATTATGTATAAATTAATGTGCTAAGAAGTGGCCTTGATTTAGGGAATGACTGATAATGTAAATACGTGCTCTGTTCTGATCACATCTCTCAATTATCTGGGTGATCTGAGGCAAGTTACCATATATCTCAGGGCAGAAAGTGTTTTCTGTGATTTGCAGTTCCAGGGAATTCTTTTTAGGAGGCATTTTTTACATTAATTTTCAAATACATGTGGATAAGTTAAGAACATTTTAAGGAGATAATTTTTTTTCTAATGTCTCAGATCCTCTTGAATTTTGTGTGGTAACGTTTACTTCAAGCTATGCGAATGAGGAAGCCTCTACAATCAGGTGTCTGGTTAGATTTCTCTACAGCTGCAAATATTTCCCTCCGGTACTGTGTTTCCTTCTTCTTGTATGCATGAGAATTATCTATCTTTATTGTTGTTGACCAACTGAGATTGCCAAAAATCTGTGTTTTTCTTTTTATTATTTTTGTTTTGTTTTTATCAAAACTCTAATATCTGCTAGGTTTGCCTCTTATGTGCCATAGGCTTTCAGTTATTTATTGAGTAATAATTGAGTAGTATTTTAGCTCTCTTTTGGTCACATTTTCCCCTTCTAGATTATTCTAGAAGATGACCTTTTCCACTTTCTTGCCACCACTTTTTTTCCCACTGTTTCCATTACTTTTGGAAAGGCTAAAAACTATTGAAACTTTACTGGTTTTGAGGTCATATTTTATTGAGAAAAAAAAAAAAGTCATAATAAGCTGAGCTAGAATAAGATTAGCCTGGCAAGTGGATTTGCTTGTTCCTATTTTTTCCATCTGCATCTCCTCTTTTGTAAGAGACGCCAGAGCACAGCTCTGACAAAAACATTGGATACTAGATACTGTCTGTGGAACTTTGGATGTTCCCTCCGACTTTTTCCTACATATGGTTCTTTCTCTTTCAACACATTTACCTTGCCCCCCCCATAGCTTTTCTGAATGTTTATTCAGAGCAAAATTAAATTAAGATTAGTATATGGATCATTTCTATTGTGTCTTTTATACCACAATCATCACGTTGCTAAGAAAACTTACTTAAAGACAAGATATAGTAAATGGTCACCTTCTCAAGTCGTTCAGCCTTGCTGAAGGTTAAGTAAGTGAGTCAGAGTCCTTTCAAATCAATATTTAATTCAGTGCAAAACATTTTATTATATACCAATGCCTAAATAACCAATATTATATCATCATGTTTGGTCATTCAGTAAGTTCTATACGAACTAGGACTTGTGTGCCTATAAGCTGGATTTTCTTTTATTTATGGCAGTTGATGTAATAAAAGATATTACCTTCTCCTGTGAACTTTCTGTCACATATCCCTAGACCACCAAGATAGCAGCAATAGTGCTATTACGAGCGTGTTCTCAGTACCCCAGTAAAAGAAAGAACAGAATGAGCTCCAGTGATGTATGTGGCAAATACATAATTCAAACAACAAATTTGGAACTATTGATCATATTGAAATATTTAATATATATTGAACTATTTGCACATATATGCACAATTTTTGTGAATACAATAAGAAGCAGTAAGTCCATATTCTCTCCTGGTGTTCTATAGATATACGTAGCAGGGTCATTCTTTGTTTTTTTACAGCTTGATAACATATATCATTTAGGCTACGCAGAGTAGCAAAAAGTCAGATTTTTTTTCAGCTGTTTAAAAGCTAGATATGCAACAGTATGAAGCATCCATTTCTTCTCTCACTCTTTTTTATTTTATTTCTCCTGAGAAGCCACTTTGACAGTAAGCTGATCCACTAAATTCAATTGCAATTATTTTCCGTTTACATAATATGAGAGAATATGCACATGCACAAACATGGTAGACATGAATGTACGGATGTAAAGAGTCCATTTCGCCTTTTCCAGGTTCTCATTATGCAGATGTTAATTTGCATATTTGGAAAAGGTGGTTTTCATCCTGGAGAGGGAGGAAGAAAAATTATAAAACATATCTCATCTTATAACTCATGAAGTATTTATTCTACATGTGTTTGTTCTACTGAATTGGGAGGGGGGAAAAATCTCTTTCTCATCTTTTCTCAGTCACAGAACTGTTCACAGAATAAATGTTATTTGTGCGTGTTAGCAGGCTGTGAAAGTAAGACTTGAAATGGCTGCCTGATTGCAACCTTAACGCCAACACGTCCTTAATCAGCACTCCTTAAACTCCCTCCAAATAAGCTCTCTATCATGTTATGATTTATTATACTGACGATGGCTTTTTTCCTTTTTGCTTTTTAGGATCTCTTAGAAAGTTGTAATTTAGTTTCCCCCACCTCCTGCTTCCTCTTAGTGAAGTGGTTGCCTTTGATTAGATTTACTAGGATTTAGTCAGAGGGGATTTACTTTTATTCAGCTCCAGAAAAGAAAAAAATCTTTGCGAGTCTAAGAGAATACCCATTAATAGATTGACTGCCAAAATAAACCAAAACAAAACCCACAGTATTAGATCTTTGATGTCATTTCCTTTCATGTTTTCCTTGCTATATTAAAGATAGTAACAGAATTTTCCCCTCTCCTACTCTCGCAATTTACTTTTGAGAAAGACTTTCTGGATTTTTGAAGTAGAAGAGGCAATTTATTCACTATAGTATCTTTCAGAATGAGCAACTATTTCTCGGGAGATTTTGACTAATTACAAAATGAAACACTTCTTATTTTGAACAATATATTTTGCCTTTTTGGAAAATATGAGAAAGGTAAAAGTTAATATATACCCAGTACTTCAATATTGATTTAGATACTGAAAAGAAACTCTTCTCCAAATGAATGTTAAATCATAAAACTCCTTCCAGTAATTTTTGTCCAGTCTGGTTGAGTGCATAAGAAACAGTTTGTTAATTATGTTGTAAATAATCTTTGTATTTTAAATGGGCAACAAGATCTCTCCCATGAAAGAGACTGTGTGCCAGTGATGAACTGGCCAATTTCCATTGCTTTCAGGATTGCTTTAAATTATTTGCTTTGGTGAAATTGGTGTTTATTCCATTCACAAAACTGTGACATTTTTGAAACACATTTATGTCATAATAGATTCTTCCTGGCAGAAAGTGATGCAAAAACTAGATCAAGATGGGCAATTGGGTCTTCTCACAATGATCTGCAGTTAGTCAGTTCCTCCTCATGGAAAAGGAGATCCAACTTTTTTAAACTTTCTTATTTTAGCTAGATATCAAAGTGTAGCTATACCACTGCGTGTAGATATTCTTCTTACATAAAAATTTTTCTTCATTATAGTATTTGCAAGTACTAGCACTTTTTCTTCTAATATCTGTATCAAATTATAGACTTTCTGTCCATTTCTATCTTTATATAGTCAAATATAGGTGAAGTAGGGAGCACTTTTGATGCCATACAGGCCATTTTGTAAAGTCAGTGAGTGGAACAGAAAAATAACATAATTGGAATATCTATTTATAAACCATTTAGAATTACCCAAGAATATCTTTTCATTTACTTTACATTCAGATCTTAAAAAGCATACAGATTTGGGGATAAGAGAGAATCCAGGATATGAGAAATTTAGATACTTCAGGTTTCATTTTATTTGCATAAAGGTTTCCTAGTATTATTGTAATATTTGAATATTTCAAGAAGTTTAATAACCTTTTAAATGCCACATAACATATGAATGTATAACTTTGGCTAATCCTTTTTCAATCCTTTTTACACAGTATGTAAACATACTATATTTGATACCTTTTGCTCAGTTTTCTCTGGAATTTGCCCACCTTTAATAGGAAATATCTGCTAAGGGAAAGGTTTAATGAATTGCAAATCAGAAAGATTTATAATGCAGGAAGAAAGGCACTTCAAGTTTTCCTCAGTAAATTACATGGAAATAGGTCAATTACATATTAAGAACAACAATAATAACAAAATGGAAATACCTGCTCTTCCAGGTTGTGATACAAGGTAACAAAGTAACAAAAGCCAAAAAATTCAAAGGTGCACCACAACCAAGATAGCCATGATAAAGCCGTCAAGTCATAGGATTAGAGTTGAATTGTGTGTCTTGGTTTGCAAAATCACTCTTGGGATTTCTAGTTATCTATTTCTATGACTTCCTTGCTATTGCAGTAAGATTAAACCATTGTAACAAGGGCTGGTTCTGACTCACTTCAGCCTGCTAGCCAGCAGTGACATGGTGCTGTTGAAAATCTTTGAGAATAAGTAGACTGAACTCTTAAGATCTAGGTTTTAATTACAAATAAAATAAAATTAATTAAATGTTAAAATTTTGTCTTGAGTATGATGATCCTCAGGGTGGTTGTCAGGGTTTAAATATATGCAAGAACAGCCTAGTAAGATTCCAGCCCAGTAAAGGAGTCCTTCAAAACATTTATTTTCAGTTTCTACAGAGGTGATTGATGGTTATTGTTTAAATAATACTGTTTTGAAAGGATAAATGGAGAGTGTTCTTTTGGTGTCCACACACCAATAAACAAACTTTCCTTCCTTATTTTAAGGAAAGGGAATTCCTGTGATTCCTTCTCTGCTGTGATCTGACTGGATCCACAAACAGCAAGACACAAAGAAAGAAACACTAGCAAGCTTTTTGGCTATTCAGAGCATTTGCCATTTGGGTAGCTCACAGCAGATTTTGTATGACTTTTCCTATAGAACAAACTGCTCCTTCATCTGGTACCTCATTGCCTTAGTTTTAATAAAAGTAATTCTATTTCAAGAAATAGATGACACACATAATAATCTTATTTACTACAGTAAATTAATCTCTAATATTATGGACTTCTGGATCAAGATCAAGTAAACAGGAGAAGTTTATGTCAAACTTGGCAAAAATAAACTGTTAAGTAAACTCACAGGAATGGAACACAAGGGAAGAGAGGAAAAGAAACATACCTTTCTAGAAAGGGAAGGAAAGTAAATCAATTAAAAACCTAAAGCAGAAGAGATATTGATGTATAAGCAGAAGAACATATGAGATTACTTTCTAAGTATAGGAAGCTGCTGAAATAACGCGGCTGCAAAGCGTCTGTTCCAGGAGGATGACCAACTTACTCAATAAAAGATGTCAGTTACAGATGGGAAATGAGTCATATTCAATAGTGGATCCTGAGAATAATTTGAGAAGGAAAGGGAAGGATCTGTTTTCTTATTTTTCTCCCTCTTTTGCAGTCTTAAAAGAAAAAAGAAAAGGGTTTATCTGTGAATGTGCACATTAATTCATTTTTCAGTAAAAGTTAATCAACTTACCATAAAATAGCAAATACGGTATGCCATTGGATTCCCTTTGATTTACTATATGTACAAATCAAATAATATTTGCACTGAGCTGTTAGTCATAGTAACTATGTAAATGGAGGAAATATCAGCTGATTTAGAATTTTCTGAAATAGTATTTTATATTAGTTGAGAATTAAATGTAAATTTTAGACTGGCTTTGCACAGTGTAACAAACTAATGATTTTTATAGATTCAACGTTGTTAAAGTCACACAGTAACTAATGCTGTGCTAGACAGGAGTTCAAGATCTACGTATATCTTTGAAAAGGATGCGATACTTTACTCATCATTCATTCACTCAGCAAAACAGATTGCTCTGCTGAAGGCCGTATATGTGACCTATTACTACATACATAATGGCTATCATTTCTGCTCTGAACAGCTGATGAATCAACTTTAAATCAATTTTTACAAAGTTGAGAGGAAAGCAGGGTACAAGATGAAAATCCGTCTTTCATCAGTTTCAAATGTGCACCTCCCCTCCCCCCCCCCCACACGCACACACACAGATGTTTTTGGATGGATTGCCAAGGAAGCCTTTAGGATTGACAGTGTCATTTCTGGGGGACCTCTTCTAAACCGTTACAAGCACTCCAGGTACCCTCCTGAAATCACTTGTATGTGACTGCTCTTCCGCATGTAAGTCTGAGACAGAAGCTAGGTCAGTGCTCAGATCATTCCAGAATTGGCAGGTGCCTCCACTGCAGCCTCTTGCTGCTGTGGGCAGCGGTTCAGCGAGTCGCTGGCTTCTCAGTCCCACACATCAGCCCCCGGGGCTGCTCAGAGCCTGCTGAGCACCGGGGGTTACTCCAGCCCTTCTCTACAAACCTACCCCAGCACATGCACCCGATCTAAACACTTTCGATGTGAAATTGTTCCCATGACAATGCTGGGATAGATGCTCTGCTTTTTCTCACTGACCCTGGACATTTTTGCTCTTTTGGGAGTTTACTCATACGATGCCTTGGTGGGATCTTTCGTAACTAACTCACGGATATACGGAGAAAGGTAGACTGTGTGTTAGCAGTTAGAGAAATTAAGAAACAGACACATAAGGGGGTGCCACAAGGTAAATGGGGGTGTAAGATTACTTGGTGAATCAGATAATCAATAGTTATTTCTGAAAAGGGAAAAGTAGCTTCTCCGGTCCTCTTTGCAGAGTATTATTCATATTACGTATTTTGCAGAGTATCCCACATATTTCTTATCTTTCCTGTAAGGCAGGAGTGAAAACTCATATAGTTACTGCAATGAAGCTGCCATGCTCTAGGTTCAGACCTAAAATACCTTGGGATGCCTCTATTTAGGCTGCTTAATCTAAGTTGTATTATTTCAGTTTTAGACTAAGATCTGTTAAACCAAACCTTAGCAATGCATAACTTCAGTATATGATGTTTCTGTTTTGTATTAATAGAATTGTCTGCCATCACACTTCTCCTTGACAAATCTTGAATGGATTTGATGATTGATTCTCATAAACAGATTTATTCAATGGTAAATATATTAGTCAAAGTCAAAAATAGTAAATTTTTTAATTTTTATTTTTATTTTTAAATAATACCTGAAATTCAGATTTAACCTGAAGTAAATTTTTATAACTAAATTATAAACAACTCAAAATAGGAGGTTATATAATAAAAGTGCTGACACCATCCTAACTACATGCTAGAGTTGCAAACAGCTATAATGAGTCAGACTCATTGTGTCTTTCACAGACGTGGCTTCATTTTTAGAAGTACTGTACTGCTGATGGCCTACATTTGCACTACATAAACTTTCATGATGGAATATCTTACCAGTTCATCTGAAAAGTATGGAACAGAGATCATTTTTTGTTTAATTAGTTGTGAGTTTGCCTACAGGCTTTAGGAGCTAGAAAATTTGCAAGCTTGTTTTTACAAATTAGTTGTGAAGTAGAATCTATCTTTTCTGTTTCTCCATCAAGGTAATGTGCTTTGCTCACATTTATCTTTTTTCTCCTAATGAGCTGTTTCTGATAGTCAGCGTCTTTTCTGCTATATAGTTCACTGAGGGCACCATGTTATCTGCATTATTCATTACTGTAGTATACCTTGGTTAGAATCGGAACACAAAACAGTTTCTAGGCATAGCTCTATAGACATCTATAAAAATCATGAATTATGTAATGCACAATTCTTTCCGCAAAAACATCATTTTTTCCCTGGCAAGCCGGTCGACTATTTTTATTAAATATTGCTCATCTGCCATATGGACTCCAGTTAATTTTGAAACTGAAATATGGCAATACTCTCTGAATCTGAAAAATCGTTTTCTAATTAATTTAAGACCACACATACACAAAATAATTTTATATGATTATGCACAGTAAGAACAGGGGATATTTTTAATCAACAAAATATTACATGAATGCTCTCTTTTGTAGTCATTCTCAGTGCTCTATATAGAATTAAACATGTCTTAGCCAACAAATTGTATTGTTGTTTAAGAAAGTCACGGTAACTGCAGCAACTTCAAAACAAACATCAGTAAGGAAGAGTCTACAAAAGTCTTAATTAACAGCTGATTAACTGATTGTTGATTAACAGCTGTAGTATTCCTAGATAATTCTTTATGGTCCCTGCATAGGAATCAAATCATCACTTCTCTGAAAAATGTTGGATTGTGTATCACTTAACACACAATGACATTCAAAATTATATTCTCAAGAATCTGGATAGTTTATGAGAGTGAGACTTGCTTATTCTTATTAAGAAAATGAAGGACTAAGTGTAATGAGTGAGAAGATCAGAAATACAAGGATCTAGGTCTGGTGTCTCACCAATGTCACAGATGTTTAGCTTAGTCACTGTGCTGTTTCTGCATGCTGGGAAAGCTACTGGATGTAGCTCAGACTCAGTGTTTTCCCCTCTAAATTGATAGCTTCCTTTATTTGTCTTACAAAAGTGCTGAAAAATATAGCTGGAAAGTAGCTTCTAAAAAGGAGGTCAGAGAACTCACTCCAATGAAATGAGAACTGTTTGAAATAAAGAAGTACTGCTGATGTAATGCTGTGGTCATGTGTAAGCCTTGGTACTATCTGTCATTTTGATTAAGAGGTACAGAATGAACAGATTTAAAGGTGTCTGTAAAATTGCAAGCTTTATCATACACTTTCAGTGAGATCCAGTACTTAACACTGAGTTATTAAAACATTTGTTCAGTGAGCTAGAAAAATATGCAATAATTACAGATAGCTTCTACAAAATGATCCAAAGACTGAGAGAAGTTTGAAATAATGAAAAAAGAGAGGTCATTGATATCCTGCGATCCTGTTTGCTTTGAAACTGGATACAAATAAATAAAATTCATTTTAGTAATGCCAGTGCCACACACTAAGAAAGAATGTGCATCTTTAAGTAAACCTGAAGTAAGGGTAACTGTCCTAGAAGTGCCATTGGAAAGGATGGGCGTTAGGACAAATAAGCAGTTGTACTTATCTCACATTATTATGAAAGGCTAACACGTACATATGGAAAGGAGGATCTTGGGTCACAGCAGGAAGTTTCTTTGCAAGTTCACCCCTTCAGAAATGTTTTTTCTAACAGCTACATCCTCGGTTAAAGAAAGGTGATACAGATGGGAAATAAGGCAGAGAAACACATGTAAATGCTGTTTTATTCTGATAAATAGATACAATATATAGTTTTTGATGTCTTTATCAGTGATGAGATGGAATGCCCCCTCAGCAAGTTCACAGGCAGTATTGAACTGCAAGCAGCTGAGAATACACTGGAGAGTAGGGCTGCTATCGAGAGGGACCTTGACAGGCTGAAGAAATATGCTGACACGAACCTCATGAGGTGAAATGTAAAGTCCTGCACCTGGAACACAAAAACAAACAAAACAAAAAATACAAGCAAGAATACAGGCTGGGTGCCAATTGGATAGGAAGCAGTTTTGAAGGAAGGACATGGAGATTGCTCTAGGCAACAAGCTGTACGTGTAGCGTGTCCTTGTAGCAGGCTCCAACTGTCATGTGTTAACAACAGCATTGCCCAAGTGTCACGGGAAGTGGTCATACCCCTCTGCTCCGCACTGGTGAGGCTGCATCTGGAGAGAATGTCCAGGTTTGAGCTCCCATAGAGTGCCAGAAAGGGAGCTCACTGGAGAAAGTGACACATGGAGGGGAGATTCAGACCATAGTGCAGCCCAGAAGATTTAGATTAGGTCTTATTGTTATTATTATTTATTATCTTATTACTGTCTTCAGCTACAAACAGAAGACCATAGAGAAGATGAAGCTAATTCTTCTCAGAGACACATAACGATAGAATGAAAACAATGGACACAAAGTGCAACATGGAAAACTTTGATTAGATATTAGAAAAAAAAAATCAGAATGGGGGGAGTCAACAACCAGATTAGGGGCCCAAAGAGATCGTGAAGTCTCCATCCCTCTCCATCCTTCTCCATCTTCCATTCAAAAGAGCACAACCTGCCTACATTAAGTTCTCTATCTCAGAATTACCACAATGTGTAAGTACCTATACAAGAAAAAAAAAAAAAAAGGTTTTTAATTGAAAATGCTACTTGAGTAACGTATGAAGATACTTAAGCTTTTGGTGGTTTGAGCTTGAAATTCAATCCAGAAACAAGATGCACATTTTTAACAGCACAGATAATTATCTACTAAACAGGAGTTGCAGAGAACCCAGTCAATGGAAATATTTTAATCAAGATTAGATTTTTGTGAAGGTATCTCCTTGTTCAAATGGGAATTGATTCAGGGAAATCCTATGGTTTGCTTTAAACAAGAGGTCAGATTACATGATCACAGTGGTCTCTTCTGGCTTTATAGAAAATGAATCTGTGAACCCTAAGTCCTTCTTTAACATCATAATGTGTATGATATACATGTTCCAATTGAGCTCATACTTTTTCAAAGTGCTCCCCTATGGATTATCTCTGGACAAAGATAAAGGCAAAGAAAGCTTTTGAGCATGTCTGAATTGGAGCTGTCTCCTCTATCTTTTAATATAAAGGAAAATAATTTATCAAATGGGTAGATCTGAGGTCAGAGACTTTCTAGAAGCTAACGGTATAGATATTCTCCCTAACTCTGAGCCACTGGCATAGTCAGCTATAATTACCAGAAAGGTTATAATGCATCCACAATGACGTCTGTACTTCTACCAACAAATATTTAAGCTTTAGGGGTATCCTAAATTAGCTTTTTTTTTTTCTTTTTTTTACCCCTCAGACCTTGAAAAGCAGAAAATACTTTGACTGATGAATGAAAAATTCATCCCAGAAAAATGCAGCAGGAGCAATGAGCGTATTTCTGTTGAAGAACATAGACTGATACACTTATTAAGAAAATCTAAATGTACTTCTGGACAAAATTCTTCTGAACCATTAAACATTTGATATTTGGAGTGAAGGTCAGGAAGATTTTGGATGCTGAGCAGACATTCCCCAGCTCTCAAAATATGTTGATGAAGTTTCCCAGAAAAAAAATAAAATCAGTGTGCAGAATGATAGCCAGAATTCTTACTGCTGCACTGGCTTTTTACTGCCCATTATCTGTCTGTAATACAGAGTCTGAATTCATCTCATATACACCTTTCACAGTCTGATGTAGTTTTGTACAGATATTCCCCATCTATAGTAATGTGTTCTAAGTGCTAAGTAATTAACAGTTATGGTAGAGTATAATCTTTACTAACATGAGTAGTGCAGTTATAATAACTTGCTGCAGTTTGACTCAGACAGAAAATTTATTTAATAAACTGGATTTTATGTTAAGATATTTCATTCTACCAGGCTTCACATGCAGTGATAATGTCCATGTAACGTGAATTATTTTATAGGGGACTGAGCTGGAAATAGTTGATGGGATCTCTTTCATCTCTTGTAGAGCTTAGAAGAAGACATAATGAAAAGGGGGTAAGATTTAGTTAAGAAAAAGATGAAATAGTAAAATACATCCTTGAAAATGGCTGAATGGTTAAAAACTTCTTGTTGTCTAAATCCAATGAACATAGTATTCATAGTTTTCATTAGGAATTTTTTATACAGGAAAAGAGAAAGTGTGTATAACAGATGTAATATGATGGCAAGTAAATAATATTGCAAGTCCTCCAAGCTGGAACACCCATTGTTAATCTTAGGCTTTTGAAAAGGGCTTGCATTATCAGGTCTTTATATTTTGAGCTAATAAAAGCATAATGCTAGAGCAAAGCAACTGTGGAAGGATATAGAGTCCCCTGCGGCTGCAACTGAAGCTCTAAAAGCCTGTTTTTCATTTTTAAACTGTTCCTCTGGGCATAAGTAATGCTCAAAGAAGCATTTTAAAGAAAAAATGAAACTTTAAAAGCTTCAAAATGCAGTTGTAGGAAATCCAAGATGTCGACTGTGACATCTCCCGTCTTATGATAGTCTTTGGGAAATGACAACATTCAGCACTGTTGTTGCTGTCTTGCAACATCACAACACTGAAGAAGATGGCCATGGCTTTCTGCAGCATTGCTGTAGCTTTGCAGAATCAGAATCCTGGCCGTGAAGAAGCCCAGATGGCTTCTCTGTCTGAGAGACTTTAACTCCAGCAAATATGAAAGCCTGGAGCTTTTTAAAGCAAAAAATGAAAATATTTGAGGTGATATTGACTAAGTAAAAACAAAAAGAATTATGTGTTCTGACTTGAGTATGATATTCTTACAATAGACGTGACTACATTCAATACATATACCCAGAGTGTGATAAAGAGCTAGTGTCAAGGACTGCACAACAGCAGACACACAGCAGAGTGGAACCGTAAGCAGACAGGAGTACATACAAAATCTTTCTGATGTTTTATGTAATTCTGGACTCTGTGCAGACCTAGTCAAATTTTTCCAGATTTTGAATTTTTATTTCGAAGGCCTTCTGTTTCTTGGGCATAGTGCATTAGTCTTCATGAAAGCAACTATAAAGCAACTATGTCAGTTTTCTATTTTCTTCATCTTTGTTAGGATTTATTGTTTACCAGATGATAATTTTGGGCATTCCTTCCAACATTTTTTCCAGCCCTCCAATGCAAAAATTACTTATGGGGGGAAAGAGAGATAAATGTATTAATAGCATGACTCATTTATTTGGAAAATTAGGTAGATTCTGATTTATAATTAGAATAAAATATAGCAAAAACAGAAGAAAAGAAATCCTATTTTTCTTCAAAAGTCTTTAGAATTCTTCGTGAAATAACCTTTACAGTTTCTTTCTTGCAAAATAAATCCAAATATGTATGCTAATATCTGTACAACTGTAGACATGTAATTGAAAAAAGAAATCAGTCATATATGCTTGAAACAGAAAGTTACCATTAAAACTGTAAGACTAGATACAAATAAATAAAATGTTGGGAGTCAAAAGCATTTTCTGCAAGGACACACCATTATAGGATAAGAATTTCAAACTGAGATAGAGGGGGAAAATCCTCTGAAATACGTTTATCAGTGAATGACCCTGATCAGCTGTGTTCCATCTGAAGAAGATCATTACTATAGACGTCAGGGTAGTGCAGGAGACAGGTTAAAATGGGTTTGAGATTATTGACACTTACTTTTATTAAAGTTTATTTACAGCGGGGGATAAGAGAACATAGGCCCAGAATTATGGAACTTTTTAAAACTCCAGAGATTATATCTTTGAAAACCTTTGCAAAATTCGTGAAGTTTGTATTTCTTGTATTAATCTGCTCTGAATGGATGTCTTTCAAGTGCAATACTCTAATTCTTTAAAGTTTTTCTATTTTAATATATTTTCATTTAGTTTGCTTTTCTGTTAAATTTCTAGCAAAGGCTGAGTGGTTTTGAGCAAGCCATTTGCTTAAAGGCTTTGCAGAATAGGGCCAGGATTATATAAGGGTTTAAGTTTTCTGGCCAATCAGGATTTAAAGGCCATATCTAGCATATAGCTGCCTGCCCCAAGGACAAACTCTGCTGGAGTTACAATTTTAAACTTACAGGGTCACCTGCAACTATTTTCTGTTCCTTTGTAGATCTGAGATTCTCAAAGGACAGGCACAGATGATTGATGCCTAAAGATGTATGGACAATTACAATGCATCCTTACACTCCCGAAGGGACAGATTCCTCTCTAACCAATTGTTGGAAAAGATAAAAGACATCTGTAAAGCTTAAGCTTCTTAAAAGTGGAACTTCCTTTAGGAGACAGGATGAAGTGTATTTGCCCATGGACAGGGTTCTAGAAAATGAAAAAAGAACATTGAAGGTGCACAGAGACTTGCAATAAAAAGTTCAAAAGTTCTAAATACTGATTTATAGTGGAATTTCTCTGCCAACTGAAGCTCAGAGTTATGTCCCAAACTTGCTTTTCATTAATGAAATTCAGTAGAAAAGAAGTCCAGGTGCAGCCATATATCTGTTTTGAAGGATTGACCCAATATGGATATAGAAATATACAAGTGTATGTATATACAAGTGTATGTGTGTGTATATATATATACACATCATATATATATACACTACATTTACATATAATTATAATATCTATATTATATAAATGTATATAAAATATATGATATAAATATTTATTTTGTTTCTGGAGGCTGTTTAAAGCTAATGATGTAAATAATCAGCTGTAGTCAATATTGATAATTACAGTAATTTGTTTAACTCACATCCCTCATCCCGAGCAGTCCTGTGGAAGCTGCTTTTAAAATAGATTATGCTATTCTATAAATCAGATACACTTTTTTTTTTTCTCTAAAGATATCAAACAAACAGGCAAGATATGGCACATTGGAACTCATGAATGCTGGAGGGATACAATTTTCTTTAAACTGGTCCTATGTTACATAAAATGTTACCTGTAACAGTAATTTTTTTTAAGGGAGTATAGTGTACAAGATAAGCTATGGTAGGTAAAGTATTTTGTGTTAAAAATCAATCAATGGGCAAAGGGTGAGATATTGTAGCCCTTGGATCATATTATTTTAAAAAAATCAAATATTCTGTTCACAAATGCATAGTGTGCACTGATCTGGTACACTAGCTAATAATCTGCTCTGTCAGTGTAGTCTATTTAACTATGCAGTCAGGACATTTTTGCTGAGAGTTGAAAGAAATACTTTGATGCATTTCAAATATTATTTTAACTCTTTTTAGTTATAAGTGAGGTAGCTAAGTTTTAAACTCCTTAGCTAATGCCTCCTATCAAAAGAGGAAACAAGTTATTTTTTCTTGCATATCTTCTTATAACCAGCTGACGAACTGTATAGCTTGTGTGGTAGGACACACAAATCAGTATTTTTCATGATGATAATATATCCACCATCTTCTGTGGATCCTGCCTTCTTGTTTCTTTTTATAAAACTTTCCAGTTTCAGCATATTTTTGCCCTAAGCAGGCTCCTTTTATTAATTTAATTGATTTTCATATTGTTTTCTGGACGCTTTTCAGTTGCAGAGACCTTAGGTTCTTTTGCAGAGCACTAGCTGTTTATTTCCTTGGTAAGCTCGGTGGTGGGCGTAGAGGGAATGGCACTCGGAGCCAGGAGGCTGAGCCATGCACAGAACCGCCTCCGAGCTGCTGAGGGGCAGATTTCAGCCTGCATAAAATGTCAAAGCTCCACTGACATCAGTGTTGCAGTGATAAGTTATAAGAGCTGAAGCTTTGAGCGTTAAGCCTGAGATGATTTCAGTGATGGCATCATCTGAAATGACTTTTATTATTATAATTATTTTTTTTCTCAGTTGTCCTACTGGCTGATCTTTATTGATAATTTTCTAGCTGCATCATGTCATGTGTCCGGCATTATTTCCTACACTGCAACCTTCATTGTCTTCCGACTGCTCCCAGGATTCCAGCCTTCTCCAAGCTATTCACAGAATCAAGACAAGAACATACCTATATTTCACATTCCTTTACACAATTCCTGCCACTTTTTACTATTATTTTAATTCTATTTGGGTACTAATCACAAAGTTGGGTGCATTGTGGTTCCTCAAGTTGCAAGTTACGGAATAACAGGGAGAGATCTGAATAAAGGAAAGAACAAAGGAATTCTTTGGGATCTGACAATGCTATTCAGCAATCTTTTGTGAAGGGTCCTTCTGCCTTGAGTGCATTTGTCTCCCAAAGCTATCACTTACTCTTGTGAATCACGCAGATGCCCATGGACGGAAGACATGGGACTCTGACAACATCTAAGGGATTTCATTGAACAGCTTGAAGGACTTCTTTGTTATTCAAACCCAGAGGTGAAAGACTCGCAGCAAAACACCTGCCCACCAGTCAGGGACACCTTCTGCTCACAATGACCTGGAGTCAAAGGCTACAGATGCTCAATGGCTAGTGCGAATTCAGGAGGTGCTTTCACAGGTTCACAACGGCCAAAACGGAGCCCCCTAAATATTCCATGCCAGATCAAAAATTTTTGAAAGGTATTTCTTTCTTGGATGCTTAATATTGTTTCCGGATATTTAAAAGCAGATTTTGAACTTGCTAGAATGGATGACAACCAAACAAATGAAAATCAAAAAATGAAAACCAGTTTTCTCATTATTTTTTCACAAAAAAATTCAAAAATAATTATGTGTTTGGATCAATCTTTTTGAAAGAAGAATGGTAATGGAAAAGCTATTTTTTAAAATTAATAGCATTCTTAATTGTAGTTTTGGTCGCTTTGGGATGCTAATGAATCATTCTTGTATTAATGAATATAGGCTAAATGAAGTGTTGAGAGTCGAAAATTCAGTCAATAATAGTAAATTACTGGAAGACTTGGAAGCGTTTTAAAATGATCTTTATACTTTTTCACATCTTCTTGTAAGCACCAAGTGACTACACATGTAAATACTTCTCAAGAAATACTCTTTACGTGCCAAGAATTAAGTGCTTTCATACTGAAAAGAAGTAGGGATACAAATAAATAACTGTACTTCCGTGAACTTAATTTTAGTAGAATTAGTCTCAAGTGGGGTTAGGCTGTTGCATGTATGCAGAAGGAAACTGAGCGTGGCTGATATAGGCGTCACTGTTGCAAGATTCATAAAGATAATTTCTCGGTCACTTTGTGGAAGTATGTGATCACGTACTTCTATTATTTGCCATTGGAAAAAATCGGTAGTGTGGATTCAACATGTTTTGTCATTGGTACTGGACAGAGGCAGTTTTCAGAAGTTCAGAATCTCAATCTAAACACCAGCACCTGGGCTATTAGTGCAGTTGTTCATTAAGAATTGATAACACATTAAAACAAATGTTAGTCCATACAATCTGCTGCAGATCCTTCAAAAATATTGGGTTGTAAGTGTATTTTCAAAGACTGTCTTTCTCACAAAGATAAAGGATTTAACAATGACATCTACACTGAAATATATATAGCAATTGTAATAATAGCTTCAGATTAAAACTATGCCTGGAGTTAGCTACCAACAAGGAAAATGCAGGTTGATATATATCAGGTCAGCAATTCTTCCACTTTTATCAGGCAAAAATGCCCACTTGCCTTCATCATTACCTCATAATTGTATTTTATATTTAGAAAATGTTTCTGTGGTTAATTGCAATATTTAATCATCAAACCCCTATCTTTTAATATTAAAAAAGCCCCAAATAAATTATGTACCAACAAAACTAGTTTAAAAATCAAAAACAAAGACACAGTTTGGCTTTCATTAACTGAAATCAACTAAAGCTCTTTTATCCTTTTCTTCCCACTGCAATAAAAACCTATCTGAGACCCCTTTGAAACCAGCACAGTATGATCTGAGGAATGAAAAAATGTTGATTGACTGGCCCTGCATGCAGTAATTTGAAATGAGCATAATCTTTTCAGGTAGAAATGGAACAGTGCACTGTTGATATATGTGTGAACATGGTCCCTTCCCACTGCCGAGGGCAGGCGGCAGAGTGGAGGTGGTCTGTAATGATGGCCTGGCAAACACGACAAAATCATTTTTTGCAGGCACTTTTCCGCTAACCCGTCGTGTCAGACTTGCACCACGCCAGTTTCAGCAGCACCGCTAGCCCTGCTGCTGCTTCTGCTGCGACGGGGCTTGCTGGCTCCCAGGGTCGCGGCTGGCGCTGGGGCTCCGAGCTGGCTCCCGGGGACGCAGAGCACCTCCCTGGTGCCGGTTGGGACTCCCGCCGAGCCCGGGGCCGGGGCCGTTCCCCGATGGTGCCAGCTGCTGCGTGCGTAGTCACAGGCAGCGCTGAGAGATGCTACCGCAGCCGCTTTGCCTTGCTAGTGCTGCAGCTTTTAGCTGTAGCTGTCCTGGCCATTTTCATGTTTCCTTCAGTATTAATAATACAGAAAAGTAATCTGAAGGACAAGGCCACGCATGCTCACGATTGCCTGCTGGGTTACATGGCTGTGCCTATAACTCCAGCAGCCGATGTCCCAGCTTTTATGCAGGCCTTAAAACCCACAGAGAGGGCTGCAGATGTGCCTTTTCCTCCGTGTGTGCCAAGAGCTCTGTGTTCTTAGGACTAGCTCTTGCTAACTTGGAAAAGGAGAGCAGAGTTTGATTCTTGCGTTTTGGAATGGGGGTGATAGTTAATTTCTCTGTCTGTTGAAATCTCTTTGAAATCCATCATTTCCTCAAAAGCCTGGTTATAAAAATCATCTTTACTAACACAGGCAATTCACAAAATGGCTGAGAAAAAGGGATGGCTGTTTTATATACCCACTGAAATGGTAGGATGTGACAAAATCCCTTAGGTAAGTGGAATATTGGACTTCTCTTTTGCAGGGGTTCAGTCTCGTGCAGTAGGAACACTGTATTATATTTTCATTCTATTAGAAATACTGCCTGGGCTGAACCAAAACAACATCTCATTGGAACATTAGCGTAAAACATAGACGCTATGAAAGTAGATGGTTCAATAAGATGTTTTGAACCTGATTTTTTTTTTCATATAGAAACTGTAAGAAGTGCATTCTTGCATTTTTTCTGAACTTGAAATCACCATGAATTTTCAAAATCTTTTGTTAACCCAGGAGTTTCAGCTCTGTTAACTCTTGCTTGTAATAGTAGGAAAAGTATGGGAATTTTTATTCACCTTTTTGATAATTAAAAGTTCACAGTTTGGGATTTTACCTTTCTGTATGTTAGGTTTCTATAATAATTCAGCAGCTTCTAAATAACACATTATCCTACTCATTTCTACTTATGTCCTTGAAGGGCGTATTTTGTCCTCCTTCCAGTTTTCTACTTCTACTAGGCGTATGTGCTGTTTTGCTCCTTTTAGCAGTTTATAAGCTCTGTGTCAGTGTAGGTGATTTATTAAACTTTAACTATCAAAGCTTGTCATTTGGAAGTATGGATGTACAGAGCTGTATTCTGCAGGGAAATAACAGAACAGGTTAGTTAAAGAGATCCTAGAAACAGGCATAATACAAAAATATAAGGCTAAAATAAGGGGCTACCAGTTTCATCAGCATGTGGCTTAGTTGAGAACCAGTAGTCAAGCCAGAGATAACATTTCTTGGAAGACAAACATGATTTTGTGACAGGAAAATGTTTGCTCTTTAAAGATCACCATGTAATAGGGAAGTTATATTTCACCAGTCTCAATCAATGCTGTTCTCTTTAAGGGCCTTAAGTCTTTCTTCTGGCAAAAATTTCTTTGCCATTAATCTATTTAAACAGAGTCACTGAGAGTTTTCTTTGTCACAGGACTTACGGAACAGGCCTTTAGGCAGTTCTCTAAGAGCCAAAGGATAATAATTTCACTACCCACAAGCATATTTCAATTATACTGTAATTAAGCCAAACGTCAAAGCCACATCTGAAAATCTGTATGACGATCATAATGGAAAGCCGAATTAGATGTTCCTCAACTATTCCGGATTGCAGGCGGGAAGCGGATCAGACTCTTGGGCGCGAGGCTGCGCTACAGCACTCGAAGCAGCACTGGCTGCCAGTGGAATCCCATGGGGGACAACTGCCTGGACAGTGGGCTGGGAGACACCTGTGCCCAACTTTTGTGAACCATCGAGAGGTTCACATACCCCAACAACCTCCCAGTGATTTCCTGAGCCAGTAGGCGAGAAACAGACCCTAATGGGTGCAGAATCTACGAGCTACCATGTTTCATCTTCCTGTGGCACAGCCTGCTAAGAGACATGAAGAGAATGGCAATATCCCCAGACTTGCACTACAGCAGTTTTTTCCGGGGGGCTGGCAAAGTTCATGTGGTCAGAGTTCTTGTGAATCTGTAAATTGCTTTAATGAGTATACTCCTACATTTTGTAAATGAAGCATAATTCAATAATGAGCTATCAAAATGGCATTAAATTTGTACCAGCATGGCTAAAATGGGTTTCTTTCCTATTAATGCAGTCATCTTCTGATTTTGTTCACTTACAGTTATTAACATAATGTTGATGACCTTTCTAAATAATTACATATTGCACAAAAATGCAGTTCTCTTAGAATTATTCAGAACCTTGATACAAAAATGAAAAATGTTCCAAACAAAGACTTGGATTTTTTTTTTTTAATTTTGTTAATTCCTGAAACAAAGTTTTACGCCATAAAAACACATTCTCAGCACTGCTTCAACAAAAATTAAAATCTAGCATGTGTTTTAAAAAGCTAATTTGATTAATGGCTAAGCATAATTGAACATTTTCCTCACTTACAGAAATATTTAATGGACTTGGAATCAATGAACTTCTAATAGTAGAAAGAAATTATTGCACCCTGTCAAAGCAAATTCAGGTTTTGTATTCATCCCCTGTTAAGCCTTTTGGCCTATTTCTGTTTGTAAATCACATATAGTAGAGCTTTAGGGGCCTGCATCTCTGTGATTTATAATACAAAGGAACAATTATTTCTACAGGTAAAATTGCACTTTTGAAAAAGATAAGATAAGCATGTACCTAGAACATCCTTAGAAAATCACAGAGAAATGACTAAATGTATTACAAATAACAATAATGATAAAAAAATAAAGCTATCAACTGTCTAAAGTGTTCAGTGTGTCTACCTGTGCTATTCAAGTGACTATAAAAAATGAGAACAAAAAGCCAAAACCTTTTGGATAATCCCTTCAGCCTGCAAAACAATAAACAAGAACAGGTTCTGACATGTAATTTATCACGCTGTGAAGTTTCTATTGTTATGAACAAAAACCTAGTAAAACAAAAATAAATGAATAATATGAGTACAGTCTTGGGAAAAGTTAGGCTTCTAAAAAAAAAAGAAATATATATTTAGCATCCTATCTTCAAGATGTAAAATCAAGGTATTTGCATTGCATTATTAAACAAAATATATTTTAAATGCACTCAGAACACAGAAAATATCTTTAGCTATTTTTCTAGAATTTTCAAGAACTGTTGGAAGAAGAAAAATTTCCTTCTTTGACCTGATATTTTGCTTGGCAAAGGTCTTCTGAGCCCTAATATCTGCTCATGTGTATGCATCCGAAAACATGTCTGTAGCCTTCCAGAGTGCGAGCACTGTATTAACTACATTCTAAACACCCTGAAATACTCCTGCATTGGAAAGAGAGAGGTTGCTAACACTTTCAAGAAGATTATTTTTCTAAAGTTTGTGCTAGTATTCACTATACTTAGTATCTTCTTGATTATATTTATTCCTTATTAAAAAAAAGGAAAATGAAACATGGGAACATTTGACCTATTCTATTCATTATACCCTATTTATATTATACATTATATGTTTGAAAACATATTTGTTATATATCTGTATAAATATGTATATGTGTATATATTATGTAATATATATATATACACATTATATATATGAAAAAATAGTGCTGCTCAGCTTCCAAGTTATTTTGCATGCCAGCTTCCAAGGACTGCCTTCTCCATGCCAATGTGCAGGCGTTACTGTACACAGGAGTTTGTGTCTTGTGCGGAGCTTCCAATACCTTTCACTTTGGAAAGAAGTGTGTGCCGGGGTGGAGGGGGAGAGTGTATTTTATGTATTTAATTGTTTCCACATCCGGATCCTGAAGATCATGAGAATGAGAATTCTCCAGATTTGATGTGTTTTATCCCACAATTAGTTTTCTCATTGCAAATTACTCAAGTTAGTTTCCCTGTAAGAAAATTACGCATGTTTGTTTTCTCCCTGAGAAAAGTGCTTTATTAACTGCTGGTTTGCTCAGTAAAAGACTTAAATTTTTTTATTTTTAAAGATAGAATGTGAATTCATCTGAAATCATTTCTGTTTCTTTTGCACCTGCTCTAAGTTATATTCAGCTTGTCCACTCAAAATGGAAAGGAAAAGGTCTCGCATAATAGCTCCAAAGGAGGGTTTTCTTATACATTATTAAGTGTCAGTGGCTTTCTACAGAAGGCTGATGAAGGTTCCTGTCACAGGATATTTATGACTGATTATCATTATGTGACATGCCACCCCTCTGAGCTAATTTTCAAAGGATGTGTTGTGGTCTTCTGCTGATTTTGCCCTAGTAGTGCTGAAAGTCACTTTCTGAGATTCTCTCTTTATGAAAAGTGACTTTGTTTTGTCTGTGACCTTTGTGTGAAGGGTTTATTTATTTAACTCTTCCCCCTTTGCCCGCTGCCTGTGTCTGAAGTCGGTTCCCCCAGGTTGTGGTCACTCAATCCTCCAGGCACAGCCAAAGGTCTCCTCTCGCAGGCTGCGGTGATAGATGTGCTGAGAACTGTGCATTTCTCTACACAATTTGAGCCTCATGCAGTTTGTGTCACATCAAGCCTAGGCCTGTAACAGCTGTCATTCAGGAATATGCTTTCTGACCAAGAGAGAGGTATAGCCTCAGAGATCATGTAATCCTTGCTATTTGTACTTAAATATCCTACAGTGGGAAATCATAATTGGGATTTTTTTTTTTTGAGTTTGAAACTTTTAATCACATATAAATTTCAAACTTTTTAAAAAACATTATTTCCTGCTAGTTTCAAACTTTGTAGCTTCAGGGTAAACTCTGCAGTTCTCTGTTATTATTTTACACATTTATAATTTCCTACCAAAATAGTTAGTCAACATGTGGCAAAATTTAGTAATAATCTAGAAATAAAATTAATAATTAAGGTTTCTTTAAAATCAATAACATGATTCAAAATCAAATTGTAGGATAGCAATTTCATTTGACATGGAAGTCTTGCACCTAAGAATGAAAGAATTGACATTTGATTCCTATTTGTGAGATATTGAACTTTGAATAGTTATACTTTCCATCACTGACATTTTCAAGCAACTTGAACAATAAAACAAATCTTCCTATTGAATTTTTAATCTTCTTATTTATTTTGGTGAAGATACACATAAAAAGAAGAGAGACTTGAGAAGCAGTAGTAGTTTATTGATGGACTGTCATAAAATAATTTCCTGTTCTCTGATAACAGCTTCAGATTACTAACATGCCAACCCCACGTCTCTATCACCTTTTTCAGGCCTGAAGTTCTCAGGGTTGTATTTAAGACAACAAATTAAGACACTGAAATACAACCTGCTGTTTTCCAGTTGCAGTTGCAGCTGCTGACACGTTCTTGGCACTACTGCTACTCTCTTGTTGAAGAATTGTTCCCAAGAGGAAATGACATTTAATTATAGGCTAGGGTTACCTGAGCCTGCTATGATACATTTGATCTCTCTGCTAACTGAATACATTCTTTTATAAATGTTTGAAGGATTTAATGACAACAGGATTTTGTTCATTAGCATGAAAATTACAGTTTTGTCTTTGCAAAATCCAGGCATTCTTTGACATTCATTAATATCGTAGTCTGCCTTATCTTCCAACAGAACAAGTTCATACACCTGTAGGAGCTCCTCTTGGGGACATTATTTTTCATGTCAGCACAATGTGGCTGATCAGTGGTGCATATGCAATTGGGGGACATTCCTAAAATGAGCTAAGAGTTGCATGACCTTACCAGCCAGTGGAGGTTGTCAAGCGTCTACTAAAAGGTCATAGATTCTGTTACCTCACTGGGGGACTTGCTGAAAGAAATACAATTATGAACACTAAAATCTGTCATTACATGATAACTATATTTTTAAATAAGCTGACACTTAAAAACACACTCTTGTATTAACCAGAAAGAATAGAAATGCTTTGAGAAAGTGCATGTAATATAGCTCTCAGTTATTACTGTTTTGTCTAGGCCTAGGATATTTCTCTTTGCCAAGTTGCTTTGCAATGCTGCTCTGTCAGTGCCAAGTGTCACTAATTCTTGCATTTACCAGTAGAAACATCACTCCAGAGTATACAGACCTCATAGTGGAGCAAATGCCAGCATAAATCTCCAACCACCTGCTTGTCTAGGACTGGCTCAGGCAATGTGGGCAAAGCTGTGCTCTGCCCTGTGATTACTGGACATTATAATGGTTGTTTGGCACAATTAGTATCCAGGGTAATTTAGAAAAAAACATTCAGACTTCTCGGATGCCAAGGGTCTAGCCCAGCATACATCTGAGATAAGGCAGGCAGTGAGGAAGTGACTTCAGGTAGCTTGGAAGCCGACAGTCAACTTTTGCTTCATGTTGCTCAGCAGCTGAGAAGCAAGCCCAGCATCAGCATTGTAAACCCAACACATAAACATTCTTATACGGTATATGGTTATGTTTGGAAAAAAAATTATCCTAACTGAAGATATCTAAGGCTGGAGTGAAGGCTGGCGTTCTTCTGTGCTATACATTTAGAGAAATTAATGTGAATAGAGATACAGACCTCACAGCACATATGCTGCAATATCCCTTTGAATGTTAAGGTCTGGTCACAAAAATAATTTACTACTGTAAAGGAAGAGTTCATAGTAAATAATCTTAGAGAGATTTGGAAAGCATATCATTATTTGCTTGGTTATTATTTTGTGTGTATGAGAATTCTTTCGTCTCTAAAGCCAATGGCAATACCATATTTGTGACTTGGGTCACATATCTGGGTACCATGACTTTCTTTAATTGTATAGTTCTGGCTGCACAACTGTTTCCTCCACTGCTGTCTGAAGTACAAACTTAATCCTTGATCTGCACTCTGCAAATTTGATGTTTATATTCTAACAGAAACAGAGTTCTACCTTCTACAGTATAATGTTTGCAGAATTATTGCACTGGAGTGAAGACATATACTTCAGCAGTTCACTTGTACTTGTACAGCGAAATGCAGTGCCTGAATGGAAACTCTTCTTAAAAGCTGAGTTAAAGCACGGTCTTAATATATTCCTGTAATATAAAGGTCCTAAAATATTCCATCCTCAGCAGATGATGGGCACTGTTCAGCTGTGCATTAGCAGAGAAACTGATGTCAATAGTTTTCCTGACTTGGAATCTTGACTAGTAACAGTATTTATTTTTAATTGGAAAGAAAATCAGCTGGCTGTTTTTCAGAATAAAATTACTGAAGTACAGAATTTTTCCTTTAACAAATCCTTAACCGAAAACACCATTTCTGCCTTTTCATGTGCAGATTGGTAGGAGATGATTTACTAGTCAAGAATTTAAAAATCAGACTTTCACCATCCTATTCTGGGACTGCAGTGGGCTTTTAATGTGCTCGCACAAGTACTTATTTAGGAATGTGATGTTTAGCATTGTGATATTCTTGCAAACAGAATCTTATATAAGCTGTAGCACTTTCTCTATATATGCCTCTATATAATACTCTTCATGTAGTGCTATATATAGTTTCCCTAGTTTCTCTAGTATGCAATTTTCCTAGTATTATGTTGAGAATACTAATTCCTAGGACTAGTTTGTTATAGAAGATAGTGCTGTATACATAGTACTCCCTATATAATACTCTCCCTAAGAAGCTATGTAAAATTTGCCTAGTTTGCTTATATTATTTTATACACATGCACATCTCGTATGAGAGTAATAATTGAAGTTCATCACTTCAAAGTTGTAGATGCACACACACATATATATAATGCATATACATACATATACATTTTGAAAATGGCCTAAGTAATACATAGAATTTGTCTGAGATATTACAGCAATTCTCAGTGGAATGTCACCAGTAGCAATCACTTTGACAGGGAACAGGGTCAGTACAAATCAAAGATACTGAGGTTAAGAACAGGAAATAGGTCTGAAGAGTTGTTCAAAGAGCATCTTAAGGTGATAGAATGGATTTATGCTTTAGTGTAAAACAATCACCTGGTGTCATTACACTGTCCTATTAAAGGCATAAAAGTACAGTAGTTGCTGTAAAGCACAATAATGTTATCTGTCTTTTTCCTCAAGGGATTTATTGTTGAAAAGGATAGCTCTGTCCTGTGCTTGCAGTGATGAATACACATTGCTCATCCAGTAGCATCCTTTTGAACATCCCAAACTCTTGGCAAAAGAAACTATTTTGAGTGTCTACATTTCTTATGGAGTGGACAATTTGTTTATTTTTCATATGAGGAAACTGTGGCACGGGTGAAGGCCACAATCTTCAAGTGTGATAATTTAAAATGAGGAAATTTTGTCTAATTTTTAAGATGCACTGAACATCTGCTTTTCTGACAGAATGTGTAAAATAGAGATATATAAAAATCATATTTCCTTCTTTGAAAGAAAATATAACCAGAAAATAAAGGAGATGAATATCTAAAAAAAGATAAATATATATATATATAGTATGTATATGTCTATATACATACTTGTAACACTTGTGGACCATGTGCTATTTTGAGGTTGACAGTTTATCAAGATCAAAAAAGAGATTAAATATCGATTCAAATATAATGAAAAATAATAGTGTATTAAATAGTGTACGAGATGTGGGACATAGCTCACCCTCTAGGACAGCACACTAGCTTCGTGACAGGGGGAAGATGGTTTCACTATACTGCTTTCAATACATTATGGAAGTTTCTTCCCTAAAAGGGAATAACAAACTCTTATTGACAAGTTTAAAGAAAATTGTGGTGGAGAACTGCATGAGGATACTTTGTTTAGAGTTATTTCAGTCTTAATATTCTAATATGTGTGTTTCTTCATTATGCTATCTCACGCTGCCTGTATATCTAAAGTATTTACATTCCAATAATATGTAGTCCCAAGAATACCCTGAAGGCAGACGTGCTTTCTCAATTTTTGAATAAGAATCTGCTCTTGAGTTTTTTTCAGTTTCAAAATACAATAATGTGGGTGTGCTTTGCAAACAATTTATGTGAATAGCAAGAAAATTGGTCTGTATAAAAATACAGACAGGAATTGAATTAAAGATATGAAGTATGTATTGAGAACTTCACTTTTTAAAATGAAATTTTATCTAGATTTGGAAACTTTCTAACTGACACATACATGGAAGTTGTTAGGTAGATTTAGAACTATATAGATCAGCTTTTAGTGCATCATTATAATTTCAATAACATTTTTATCAGTTTCAGTGGAAACAACGTCATATATCAAGTATAGAAGCAAGAGCAAAGGCACCAATCTATCTCATTCAGAATTCAATTCCTGAATAAAGTACATAGAAGAGCATATAAATTCACCTCTTATAATGCATAGTAAAATACCAAACATATCACAAGAAGTGGTGATCAAGAAGAAAGAAGTCTTTACATATTAGTAAAGCACTGATTATTGTTTACTCAGTGGTATGTTATATTCATTACATTCTCTCGACAGAGATCTTCAGGTGGTCTCTTTTAAAAGGAAATTTGTGGTGAAAAAGAAGGCAGAAACAGTGGCCTATTTCTGTTTTCTTTCTCTGTCTTTCTGACTCTCCTCTTGTTTTCTTTGATTCACTTCCCTACCACAGCCAATTTCTCAACCCACTTCATAATGCAGAGTTCACATGAGGTTCATAACCCAACTCATAACACACTACATTGCTAAAATGTGGTCTTTGCTATCCTTTTACAACAGAATTCACCCAGTCTGTCACTGTTTAATGTTTCACTACTGCAGTATCTTTATTTCCAGGGTTGATGAACGCAACTATGACCATTCATCAGTAACCAGAAGACTGTTACTTTATTTACCCAACCATTTACTCATTCCAACTTTTGACCTTTTCCTTTTCTCCTCACTCACTTTTACACTCTCTCACATATAACCTAGGTTATTTCCCGAGCTCTATATGATTACTGTCTTTCTGTATGTTATCTGTTCTCATGCGACAACTTACTCCATGTTCGGCAGTCCCTATTTTCAGATGAGACTTGAGCACTTGAATATTATAATCTTAATCTCTCTCTGATCAGCTCTGATACCAGTGTCCATCACCTTTGCAAGCAAGAACCTTTATTCCTTTTCCCATGCCACCATTTATATTGAGAAATAATTCATTTAAAACATGGACTGAACTAATGCATATTTTTCTTTATTTTAAATTTTTGACGCTGTTGCTTGCAGCAAAATTACAGCAGTGCCACTCTTTGCACAAACCATTGTCTAACTCAGTGTTTTCATCTCTTACATACTATTATTCGTAAGAAATAATACAGTGATAATTATAATAATCACACAGTGGCAAGTATTTAATACATTCGCATAAAGATCTACCAGAGATCAAAATTAGTACCTGACACAGTATCTCTTCCAGAGAAGATTACTCTTAGTATCAGGACTCCTGCTAAAAGCCTTGCCTCTGCTTATTTTTGTGAGGAGGGCAAATTATTGAATTTTGTGACATTTGGATAAAGCATATCAGAATAATGGAACAGTTCAGGGAAATTTTAAAAGGGAAACAGTGCTTGTGCAACATGGCTAGTTTGGATGTTTGAGGTCTATGGAGAATCAAATATATACCCATTATATGCTCCTCAATTAAACCACAGCAGGTGGATTTTTCTCACAACATTAACTGTTTGCATGGTTAGCTTCAGGCTTGAAGCTTAGGGAAAAAATAAGCATCTAAATTTTGCACACCAAACAAAATGAAAATGTAAACTAGCCTCTAAGATGAACTGAGCTGGTTAGCCAGCCATGTTTTCCAACAAGTACCTGTGATGAGAGGAGAAGGAACAGGAGAACAGTAAACATGCTTGAAGTACGTGCTGCTGGATCTGGTTTCCAGTAAACCTTTGAGCTTAGTGCACTAAGCCCAGCTGCTATGCACAGCAGGCTCCACCGTTTATCTTGGTTCATTTTGTTCTGGGGTGATACTGGTCTCATACCATCCCCTGGGAGGGTCCCAAGGTGCATTCTCTCTGCTGGGACAGCCAGTGACCTGGGCACGTTGTGGAGTGTAACTGTATTCACGGCACGACCTGTGCGTCTGCTTCAGGTCTCATCACACAACACTGTTGCTCCATAATCCTCAGTTGCTCACACTGCAGGTACCACAAAGACATATATACAAAAGACATTAATTAAAGTAATTTCCTATGGTTGAATCATTTTAACATGAAGCCAGATAGCACTGTTATTTACAAGTTTACTAGATTCTATTTTTTTCTGTATTGTAGCGGACAATGTGGACCGAAGTTTCAAAAAGCATTGTAAAACCTACTTTATGGTTTGCTCCTGCTAGAAGCAACATTTCTTCTAGGCAGACGTAAATTTTTTGCTATTAATTTAACGAGGACCATAGTCTCATTTCAAATGCTTAGAAACTCACTTACTACATCTTGGTCAGTTTGTTTTCATAGCACTGAGTCTCATCCAGCTGGATTTGAGCCCATTCAGGCATCACAGTGGTGAACTAGTTTTAAGACAGTTTATAAGTCTGCCAGTGGAAAGTGCCACCTTTTCTTTAGACATTGCTCTTTATGGTGCTCTGCTTGTAAAGTGTAAGTGGCTTGTAAAGTACAAGTCATTTCTAAAAGTGCCATCATTCATAATCTTAAAAAATCCAGAACATCACTAATTATATGTACCCACATATAAACTCACGTGTTCAGAGTCCATATTTTGGTTCGTGTCCTTTGCAACGTTTTGCAATTTTATACAGCTGCATGGGATTGCGTTTAGAGTGTTCTGCATAAACTTCTGTTTTCCTTTAGTGATGCTACATCTGAAGTTCTTCTACTACAATTCTGCTTGATTCCTTTTCTAGCTATCAGCCCCCTTTCTTTCGGAAAAACTCTCCTAACCACACTGGTATAAGCTCTACCTGATAGCATAACTTCATACAAAATTTGTCTCTCAGTTTTTAATTCCCTTTCTTGGCACTTAAAACCTAATTGCTTACAGGTCTCAGTATCACTCAGTTATTTCTCTTTTACACACATTCTTTCTGTCCCTGCAGGGCTTCCTCTTTTCTAGGCTCCCTCCTCTGAACGCTGTTTTCTAATTCTTGTCCCAAACACCACTTGTGCCTTTGGCTCCATCAGACTTGCTAGGACAGCATTCTGCAAGAGAGTGTTCAGAGAGGAGAGCACCAGGAGCTGTGATTACTGGTCCTCTCAGCATCTTGAGGCATGTGTTGGCACCCACTGGATCCGTTCACCCACTAGATACAGTGATAGATATTAAATACCCAGTTTAAGCAAGCATCACAGGCAGGATCTAACTCACCTGTATAAGTAAATTGTATAAGCTGGATATGAAATATGCTTGTGCCTTTGAAATACTTACAAAAGTATTTTCTTCTCCAGAAATCAAAGATTAAGACATGCTCCAAAATATCAAGGAGGGTTTCATATCAAGGATGGAGGCACGTTAGCAGAGAGATTTTGGAAGAAACACAAAGGTTTTAACAATTAACATAAGAATATGAGTCAAGTAAATCTGTAGGGGTTAAAAGGCTGACATAGAACAAGACGTGCAAAAACACTTTCCTAAGTAGTGCCTAAAACACCGTGACCTGCTGGTTTTACTTCAATGATTTAACCTATACTGTAAACAGTTCACATCACAGAAAATATCAGTGGCAATATTAAAAGCAGTATATTTTATTGTAATAATATCGAAATTATGCAAGAAGAATATGTAGCTAGAGAAATGAAAGTCTTGACTCCCAAGGTTATCATTGCCTAAATGGTGTCAAGATATGATTTACAGATAGATGACAAGAAGGATAGAAATAGGAGAGGAATAAACAAAAAGTAGGAGAAAAGCTGTAATTTAGTGGGGCTGTTTAGAAATTAGTTGAGAAGAGTACTTTTGAGATTTTAGGTTCAGGCTTTTGCTGTTGTCCTATGCCAGGCAGATACACTCCACTGCCCCCTTCACACTCTGGTAATACCGGGAAGGCAAACCAGCAAACGGGCAAACTAGCCACAAGCCAGCTGCACTGAGGTCCTGCACAACTTAGACAACATACACCTGTATCTCCATATAGATACAGCTCAAGTGACTGCAATTTTGGGCATATTATTAATGGTTTTCAATCCCCATGATATTATCCCATCCAAATTAACTGGAATGAATGCTTTCAAGCAAAAATCTCATGAGATACTTTATTAAATATTCTACTAAAATATCCAAATAAAATACATTTACTGAGCTTCTTTCATCTATTTAGCATTGATTCTTTGTTAAATATCAACAGTTTGCTTAGTGCTGCAAGCATGTAACAGTATGAGATAATCCTCTACCTCAAGAATCTTGAGAAAACAGTGCTTCAGTATTTGCTCATTTATAAACTATTCATGTCAAGGGACTTATGGAATCATAGTGTCTCAATTCTACATAAAAATATTTATATCGCATTGTTGCTGGGGGATATATGAAAAGTAATTTAGGATTTTAGAATTTTAGTAATAAAATAGATACAGATAAAGTAATAAAATAGACACAGATAAAGTTAACCTAACTGCAGTAAAGCTTTAGTTATTTATTCTCTTTACCTCCTTTCATCAGACCTTGGTTGTGGGTAAAAATAAAAACGTAATCACCAGTTCATGAAAATGCCTGATCAACTGCTCCCCTCCCTGAAATGTGAGAAAATTAGCTTAATACACCTGAGCAGTCAGTTAACTAAATTTCCCATGGGCAAGACATAAATCAAACAATAAGGTTAACCTAAGTAGTTTGTTGATCTGTATGGATGTCAGTTCATCCTAGGACGATAGCTAGGAGTCCTTGCTGGTCTAGTTGCTAACCCTAAGATTTTAGCTACTAGAGCTATCTTTGCTATCCGCCATGCCAATCACATGCTCCTTAATAACTTAAGCATGAAAATAATAGTATACAGGTGTTGCACAAAATCCTTGTTAGAGAGGGAAGATTTTCCAAATAGTTTTGCCCCTCCCGGATTTCTGAAATGCAAGATACTAAGGACTTATCACATCAAAACATCTGATTTTCACTATATATACTTCCTATTGACCTCAGATTCTTAACATGACCATTTTTTCTTAACATTCTTTTTCTTTCTTTAATACATATGCAATGCAAATTGAACACATTTAGACCTCATGACTTCTATCAGCTCTTCTCTCTACAGAATATAGACAGGGAGCTCTTACTGGACTTTCAAAGAGGAACAGGCATTTTAGGCTTGCACACATGATAGGATTGTTCGCCATATGTATAAAGATTGTTACTTGCTATTCAATTCAGTCAAATCTATCCAAACTGTGAATACTGAAAAGGACAGTTAAAAAGCATAATGTAGCTAGCAAAACTGCATGCCTGGAAAGGTAGCACCAGGCACAGTTAAGAGCTCCTTTATTGTGTCTTCTTGTATGTATAGCTAACATTTCAATCTGGAGTCTCTTTAGCCCTACAGATGTTTATGCCAGTTCTCCTGCAGGTGTGTTCTTTATTAATTCAGAGACGTGTCTGTACCAGTGACCTCTTGGTTGAAGAGCTCTCTGTTAGAGTGAAGGTTTGCATAACAAAGGCAATTCTGAAAGCGTATCTTTGTTTACAGAAATGCTTTGTTTGTCTGATCATAATTTGTAAATGTTTATGTTAATCTTTTAGAAGTTTTAATAAGAACTGGTAATCTTTTTACAAACATTTGGAGCAACCGTGACATTTTGTGTTTGTTCATATTAAGGAAGAAGCTCATTCTTAAGCATGCTTCAGAGTAATTCTGCAGCTTACATTTAACAGGAGGTTCTCATTTATTTTACTATGTAATACACCCAAAAGGCATTTGGGATCATGCAGACCTTGTAATGGTTTTACACATTCGTAGGAAAAGATCACCTTTGCAATAGAAACAATGCTTTGGGACTTCGTAATCATACATTTTTATCGTAATTTTAAACTTGAATGACTATGAGAACATTCTTTTTTTGAGAGAGAAAAAGTTGAAAGAATAAAGTATTCTACATTTCTATCAAATGCTCTCTTTTTTTCCTTTAAAAATATATATTTTTAGAACTGAGATTTAATGCAAGGAATAGAGAGCAGGTCACTAGCTCTATTCCATGGGCTGGATTCCATGGACAGGACAGATTGGAAAATGAGTGCAATCATTATAGGCAAGTTGATAGCTAAATGCACAATAAAGCCATTCTGGGAGACAACTCAGGTGTTTATGCTTTTGCACCTGGTTTTATATTTGCTATCTCACAGTTACAAAATAAAATACCTGCCAGGAATTCTGTGAAGGCAGGAATACACAAAGAAGGCTAGGATAAACTCATTACTAGTGTAGACTTCTGCCTGCCAAAGTGTATGAGATTGGACCAGGAAACTTATAAACGGTGAGATTTGTTAGGCCAATTTTCCATTCTGAGTTAATTGAACAAACATAAGAGACTTCTGGTTTCAGAGTGGACTGAGAGGGCCTGGTCTGCCAGCAACCGAATTTCTGACAGATGAGAGGTTCATCCTTCCCCTTGCATTAGCCAAATGAGTGAGAGTACTCAAATGCCTTGTGCCTCTGAAATAAGATAACTTTCACCTCTGGGAAAGGGAACCATTAAATTGCTAAAATGAAGCTGGTATATCACATATATATTTATAAAGGCTCTTTAATTTACTATTGTATTGAGGTATGGATTTATTTATAGCACTTTGATGCCTCTTCTACATACTATACCTTTGGTGCATCCTGCACTATTCCACTGCTGCTTGAACAAACAGTGGAATCCTAATAAATAATGATCAGATGAATATCAAGAAAATGGATTTTTCTTATATTTATCGACATATCTAAGCTAAATGGAATATAAATATTTTAAAGAGGATATTTTATACAAGCATGGCATTCAATAAGTTTTAGACTTTTTTATTTCTATTTTGTCTTTTATCGACACACAGAGAAATTCATTTGATTCTTGGACAATAAATTTAAAAGACTTGGTGTTTATATGCATATTTCAGTGTTGGCTGAGATTGTCAGAAGTAACAGCTAATCTTCTTTATGTAGCAGGGTGCTGAGTAGGCTTAAAAGTCCTCTGCTTGCAGAATGCAATGTAATTATAAGACATGATTACATCTGATTATAATCAATCAGCATAGTCTTAAGTGTAATTTATATTGCTGCAGCTGTGGTTAGATTAAATCATCATATAAAATACAAGATATGTAAAATTATTTGAAGAAACCCAAATACAGTAAATTTATAATGCCATAAATACAGAGCAAATGATGCCAATTACATAATAGTTTAGGGCACTGTGCACCACAAAATAAGTTGTCCCTCACAGAGGATATTCCTGATTCAAGAGACAAAATTGTTCTTTTGCTATAGCGACAGGACAATCTTTCTGGCCTTCTGAACTGTTCCTTACACCATGCATCACATATAATGTTTCACTTCTAACATCAGAACCACCATAGGCAGTAAGAGGTTTTTGAAACAATAATAGAAACTAGCACTGAACGACATGTTTCTGTAGGGTAAGACCCAGGCTGGCTGTCAGAAACTCCCGAGTTCTCATTGCAAATCATTTGAATGTCGTTGTTTTGCTCCTTACCTTCTTTCTGTAAATACATGTTGTATTTGGGAAGCCTAGCTGAGGAATCAGACAGCTTCACTCTAGCTAGCCTGGATGGATGGCTCAGTGATCCAGAGGTGATCCGGGGGGCGGTGAGGATGAAGCATGACTTGCCGTCGTGTTCTCTCCATCCAAGCTAGTTTTTGATGACCTGCATTTTACTCCTGTTTCTGATCACAGTGAAGGGTCAATCCCAGTTTTTCTGCCTGCAAAGAGGCAATAACAGTACTTATTGCCTTCCTTGGGTGGATTTATTGAGGGTTAATAGAACAGTTCTTCAATTCTTTCATTTTTCCACACAATTTCAGACCAAAAAGAATCTCACCAAGGAATATCTAGTCTTGCAGTCTGAGATTAGTGCAAGTACAGCAGTTCTGTTCTGTTAAAATACATCACTCTTGCTTTTGGCTTTGATGTGATAGGAGGGCAATCAAGTGTTTCCTTCCTAAATATCTGAGTTCTGTGTTCTGGTGTTCAGAATAAACCTATTCACTGTTGACTTGTGTTACTCTGAATTCTAGCCTGGAAATGCCTTTCCTTAGTGCACTATGAAGCCAAAATTAAAATCTTCATGTATATCTTGAGAACCAGTTTGGTCTGCATAAACGAAAATATACGAAACGAAAATATAATTCCTCCAAAGTTTTCTCAATGAGCTTAGTCAAAATGGTGGCCACTGACAGAACTAGAGGAAATGGCCACAAACTGAAGCATCAAAAGTTCCACAGGAACTTAAGGAAAATT
>JAWLRI010001092.1:348896-432280 GCA_034781795.1 Crypturellus tataupa
TTTTGTTTTATTTATGTTTTTTTTTTTTTTTTTTTTTTTTTTTCTATTTTGGTTTAAACTATAAGTTTTCCTAGCAATTAATAATTTCTTTAAAAAGAAATTAATATTCTTACAATTCTGATGCATCATTAAGACTGTATGCTAATTTTTCATATTTAGTGGAGGCAAATTGAAAAAAAAGTTTGCAAAAATATGTATTTAATAATCTGGAAACTGAGTCTAATTCATGTGTTTCTTAAGTCCAGGAGAAAAATAATACCATAAATAAGTTGCATTTTTACTTGTGATATAATTCATTAGCTGGTAGTGCACTAACTCTATATATTTATTGTTTCTCTGTTCCCATACATTTTTCACTATCATCTTTAATTTATAGGCTTGATTTTCTAAGTGAATTCCATTGTCATTGAATAATTTTATTTTCTTTTTAGTGATCATTTTTTTAGTTCCTCAACATTTTATATCAGTTCCTACATGATATTCTTCAGAGCAGAGCAGTAGCATGAGCAGTAGTGCATGAGATCATAAAAAATGTTTGACTTCTTATTTGTTGCTAAAATCTTGAATATTGAAGAAAAACAGATGCAAAATTGAAATTTAGGTCCTTAAGCTATAAATACTTTCAAAGTAACCAAATCTTATTAAAAGTATATATAATTTATCAAAACAAATCCAAAGCTGAAGGTTTGAGGTTAACTGCCATTCAACTAATTAATCTATGTATTTGTGTATGAATGATTTGTGCTCAAATGGTATTATTTTCTTCATATTACTCTGAATTCCTCAAATTTTATGATCACTAACCTCCTGGTATGATCATTTCTTAAAAATGTTTCTAATCTAAATATTTTTAAATCTGCCATTTTCAAACCAAAATGCCTGCCTATGTTTATTTTTAATTTAGCTCAACCGTACCAAATATGGCATAATTTCAACTTTTAAGTATGAGTGTTCTTCAAATTTCCAGTTATAAAAAAAGTTGTTTTTCTTATTCAGTAATGAGTCTGTATTTGAGCCAAGCAGCTGCATATGCAGGCTGCCAGGGCTGCTCTTCACACACTTTGATTCACTTAGCTGACTTTAAATTACTTTAGGTACTGAAAAACCTATTTTACTGCTTTAAAAGGAGAGGTCAGTATTGTGCCAGCCAATAAAGAGAAGCTGTATGCGATGTTTTGTATTTTTAATATTTATAGTTCTGTGTTTAACATATTTGCTTTGATAAAACTCTAAACACAGAAGTTCAAAATGTCTCCCATTTATTATCAAAGCTATTGGTAATCTCTTCACCTGATTGATTGATCAAATTACAGAACTTTAAAATACATACAGACAGTGTCCACATGAGTTTCCTACTGAAAACAATCTGATAGAACTTCAAATATATCAAAAGTTCAAAACCAGAGGTTATCTTTAAGGATATGTGTTTCAGCAAGAGGATGTAATTATGTACGAGGGCCAGATTGTTCAAAATTACGTAGGCACATAAGAATGCGTATAGCTGTTAAGAGCAGCTTCAGGAATACCTAGCAAGTGCAGTGCATAAGTTGCAGTAAGAGCCAAGTAACTAAGCACATAACCTATTTTTCTACATTTGCCTGTTTGGATCTTAATTTGCTTCAATGCCTTTAAAATCTGCTATGAAGAGACATGCTCCTGATTTGGAACTGGATATATTTGTTCAATAACAGTGCTGAAATAGTCAAGATATTTTCAAAATTCTGCCAAGAAGCACCGTTCACTGAGTCTAAATATCCAAACAGTAAATATACAAACACTCCTCTAATTGGAAATATATTAATGTTATTCAATAAGCAACCTGCTCTTAAAAAATATCCCAAATTAATCTTTTAATAATTTAATAAATCTCAAATATGAGTTTGTCTACTGTAATGAAATTAATGACATAAAATAGATTTTTTTTCCCCTTAAAACAGTAACATTCTAAATGCAATTCAGCGGTTTATTGGTATGGCATTCCAAAAGATGTGTAGATGTTTGGGGAATTTAAAACTTCATATACATCAGTTATTAAACAGAAATATACTAAAAGTTTTTAAAAGTTATTAAATAGAAAAAAAATCCATTTAAAAAAATCTTTTTTAAATTGATAAAAAATATAGAAATCAGATATTCCTGATGTTGATTCCTCTTCACACCTATGCACCAGACCAGAGACTGCGCTGCTGGAGAGCACCTCTTTGGAGAGGGAATTGAGTGTCCTAGTGCACAACAAGTTGACCACGAGGCAGCCATGGGCCCTTGTGGCCAAGTGAGCCCACGGTCCCCGGGGGGTTCATTAGGAAGAGTGAGGTCAGGGGTCGAGGGGGTGGCCTCCCCCTCTACTCAGCACTTGGGAGGCCGCAGCTGGAGTGTTGGCTCCAGCTCTGGGATCCCAACTCCAGGAGAGACATGTTGAAATGACCAATAGTGTAAAATGGACAAGGACGTGGAACTATATAATCTTATACCTGTTGAAATACTCTTAGGTAGAAGTATATCTTCTGTTATTTAAAAAAAAAATCCTGTTTATCTATAATAAGGCCATAACCCCTTTCTTTTTAATTATGTTAAAAAGTCCTTTATTTATCTCTTACTCAATTATCTGAAGAATTTCAATGCCCAACATGACAATGAACACAAAAATCTTAATGGTATCTGAAATACCTACATGAATTTATTTTTGCATGTGCTTAAAGGCCTAATTTTCATTTTTTTTAGATGTAAAAATCAGCAGGATCTGTAAACTACCAATATTTCTTAAATCAGATGTAGAAGAAAGCATTTCAATTAATCATAGTTGTTAATTCCGAATAACTAGTTCATAAACTAGCAGACCATATTTTCAAGTGTCAGAAGCCTGATCCAGTGTCCATTAACATTAACTCATACTTGTGCTAAACTTAATAAAATTTGGAACAGACCTTAATAACCAATTGCCATCAGAATAATTAATCAAGAAGAGAAATGAGCTAAACATTAATTTACATAATACATCATTTTTTGTTTGCAAGAACTGCTAACCAGTAGGAGTACAGTGGGCACCTGGTACTTTGGCTAACCCATATTCAGTAAACTGTGTGATAATATTCTAGATCACAATTCTTCACAGAAATCTGAAGTCAGCCCCCAGTGATTTCACTAAGACTTTGAATAGTTGCAAAGATCTACCCAGGTGAAAAAGACTGTAAATCAATCAGCTTTTTGTTGATTTATATAGTTAATGCAAGACATGTTTCTCACAAAGCATAAAGGCTCCTGACCAGTCCTTTAAATTCTAAACAAGTTGTTATCTTCAAAATTGTAACAGTTTATTTTTAAAAGAAGTATTTAGAAACTCTTTTGAAAAGATTCCTAAGCAACTTCCATTAAATGTGATCTAATCTAATCTCTGCTCATACAGTATATCAAATTTTGGTACAATAAATACCACCAAACATTAGTTGTGATCTAACTTTGTAATTTCATATAAAATAGATCTGAAAATATCTACTTGCTTTAGAGAAAATAGACTAATTTGCATGAGGAGCAGACTGTATGTAGTCTAAATATATATATGGTTTATTTCTTATTATTTCTGAACAGATATTTCATGAACTGGCCAATTACTCACTAGAGAGGTTCTTGAAGCCTACTTTCTAAACGAGTAGATCTTTAAGAACCTAGAGTATCATAGATCCATTTGTACAAAAGAGCTGATTCCAGTTTCTGTTTAATGTCTGGCTTCCTTTCTTCATCTAGAGTCATTGTCCTAGACAAACATGGTAGAATGGAGAATAAATAATATCTTGATTGCATTTCACTTCCTAATTAACTTTCAGATGATGATGTTCTTTCCCATAAAAATATTTTTTATGCTTTCCTGAAGAGTGTATATTGAACGACAGCACATCTTGTGCTGGAAGAGACATTGGTAGATAGAGGAAGGTGGCATTTAACTCCCTGTGCTTCCCTGGATTGTGTATGGAAGTGAAAAGCTAGCTAAGTGATACTCCTTTATGTGCAAATTTATGGGGCATATGTCAGATAAAGATTTTTTAAAAGTTGCTGATAAAATGAAAGGCGTAAGAGTCAAGAAAAGAAATAAAATATCAGCAAGCTAGTTATTCACACTTGTGAATTCTAGCAACTTTTCTCTTTAGAGGGGCTTAGTCTTTCTGTAATGCACAGCTAACCATCTCTGTCATCTTCACTTTACAGGTGCCAAGGAGTATATTGATGCAGAAGTCAGGACCAGCTTATTCCTCTGAGGCTAAACCGTTTTATATCTTACTGTGCTGAATATTTATTAGAGAGATAAATTATTTTGCGGAGAGGATTTGCATTAACTCTTTACATTAACACTTCATTTAGGAATACTGGAAATCTATATGTAAATATATCTTAATGTCCATGACAACAGGTTTAGGAGATTTTGTCTCAGCAGCTTTCTTGTCTAAAAATGAACAACATTGAAGTCAGCAATTGCTGGAGTAGCAGTGAGTTCCTGAGTGCTGGGCTACCAAACGAAGGGTTTGCGCTAAGGGGAAAATGCATGATGGAGAAAATGAAATTATAGATTTTTTTTAAGTGAAACCTTTATCATTTAAGCAGTTTTTGTCTATAGAGAAATTCTGGAACATCACTTTGGGTGTCTCAGAGTTCTCTTTTAAAGACTAGTGTTGTGCGTTTGAAGAAGTCTGAAGCTGTAGTCGTTAATTTAAAGGAAGGTTGCATTTCAAATTAAAGCTGTCTTACTAGCTATTCAAAGTACAATCTCAGAAGTATAATCAAAACTTCATTTCAGCATTATAGTTAGTCAAAAGATTCCTGTTATGAACTTAGATTCATACCTTTTATACAGGATTTGCCCATTCTTTTCTTGAAAAGCATTTATTGACTCATCTCTTTCCCTTCTGTTCTGTCCCTGAGTGGCCATCTCTCTGGTAGGCACTGACTGGAAAGGCAGTGGAAAAGGACACAATTTTCAGAAGGACAGAATAAGAGCAAAAGGAGCTTGAAAAGTCCTTATTTGTAGGAGGGAAGTAGCCTTTATTTACTCTCTGCCATTTAGGTTACAATTCTATTTACAGTAGGCATCAACAAGAAATAGATGGATTGACTCAAGAGGAAGTTCTATTTCTTAACTACTAATGATAAAGAATTATTGATTTCTACCCTTGTCCTCCTTTTCCTAATTAAATATTTGAATTATGCTGATCCTTATTATTTCTGTAAGTATTCATAGAGACTGTTACAAGGAAATTTTCTATTAAGTAGATTATCTTTTGTTCAATGTTGTGTAAAGTCACTAAACAGAGGAGAAATGTTTCATTTATGTGGTGTTTGGAACAAGGAAAATTCTGGTCAAAAATTAAGTTTATATTTAATATGGTGTTTGATTGGGTACAGAATATTATCTGTATTCTGTATCTGTATTGCCATTTCTACTTCCATAATGTCAACTAAATCTAAAAAGAAAACTACCAAGGAACTATACTGTTTTGTTACCATTAAACTTTGAATGTCTAGAAGTGTAACACTGCTGCACAGCAGTTGATAATGCCTAACATTTTGCCAGTAAATTTGACTTTTATCTGCAGGTAACTGCATCCCAAAATATCTGACCTTACATTAAAGATATACCATACTGGGCAGTAAGAAAATCAAGCAGTAAGATAAATTCTGTAAAACAGAAAAAGTTACGAAACTCCCCCTCTCTTAGGTATCTATAGTAAATGCACCAGTGAAGTTGATAAAACTAGGTACTCCTCAAATTTTTTGTTAGGAGGCATAATATTGAAATAATTTCTAAGTAAGAAAACATGTAAAAAATGACCAGAAATTTTGCATGACATGTCAGACCATGGGCCTGTCTGGATTATGAGTTCAGAGTTGGATCTGTTGTTCTTACTGAGTTCCTGTCTCAGGTAGTTTGGGGGTCAGTGCCCAACGGCACCTTCTCTCACACCTTCTGCTGAAATCAGGACAGATAAAAACTCAGTTTTTCTTTACTCCATAAAACTACAGAGGAGAAACTTTATGCCAACGTGAACTTCTTGTTGATATAAATTAGTTCTAGGATTGTATTTGCTTTTATAGCAATAATGAAAAATTAAAATATTTAATTTCAGAATGTTTTGATACAGATACATTATGCTTCATAGCATAGTGCTAAGTAGATTCCCTCTCAAAAGCTTATAATTTAAACAGTCAAAATACAAAGGAAATATCAACAAAGGTATGAGAGCATTTCTGCTTAGTGTTTGCCACATTAATTCTTTGTACAAATTAAGAGCAGATTTGTAACATTCTTTAGAATATGTCTTAATATGCAATTATTTGATTTTTTAAACTGTAAGCATTACTTTTCAATTTAGCTGCTTAGTTGCATTTAGCCATATAGTTTATTGTAATTTTTTTTGATCTTGAGATTTTAAAGTCTTTATATATATTCAAACACACAAGATGCTATGAGAACACCAGGTGGTATTACATTAAAGAAGATAATGAACAAAAATGCATAGGTGTTCCCAGTAATTGATACCAACAAATAATAACTTGACAAAGTATACATAAATCTCAGTTAATAGTATGAGGAAGATGGATGTCAGATGTTTGGCCTATCATTTCATATTTGAATTGAAGGCTATTGAAAATGATAGGGCAATTATGAAAAAATAATTTGGGAGATTATATAAATATGGCTAGTATATATTTACTCAAAAGTGAATAAAACATTAGTGAATGATGTTAAAAGTATATGAAGTTATCATTTCTCCTTTTCTTCATGATACTCTTCCTGATACTTTTAGTGTTGTGCAGACTTTAATTTTTACTTGCTTTTATGATACACAGTTGTTTTAATGTTTGTAGGGAGCTGTCAATAGTCATTTTGGTTCTAACTGAGAAAATGTTTCTTCTTGGTACACTGGCACTAAAATGAAGTTCTTTTCAAATAGCTGGAACTTTTTACATGTATCTGCCAATTTGGGGGGAAAAAAGAGGAGAGGAAGGGATCAACTGAACCAAATTTTTACTTAGATTACCGTTTCCTTCCTATATCTTTTGCTGTTTTTTATTTCTTTCTCATTTAAATTAAAAACATTAAAATCAACCTCTTTTTTGGTGTTTATATCTTAAGCAGTATAATATGCACATAACTGAAATGTAAGCATAAATCTTGGCCTAAAGCCTTAATGACTTAGCCAAAGGAATTCTAGTGATTAAAAAATCACTCAAAAATCACTGTATACATAAAATGAGGCAGAGATGTAGACAAATCTGTCAATGATGTACAGTGTGAAATAATGAAACTAATATATTTTTATTTACTTTTTTAATGTGTCTTCATTAGATTGCTGCAGCTTCTGTGTTGTCATCCACAGTAATGTAGTAAGTGGAAAAACAAAAGCAACAACAGTATCTACAAGCAGGTAGGCAATAAGAGTGTTCATATTCTTCATGAATACTCTTTAACACACATTCAGAGACTTGGGAATGAAGGGAAAGGAAAAGAAGGAAAGAAAACAGAAGTGAAGGGAGGGGAAGGGAACGGAAGGGAATCTATTCTTAATGTAAATAAAATAAATTAACTAGTATGGTCGATTTTCTGCTAATTATTAACTGAAATGTCTACGTTTTGATTTATAACCCTTCAAAGAGAAAGATAATAAACTTTGAGAATTTGTAATATTTTAGCATAAATTTCAGCATGTTTCATTACATTCATATTTATATAGGTATATTTTATAGAAATAGGATTGTAAATAACAGTCGATCAATAATGGTGGTAATTTGCTTCAAAAATGAAAAAATTTACTAGGGATTGTAGTTTAGATTCTCTTTTAAGCACATTTTCTAGTGCCTGTGGTGTTTACACATGCTAAGGTAAAAAGACAGAGCTTGTTGGTGCTTCTTATTATTCCTGGATAAGATACCATTTCAAAGGAAGTATTGAAACACCTCTATAGGCTGGTATGCTAAGGAAAGAAGATGTCTAGTCTTGATTTCTAATGCCTGAAGTCAGGTCAGGAAAACCAGCTGTGATAAATTGTAAAGCAAGTTTGTATAGTTTGACAAGCCAAGCAAGGATTTGCTTTCTGGAGTGTTTTAAATCTTTTGTTCTTTAGTTCTGTTCCTCAGAATCTCAAAGATAGCTAAAGAGAGCCTAGGATCAGGCAAGGGGATTGTAGCAAAACAAGTGTCTTCTACTTCGCTCTGTGTGTGTGTAATTCTCATCCTAAATCTTTGGCATCTGAAACTAAGCAAAAAGTGTTGCACTCCATAATCCTGATTAAGGAGGAGGGAAAGGAGTGCAGCTCAGCAGTAACACTATATTACCAGTAACTAAAATGTGGTTTCCTCTCAGAAATGTGTTTAGTATCTATAGATAGATTATAATAATTACAGTCTATTAAGTTTCTTTTATTATTTAAATTCTTCATTATGATGAAAGAATAGAATCATTAAATGTAATTATGAAGAATTTAGATAAAGAAATTATTTGGAAGATATTATGTGTTTTGGAGAACAAAATAGTAGTTTATCTGAATATTTTCTCTCTGAAAGAAAAGCATTTGTGTTATTACTGTATCTGGTAATGTACTACCTTATTATCTCCAGCATTATTTTAATTCTGCTGTATAGTGTAACTATACTTCCTTTTGAAAGGACAGTATATTAAGGAGACTGTTGCCTGAAAAGTTTACTTTAAAACGTTCAAAATATGCACAAGGTTACACATGAAAAGAAAAAAAAAAACTCATCTTGTGGGAGATTTATTAATCAGATATGGGATATTCTTTTCTTTGTCAGCTCCATCAGTGCCGAGGCACTTGGAAAGAGCAGCTTCCAGAACAGAAAGGGCCGTGAAAGGTGGCAGTAGCAGTGACGGGGCACTGGGGAGAGAGGATGTTGGAACTGTGCAGGAACGCGCTGCCCACACGTCAGTGCTGGGCAAAATAACACACCTGAACTGGGAGAGGAGCTGTTAGAAAGCTCTGCCACAGACTTCGTGAGTTACCTTAGACAATCACTGTAATGAGAAACCCTGAAAGAGGCTTTGAAAGTGTTTAGATGTACATAGACAGGATTCTAAAGGTCTTCCCAATTTTAGCAGCAGGACTTTACTCCTAAATATTTGAAAAAAGCCCCATAAGCTCCTTTATCAGATAAGCACATTTGAAAATTTACTCATAGAAAAGCAAAATCTCCTGCAATTGTCAGCTTTCAGGACATATTTCTGTTTTTAAATTGTTGCATTTAAAAACTAAATCAGAATCTTAAGATATTTTAGAACTAGAGTACTTGAGCTAAGTCTTACCCTTTTTAAGTCAGGGGGAAGTAATATACTATGGTACCAGAATTTGACTCCAAATCGAGAAGACATTGAGCAACCTTTATATTTTTAATATTAAAAATGTGAGTAATAAGCAAAATCCAGAATTCTACCTAGAAAGCAACTTCTGGAAGATGGAAGTAAGTCATTTTCTTCTATCCTATATTGTTTTGTTTTAATGGTAAAGATAGGTTATGTACAAAATAATTTTAAAAATGACTACAGTTTCTATATGGTGTTGACTCCAACCACTTATATATTTATCAGCCTGTCTTGTGCAGTGCAAACAAGAGCATATTTTACACGGCCACTGTTCAATGACAGTGTGCTCTGGTAAAGCATTTGTAACATTTTATATATAATTATTGTTATTGCAGTTGGAAAACCTTAAAGAGAATCATTTTAAAAAGGCTGAAAGACATCAGGAGCTGGAATATTTTCATGAAGTATTGTGCCTCTTAGAGTGGCTCTTGTGCCTGTGCCTTATTCTCCGTATTCTCTTTTGTTTGTTGTATCCTCTTTGCTTGTTAGGACATGATTCTGGGTAGAGTCAACCCCTGCATCCCACTACTCAGAGTTTTAAGAAAGTATCTACACTTGTACACTGAGGAAAGCACTGGGCAGTCCTGACTACAAACATGTTCACCTTGCTTTCCATTCAAATCAAACAGGATTGTTTGGGAACCTTTAGGTACGTGTCCCTAGTGGGGCTTCGGTGAACTTGGTTTGGTGTGACAGATACATAAAACTTTGTCTTCTGTGGTTTGAAAAGAATTCATGGGGGTTGAGCTGAATATTAATTAGAAATAAAATCATTTTGTCAGTGGAACTGGTGAAAATAAGTGAAATATCTGGTCACTGATTTGAAAGCACTCCCATTTCCTATTGGATGGCTGACATCAGTTTAAATCCTCATGACTTCTGTTGCAATTAGCAGAATTTATGTGCTTATTGTTACTGTTAGATTTGTAGTGCTTAAACCCCACAATGGAATCACATTTGGAAGTTCCTGGTGGCAATTCAACGTTTTGCCATCTTTCCTTTGATGCTGTTTTGGTTGAATCCTTTTGATTGCTTTCTTGAAGATCAGTCACTCTTAATCATCTGTATTTATATGATTATTTAAATGATACCTAGTTATGCAATTAGTAAAAGTGTTTAGTCATCATCTGTTTGGAATGTTGAATTACAATTTTAAAAATGAACTTGTTTATCTTACTGGCATTTAAACATCTTTCCTAGTACATGGCCCACGCTTTTTCTGCTTCAGCTAAACCGTGAAAAAAATGGAGGGAAAGAAAACATATATTTCAAAGGAGTTTTGATGAAAATATACCTGCATACAAAGTAAACATTTCCGGAATGTAGGATGAGCCACAAAGCACAGATATATGTTGTACTTCCCACATGGACACAATGATTGAAAGTCATCAAAAATCATGGTGCAGAAACTCCTGCCAAATTGATTTTGTTTCAGAATTGAGTATAAGTGCCCCTATAATGACTCAAAAATTAAAGTCTAAATATTTTGATGAGGATAGTTTCATTACATTAGTCACAGTTTAACTTATCCTGCTTAGTGGAAATTGGACTAGGATAAGATAAGATGAATCCACTCTATTTCGACTTGTTTATTACAGCCTTGAGTCTGATAAAATACTTAGCATTGATCACTAGGGATGCAGAAAAGCACACAAAGGAATACAGGCAATAGATGCTAAGTGATTAGATTTTTTTTCTGCAAATGTATTACATTTCAGAGGTTAAGTGGCTGAGGGAAAAAATGCACTGAATATTCACCTTTGAGAGTAGATAGCAAATTTGGTTCTCAGTGTAATCATGTCCAAAAATCATTCTGTTTTCACAGCTGTATGCCACTGCACACCATGTTAAACTGTGCATTTTGGCAACAGGAAGGAACAGAAGGTTAAAATGTGTGGAACAAAGAGATTCCCTCACCTCTCTGCCAGTACTGCAATTGAGGGAGGCGTCACATAGGCCAATTGTGAATTAAATTAAGCATCCTTTTAAAGGAGATCATAAGGCAGATTAATTTCTTTTCTACTTCTGTGGCATCTTCTTGTACTCCAGTCCTTAAATATTAGCTGGGAGAAGAAGAAAGTAGGGAGAAAGTGGTCAGAAGCGTAGTTCCATACTTGCTAGCTGGCAAGTATGGCATCTAACACAGAAGAGGAATATAAGAAAAAAAAATATTGGTAGTATAACTTAGCTACAAATCAATATTTTTCAGGACTTAAAAGGAAACAGGAGTGATTCATATCCACAGCTCTTCTCAGGAATATTTCTAGTAAGGTACGGTCAAAATCCTTGAGACTGAGCTGAAAGTCACGTCCAAAAATCATTGATAAAATATTGAAAATATGACAATAGAGAATTGACTGTTTCTCCGTTGGATTTTGCTCTATAGGAAGAACTGTAAGGTCTGACTATAAGATTAGCCTACAAAGGTATGATAGAAATGAGTTTGTCTTTTCTGCTGTTCAGAGTCCAGCTGACAAAACAATTGCTTCTTTTCAACATTATTTTCAGCAATATTTTCTGAGTCAACTTGACCATTTCCCCTTTTGATATGAAAGTAATTCTATAAAGGGAAGTCACTGAACCAGAAAACATACATTTGGTCTCTGATTTCTAGTATTCACGACCAATTGAATACTTACAGAAGACAGTGAAAAATAATCCCATTTGATTCACTCCTGATTTTATGTTTTTAAAATACAAGCTATGCTGACTAGCACTTTCTTCTGCTGTGTGGAAGTTTCAGATTTTGATGCACAGAAATAATTATAGGAAAATAAGTTGTAAATATTGTTGAAAATGTGTATATTTGCTCTATTTTCTGAAGAAGAATTTAGAAACAACAGAAAAGATATAAAAAAAACCTTCTCTCCTGACTTACTGTTTATTTGATCATAAACTAAGATCTTGAAAGAAAAATTTCTACATTCTTCCAAGAATACATTTTTACAATACTATACCATACACACACACACACAAAAAAAATGGCTTTTCTTCTCTGAGTCACATAGAATCTCTTTGGAAAGGAAATCTGATCTTCTCTTCCTTCCTATGCAAGAGTAATGCACATGAAGTCAAATTCTGCGACATCAACAAGCATCAGCTGGGAAAAGGAAAAAGGCCCTTGACTGATTCTGTGATTCTTGCTTGCATACTCATTGAGCACAAAGAGTGATTTCAACCCGAGCAGAATATCTTTGAGAAGTACAGCTATGAGTTGAGTCAGAGAAGAAAACCAAGATCTAAATAAGACAGGCATTCGGAGTAAATTAGCTTCAGAACAGTGGTTCAAAGATGAAGGAATGTATGGAAATGTTTTCCAGGAACTCCTAATGGCAGGCCTGAAGGCATAATCAGCTCTGTACTAACTTTCATATTATTGTGACTAGCCTGACTTAAGATAATTTTTAGGACTGGGGCATATTTTCATATTCATTCCAAAATACAGTTTTGTAATAATTCTATTTTACCTCTTCCACTTGTACTAATTCAAATTCCTTCTTTCCCAGATATTCCTAAACGCATCAGACAGCCTAAATGGTGATGATATTGTGCTAGAAAAGCGTATTTTTCCATTTGAAATAGAACTGTGCTATGTTGAGTAAATATACAGAGGCCGTAAGAAATTATCAGTCTAGCCCATGGCATCTTTTAAAAATGGTTTAACTCAGGAGATCTCTGCAACATTCACAGTTGGAAAGATTCCAGTTGCAGAGAAAATCATTCCATATTTTGTCTGAATTATTCTCATGTTGTTCTGCAGATTTTGTATGGGTGATTGTGCTTATCAACCTTTTTTTGAGATATTTTCTCTAACAATTACAGAGTTGAACCCTTTAATAACATTGTAAGAAACCAATATTTTGGGAAAGACCATGGTAAACCACAAAGCAAAATATTAAACCAAATATAATTTTGAGTAGTCATGAGGACTTGGAAAACCTAACCTGCAAGATAAAGTTAAACTTTTAAAACTCATAAACCCAAGTAGAAGTTTAACGAGAATTTGTCACGATTCATTACTTTGGCTTCAATTTTATTCTTGTTTCTATTGTCTTAAAATAGCAATAGCAATGACCTATATTTGTTGCTTGCATTTGGAAGTCCTCTTTCTTCCCTCTTTATTTACCACATGCACACACATTAATAAGTGCAACACTGGTAATAGTCATGGAAGAAAAAAGGTCCAGTGCAGAGAGATGATACCTTTTTTTGTTGTCTAAGTATAATCATATATTTTTTATTAGAAAGGCCTCTCTGCTTGAGACTTTTACACAGAATGAATGGAAAATTATTTTTGTGAAGTTCTTAACTTACTGTGATTATCATTAAACTTCCAGGATCTTCTCTTTTCACTATTAATAATATCCTGTTTGTGAACTGAAACTTGCTTCTCATTGAATCTGTCAGAACTTTTTCTTTTATTGATCAGCACCATTAGATTTATTTGAACCATGAACAGACGTTGCCAGTTTGTTCCTCATGCTATTATGCAGTGACTATTTTTCAAAACTTTCCATTAGTTGTTACTGCCTGTCACCAAGAAAACATATAAAATTGTAGACTGATAGTGAATGTATTGATTATACCAAAATCCAAGGACTTCGGTGTCATATGCAGGTTTTGGTGATACTGACTTCTGACCAATAGCACGTGGCAAATATAACTTGGAAAGAGCAGGAAAATCTGAGAACCTTCTCATATAAGGAAGGCTATAATTTTTTAATTTAATCAAAAGCATTTGACAAAATATTACAGAAAACAGACTTAAGAATAAGAATTTAAGGCCAAAATATAAGCAGTGCTTTCACTCATTTCATTTCATAGTTTTAAGAATGGATAGATAATGGATATTCATACTCACAGCATAGAGAACTTGTAGTAAGAACACAGCCGAAACAGAAAATGTGAAAACTTACACCAAGGCAAAGAATTTTGTCTGTAATATACCAGTTAAGAAATGCATAGCCATACATACTGACATGTAGATGAAATTCTTTTTTTCTATTGTAGTGATGAGAGGCCCAGCGTCAGCTACTTGACACTATGCAAAAATATCACCTTAAGTCTGAAATTATTCTTGTTGGACTAAGACAATTGTAATGCCAAAATAAACCAGAGGTAGAATGGCATAGCAGTGCTCAATGAGATGAGGCCTGCTCTCCTTCAATTATTTGCTGATTTCTCTTTTCTCTAAGATTTACTACATATAGAGCTGTAATTGCTAACAGCTTGGTTATGAAAGCAAAATAAATTATCTACAGCTGTGTAAATAATGGTGGCTGAACTAAAAAAAATGGGGGCGGGGAGGGGAGAGAATTAAGTTTGGGTCAAGCAGAAATGGAAAATTTTGAGATCTGAATTATTTCAAACAGAAGCCAAAAAGATTTCAGTGGGGTTGATGGAACACAATATTTCATAAAATTTTCAAGTAGTTTAACTCTTTAAAACATTCCTATCTTTTTCAGACTTAACCAGAACAATGTAGGTATGTTCCTATTTGCCAAAATAATTCATCCAGCTGTGGAATTACTGTTTCTTTTCATTCTTGTTCTAGGCCTCTTTGAATAATGCTGTAATGGAAGCATATCATTTGCACATAATCTTGTTCCTATTCCTTCAGAAATAGCGATTTCTGTCTTCTGTCTTCCTATGGACTAATATCATTCCAAATATCATCTGTCTACTGTCAGAAGGTATTTCCCCTCACATTTAGACATTGCCACAATTATCCATTACGCTGCTGTTTCTATTTCTTTTAGCTGTAAAATGCATCCAGATCTCCACAGTGGAACATGAACTGGATCTGTGACAAGGAGATCTTAGGCTGCAACTGCATCAGGATCCACAGTCTATTGACAGAATCCCATCATCCCTAACCTCTGCCAAAGTAACATGTATATTTATAGAACAAGGATGAAGGTATCCTTCTCCCTTCCTGAGAATTCAGCGATTGGTGACTTCAACAAAATACTTGCAGTCTTTCTGCTTTCTGTGAGAAAACTCCATTTCCATTTCCTTTCTACAAAACTTATATTGATAGTTAAGAGCTAGTATATAATTTGTATAAAGAAACAGAGGACTTCTAAATAATTAAAATACCACTGAAATTTTACTGAAATAATCTTTGCTAAATTTCTATCAAGTCTTTGTTTATTTAGGTCTCAATTCAAGAGGATAATAAATCTACTTGACAACAGTATAGGTGTTCCTATAGGCTTTCAGAATGCCAGCTAATTTTCCGCAGATTTCACTTTTTCTGCTATTTCCACAATGCATAGTTTTATTTGCAACTTTGCACCCAAGAGAGAAGTGAACCTAATTTAACAAGCATGTTTGATTCTCTTAGGTACTTGTGCCATAGTAGTTAAATCACAAATGTATTTGCATTCTGCTGTATAAGTTTATGATAGCATATCAGACACTGTCTTTAAAATTAATGAGCTAAGTATTTCCAAGAGATAACCTACTAGAGCTTTATCATATCATCTAATGACGTCTCTATGGCCTACATATGATCTCTTTGAGTTAGTCAGTCTCTGTTCAATAAGATCAACATGATGAACATGGTCAATACATTTGAGGTAAGGGAATACACTGAGGGACAGTTCCTCAATGCTGCTGACTATAAATATGAATAATTTTGAGCTTGTATTAGTCAATTATCCATGTAAGTGAATTATTTTATAATAACGAGATAAAATTGTCATTTGCAGTGGAAATATTTATTTAATTTGAACAAAACTTTTTGCATATTTATAGCTTTGTTCTGCAAGCAGTTTCTAGATTACTTTTTTTAAATAAATGATTGTAAGAAGCATTGCATGTATACTTCTATAAGAACTTAATCTTCTAAATATTGCATCTTCTGGCTGTCCTAGAAATACTTCTTTAATATAGATATTTCACCATGTAAAGTAAAAGGCTGAAATATACACCTTCTTTTTTTTCTGGAGTTAGTATTTTTTATTTGTCTTAAAGAGTACTGAAATGGTCACCAAGGGTTCGTATGTGCTGGTACTAAGCTCCCTTTAAAATCCAGAAAAGAATCATATGATGAATATTATACTTGAGATACTCTACTGTAGTATGCATAGATACATACTATACTATATTGCCCATGAAACCAACTACTATAAAATTTTAAGATATAATGGATTTCTACATGATGTGCAACACTATATGCAACTTAACATGTCGGAACACCAATGTTGAAAACTATATGTTATATTTTAGTTTTGATTTCTTCCTGTCTGGAACTTTTGGGTCCCAGAGGAAGATTGTAGACATAAGGTAGATATAATTCAAGATATCTATGACTCATTCAAAATCAGTATTGTCTGATGAAATTACCTCATGTCCAAAATTTACCTCATGCCCAATATTCTAATGAAAAATTTTCTTAAGTTTTTATATCAATATTTTCACTGAGAAACATGTGCTGCTTAAAATTAAAGGATTACTATTATTCAATTCCCTCACAAGTAACAGTAATCTAGTGGCTTTCTTTCTCTATTTGTCCCTTTCTCTCTTCCTCTCTTTCTTCCTTTCTCTCTGTCTCTCTCTCCCTCTCTGTCTTTGAAGTTATCACGAATTGCTTGTATTTGGTCTAGGAAAGCTTTTTTTTTTTTTCCCTGGGAGACTATTTTTCATTTTTTTGCCAGTGTGCAGAAGTGGGATTTTATTATAGAAATCAGTGCTTACTTTAAATAAGTTTTATTTTATGAAAGAAAAAACCTTTTATTTAGCCCCCAGATTCCACCTTCTGAATAGCTCAGCTGTTGGGTAGGAACTGCTTCATGGGGACAGAGAGGCAGCAGATCTCAAATTCCAGCTTTAGAAACATATACCTGCAGGAAAGGTTTATTATTTCTCTCTAGAAAAGGGAAGACTTGTCGAAGCGCTTGTGTAAATGGATCTTGAAGAATTGCTGTGAAGTACAGAAAAAAGGCTATTACCTCCACTTTTTCCAGTATATATATAGAAAATAGGAAGCTGAGGAGATAGGTCTGGAAAAAAATGCTAAACAGGATGATTCAGAAAGTTCAGGTTACTAGAAAAGACTGTGGGGAAGATCTGGGGGTTCTCATTACATTTCTATGTGTGCTTGATATATCTGCAAAGCTTGATCATGTATCCATAAAATTGTCTTTATATATTTTCAATTTTTAAAAAATCATTAAATAGTTCCTGTAATTTATCTAAAAGAATTTGCTAAACAACATTAACTGTTTACTGTATAAATTACTATATGCTTACTAAACCTAATAAATAATTAGAAACTTAGGTACAACATGACAGAAATTAAATAAGGTGATAAATTGATGAATGAAATTGAGATAAAAGGATTTTAGTTAATTATGTATGGAACTTTACATATTGAAAAAATAAGTGTTACACAACAGAGCATCAAGAAAAAGCTTTTTTACTGTAATTCAGTTCTCTTTTTGTTATTGCTTTTCTTCTCTCACCTTCAGAGAGTTATAAGAGAAACTGCCACACATCTATACCATATATCTTATTCTGCCTTAATTTAGTGGATAACACATCAAGCAATCTTCATGTCTACTCTTTGTACATGAAGAACAATATATGGAAAATATGTTTATGAATGTTCTGGCTTTCCTAGCACTATCAATACCAGTATTTTCATAGCTAGTAGATGAGCCCTAAAAATGCTGAGAAACATAGAAATAGGTAGCCCTACTATCAACACATAGTGGTTTGTGATGTGAACACATTCTTTTCAATGCTGTATCTAAATTCTTCAGATCAATATGTGATTTGTGGTCCTTCAAATACTCAATTATCTCAGGTTTTGAAGATCTTGCCTGAAGATAGCAGAAAGAGTATTGATTTGTCTTTAATATAATACTTTTTGAAAGTGGTGCTTGAAACAATTTCAACTTTAAATGTCATGTTTTCCTATAATTATTTTGATCAAATAAGTATAGCATTTGATCGTTATAGGCATGGGTAATTTTGCCAATTTTTACAGAAAACATTGTGGGATCTCTGAAGAAAATACTTGTTTAATCCTTTCTCTTTTCTGTCTTGCTTACAATGTAAGACAAGTGATAGTTATAGTACAATGATCTAATGTAACCCTAACATACTGATGCATTTTGAAATTTTGTGGTGTATGTTTAACTCCAGTAAAGATGGGAGTGATGATACACTGCAGAACACAGGCAATAGAAGACACGAAAAAATGGTGATTAAATCATTTTTCATTGTTTCCTTTTGAGAATGATAAATACTACAAATGTTGCAGTAAAGGAAGGCATGCATGCTGTGATAAACTGCCATTTTTTCAGTTGTGATTATTCCACTACAAGTACAGTCAAAAGTATTTTAAGACGGTTCCTTTAAGATGGGCGATGATTTGGGAGATGGGGGAGTCAGGAGGTGGAGCAGCGTTTCAGTACTGCTCACTTCAAACAGAGCATGTAGCAGGAGCAAACATGTTTGCAATTATCACTTCATTAAAAAAAAACTGAATTAATTTGATAACTTTCTACATACGGAGCACTGAACCCTCAAAAGCATCTCTTTGGGAAATCATCTTCCTGTCAGCGTGCACAACTGCCCTACCAAAGCTTTGGATCCCCGTTGCTGTATCCTAGCTTCCCTGACCTACTTTTCCATCTCCATGTCTGCAGCTCTGAGCCTACCAATCCCAGGAAGAAAGTGGGTAGAGCCAGACAGCTCATAATATCTCTGAAGGTTTCTGGCACTACCCAGTCTCACAGCCACTTGAGAGATTGTTGCTGTTCTGATGTTTCCCCTCCTGTGTGATGCCCACCTCAGAGTCTGGGGAGGTTTCTGCAGAAGAGAGGTCGTCTGTGCTCCTGCCATCCTCACTGCCTCCTAAGAATAACCCGGCATATTTCTGAGTACCTGCACTTTATTATCTACTGCACAAAACTGAACTATACTTAAACACATTTCAACATGCTGTGTTTCCTGGTGATATCCTTACTGACTGATTCTTAGCTTACACATATGGTAGTAAATATACAGCAGACTACAGCCATTTTTCAAAATTTTCTTTCCTGTGATTCTTTACTTTTATTCCCAATGAGAAAAAGCAATGAAGGATTTTGAAGAGGTCAGTTTGTGGCAGTCAGATTTTGTTTTACATGGTGACCTGCAGCTCCCTGATGGGTCTGTAACATATGAGTCTTAACAGCCACAGTGCTTTAGGAGACTGGGCATATAGTCAGGGTAATTGGTGTTACAAAGTTGTTCATAACAGTTTATCCGGATAATAGGTGATTTGACTTAACCCAAGTAGTTTTTATAAACAGAAAAAACTTATGTTGGACTAAAGAAGACAATAACCAGTAAATTGCAGTGTGTAAAATGGTCCCAATAATGCTACTGGCTTTCAAAAAAAGATCTAATCAAAAGATGAGATTCAAATCACATTAGCTTTATTCCTGCAAAGCAGGATACAAGTGAACACTGGTCCCAATCATAGTTCGTGCCACACTAAAATTATGAAGAGGGATTAACATTATTTAAGATGTTAAATTATCTTCTTCGGTTCAACTTTCCCTCAGCCACCTTTTTTTGGATAGACTTCTGTCTTCCTTCAGAGGATAACTGGAAACGGTAACATTTCTATTCCTGCTCAGCTGGAAATAAGCCAGACACAAAGCTGGAAACGTAGATAGATAACTTTGCTGACTTGGAAAGGCAGCTGCAAGTAATGATGTAGGCAGAGCAGCATAGCAGGAAAAGTTTTTACCTATGAACTATTCCATTCTGGACCCTATTCAGGAAAACACTTAAGCACACATTTCCTGCTCCTTATTATGTCCCACTAGAACGTAAGCACATGCTTAAGTGTCATCTGGTGTAGGAATGCTTTCCTGAACAAGTGCATCAGGGAAAAGATGTTCCTCCCACCACCCTACTCCCTTTTGCCTTCCTGCCTGGTGCTTTTGTTAACACAGCTGCGAGGATGGAGTTCATCTAAACACTCAGGCAATTACCTGCACCTGAGCATCACCAGATCAGACAACACAAAAAATGTGTTTCCCACAGTTTGGCTTAATGACTGTGCAGTCTACTCCAGGCTTAATGAGGTAAAAGAAGAAAAAAAAAAAACTGCTGGGAGCTTATGCTTATTTTATATCAACAATTAGCTTCCATAGTTCTTGATCTATGGGAATGGGTCAGATCTTGTGGATTTAAAGGTGTCTTCATTTGGCAGTAATGACTGAAGTTTCATGGATGCTATTAGATTATTTTCATGCTTAACAGAGGTTATTTGTACACATACTCCTTCCTGCTTTGCATCTCTCATACCTAAAATCTGAACTGAATGCATATTGAGCAAACACTGTATATTCTACATTGCTAACATCCCTCTCCTGATTGCACGCAATTATACAAAGCTAGGGAAGCTCCATTGCTGCTCTTTGCTGGAGGGCTAGTTCCACTGGAGAAGTTAAAATGATTTAACTACTATACACATAATTCATTGAAATGTTTGCAATGGTCAGAGTGTATAAGTGAGAGAGATGAGAAAATGGGCTGTACAGTCTAGCAGTAACTATATGGATATTAACTTTTTTTCTTTGTCCAATTATGTCTCCATATATTTTTCTGTTCAGACATGGTGGTGCACACAAACATTATGATAGGAAGAAGCTTAAATTCCAAATTTGGTGCCTTCTGTTCATAATAAAATCTTTATTAAATAAGCACTGAAATACAGCTAAATTAATCATGAGGAGCTAGATCCACCAACACGCTTGTGTGCCACAACACCAAACACTGCAGCACATAACTGTTAAGCATCTGCTCCCGGTAGCTGCTCCGTAGCCTGAGTTGATGCCATGGCTCCTGCAGGAATTTAGGGAGACAGCTGGCCTTTCCGACCAAGACTCACTGCAGGTTGGCTGGTGAGTGGGAACAGGCCACTGTTAGCGGCAAGAAATTGCAAGGGACAAAATGTAGCTCTAATCAGACCCCTCTCTGAGATCAGGCAGGTTCTAAGGGAGGAATTTGGCACAGTAACATGCGGCATGGAAGGGAACGGCGCCCTTCTGGAAGGGGGAGCATATCCTTAATCCTTCCGAGAGAGGAGAGAGTCGAGTGACATCTGGATGAAAGTCTCTTACTGCTGCTCTTAGATGAACAATGTGTTTCCCGCAGATAAAAGAAGGCCTTTGCTAAATGTTTGATGTAGAGTCTCCTCACAGCAGCGTCTCTTATGCAGTGACCAGTGAAGCAAATGGGAGGACGACAAGTCCTGCTTTTAGGTAATGAGAATGGCTTGACTTGGTGCGTGCTGCCAGCTGTGGCAGAGACTTCTTTTGGACTGGGCAGTGACCTATATTCTACAGTTGCTTATATGAAAAAATAGAAAAAATGATTACATTTACCGCAGATACTAACTAAATGCTTTTATTGTTTTACCCAGTGTTGTAGTCACTGTACTAAAAGACAAAAGAAAAAAATGATTTTATTGTCCTGTCACCTTTCTCCAGTAAACACCTGAAGGTAGGTTTTGCTCATCACTTTTTTTATGATTTTTTTGACTTTTACATAGGTTCCATTTTTGAGTTTTTGTTTAAATATGAACTAAACTAAATCAATCACCAGTCCTTGAAAAACAAGGGAATAAAATGCCTATTCAAATACTGAAATTAAGACAGAAATTATTAATTATGAATCTTTTTGGGTATATCTGTATATATTTGGATACCTAGCAACTGTATATGTATGGATACCTATCTATAGCTGAACAAATATATATGTATCTATGTATACATATATATGTTAATTTGTGTGTGAATATATTTGCATATATATAATATATATATATGTGGCTCTACAGTGTTAAGCTGCTAAAAGCAGGAGATCTCAATAAACCAATATCAATAAACCAATATCATAGTTAAACACAAAAGCATTCAGTGCATTAAAACAAACTCATTTTACTTTCATTTTAATAAATACATTTTTTTTTTTACTTCAGTATAAAGTCTGCATACACCTATAATGAGAAAGTTAGGCATGGCTTAAGAATATGGGTAATTTTAGTTTGTGAGAAGGTTTTGTTAAAATGAGGCACATGTGCTAAATTTGAGAATTTTCCTAGGTCATTTACAAACTTGCCACTGAAGTCCTGCTTGCATGCATCTCTTTTTCAAAACTGATGAACGTCTGGTGTCTTTCTGTAATTTATGCATATACATCTTCCATGGAATCAGAAAATTTATAATATTTGGAAATCATATCAAGGATGAAAATTTAAAGACATCAAATCACTAAAAAAAAAGGAGATTTTTAAAAAACTCTGCATTGAACCCACTACTAATGTGAAGTGTATTGAAATTAAGATTGGAATTTTTCTGTTAATTTGACAATTGAACTTATTGCTTGATTCAAGATTTCTTCTAAAAATACAAAATTAGTAACTTTTAAATTATTATACATATGTCATGTTAAAGAATGATTATGTTTTTAAGAATGTATTTCAGAAGAGTACAATTCTCAAGCTAACATATTTCATAAAAAAATAAAATCTCTGTTACGAGAATGTTTCCCAACCATGCTATAAAAAACACCAAAAATATGTTTTTTAATAGAAAAGAGTGCCATGGTAATAGACGAAGGATCTCAAAATGTAATCACAAACCCTATTACTACCAGAGATGTTATACTACCAGGAAGAAAAAAAAATAATATGCACACAAATACAGGTCTAAAGTTAGATTTCCTTAATCTAGTCACTGAAATAGAGGCTATAAGTAGTACTGCAAAGAAAACTTTATAACAGCAGCTTTTTTTTATAGGAAATGTGATGGAACAATATTTTCTTATATATTTTACGTTTATAAATGTGACTAATGGTAATGCCGATGAAGTTGTTCCAGAAAACGAAAACTTCAAATTGCCTGTGTTTAAGAATCAGATACAAAGAAATGCAGCTGCCATTACCCAAGGCAAAGGAGATTCAGGAGTATTAGTCTGCTTGAATCCAAGAAACCTCTGGAGCTTTTGAGTTCTTACTGCTCCAAGACTTTGAGCAGCTTTGTCCAAGGGCAAAGGGAGGGAAGGAGGGATAAACAGTAAGGGCTCTTTTCAGATTCCAGGCCAGAATAGTTCCTTGATGCCTGTGCTGCCTTCTGGACCTTCCTTCCAAGATGCACCCATGGAGGGAACAAGAGGATGGGGCTGAAGGGCTCTTCTGCTACACTGCTGCCACCCTGTGCACTGGGGCAAAGCAAGTTGAGGGATCTGGTGACCCCCTGTTTTCACTGCTAGCCCACGAGTGGTGCATGGTTACGTGGAGGTGCTTTAAGTGGACGGAGGAAAACTGGAGACTGTGTTCAGTGATCATGCAGCTGCCTGACAGTGGTTTGTTCTTACTCTCTAATGAATCACAAGGTAAAATAGGTTTTTCTGTGTGAAACCTCACCATGAGGTCACAAATTAATCCTTTTGCACTAACAAAAACAGTTTTACCATAATGTACTCCAATTTTAACCTCAGAAACTAACAGCTAGAGATGATGGCTAATCAGGAAATTCTCATAGATGATGATAAAAGCTAAAAAGCAAAAAAGAGATTGAAAACATTAGTTCTACATAAATTCCCAAACATCAAGACTATATCAAAGCAATTAGAAAAAGAGTAGGCTAATGTTACTGGAATTTAAAATAAAGATTGATTGTCAATAAAAACAAAAAAGGAAATGATGCTCAACTAAAGAGCATAAATTAAACGGTTAGCAGCTTCTCTTGAAGCTACAGTTACATAGGGCTCAACAATTATGGTGCTATCAAAAGCAGCCAAGCTTTTGGGTCAAATAGTCTTGAAAATGTTAATAAAAGTATTTCTGTTTTGTCCAACTCACAATAAAAATATTTCTTTTTTATTATTATTTTGAACAGTTCCTTATACCCATCCCAGGCCTGCAGATGTATTTTTAAAGATGAGTTATAGGGATGTTGAAACATTTCCACAGAATATAATCTTAGTAAAGTAATCATCTCCAAGACATTGTTTCTCTGCATGGACTGTATTAGACTGAATGAGTCTGAGTATTGTAGAGCCTCACGGAGACTGAGGGGAGAGTTATGCGTTTCACCAGTGACATGTGGAAAAGCAATCAGACACTGGATTACATGGCTGTCACTGTCCATTTGCCTTCTTTATCTCTGCTCACTGTAAGATCTTGCAAGGCCTCTCTGGTAATGACACTGCTGCAGATAGCAAAACAAAAACGTGCAAGAAATAATGGTTTTGGCATATTTAGACTTCATGTTTGCAATTTATTTCCAAAGCAGTTTATTATTTTTTTTTTATTTTTAATGTAGTTCTTCAGTGATGTGCTTGAAAAAATATTTGCTGGGTATTAAGATTATTCTTAAACTGTTGGAGGGTTTTTGTTACCATTCTTTGTTGAAAGTGAGAAGTCATCTGTATATACCTTGTAACTTCAGTCAGTCTTCATATACTGCATTTGTATCCATAAATACAAAGGATATCCAAATAATTTAGATGCTTAACGGAGAAGTTGAATGGGCAAAACAGTGTGTTTACAGCAGCAGACTATGGAGATGCAGATTTCCCTTGTACGCTTTGGTGGGGAATCTAGGTATGAACTTGCTAATTCACTTGCCTGTCATCTTCCCCTCCATACCACACTTCATCTGACAGTCGGGTTAAAGCTTGTGTCTATATGTTCATTTATGTTGCGTCAGTGGCAGAGTAGACATATCTCTCATTGAGAAAAAAATATCTGAAGAATTTCAGGGCATCTGTGCTCTTCTGATTTTCCCACCTTCACAAGAAAAAACATTATTTTCACTATAGCTGTAGATCTTGAATAAATAATTACAGGATTCCTCTCTTACTGAAGAATGAGGAAAATATGTCTCATGGACTATATTTCTTCTCCCAGTCAAAATTATGCCATATCGTCATGTATTTTCTTGACTAGAGCTGAAAGGCCCGCAATAAGCTTAAAAATCAGACTTTAGTGTTTTGAGGGCAGTATTCTACCAATGGTTTGTCATTATGTCAAACAAGCAGTAGGAAGTGCCATCTTGGGCCCTATGGCAGGAGATTTTGTGTTTTGCTGTGTTTTACTTCAAGCATGAATGGGTTCAATTTTTATTTAGAACAGGATAAAACTCTTTTTATCACTCTGTAATTAATTTAGATTGTGTGAGTCATTTTACATTAATTTTAATAAGGAAGATATATGCACTGGAGGGCCCTTTAGCAACAAATTCAATAGAAGAAACTAACGTGGTTATAACATATATATATATAAAATCTATAGTGACTTGTTTTTTCTTACTGAGCTTGTAAAGTTTATCTTTATAACTTTAATAATAAAATTCTCATTAGAATCACTTTTATGACCATTTACTGTGATATCTGAACACATAAAAATAATTACATAAATATGTAGCTGTGTCTATCCACCTTTTATTTAGAAAACAAGCTACAAATGCGGCTTGGCAAATACTACATCTTAAGAGTCAAAGCACTGACCTTTCTCAAAGCTTCTCCCAGTGATGGCATAGCATGTGATGGAATAAGTCATAATGATTTCAGCTTTATATTCATAAAGGAGTAAAAGATTATTACTTTGTGTGGAAATACGCAGATAAGCACTCAGTGTCCTCTGCAGCTGATGAACAACCCCCAAAACTGTATAGTACTCTGGGGATTGTAAAAAAAAGACAGATTATCTATTTCAGCCTCTTTCCTTGTTCCTTTTTTTACTGACCCTTAACCACTAAGGACCTTTGACTGCAATATAGGGAGCAGCTTAGTAATGCATCTTTCAGAGCCAAATCTGCTACTCTGATCATTTTCATTTTCTGCTTTGCCAGTTCAAGGTAATGTTTTTCCTCAAAAAATATCCTCAATGAGCCCTCTAAGGGATCTATTCAAAACAAATAACCTGTGTTTAATATATTGCTTTCCATTCTTTAATTAAAGCATGATACATTGCTTTCTTGACAATCAAACCAAGAAACAGAGTATTTAAAAGAAATACTGTGTCCCGTGTTGCATCTGAAATTATGCAGCGGAAAATTCTTTACTGAAAAGGGAATAAAATCCAATATGGACTTTTAGTATCTTGGATTTAGGAGGAGCAGAGAGTAGCATATTTTGTAACCGATGCATTTAAAGAGTTTTTTTTCTTGTATGCATGTGTAAAGAGAAAAGCTACAGAAGTCAGAAAAGGACAGGGCCTCTGCAAGAGCCAGCTTGGTCCTCAAAGTAAATCACACAGCACATCATTATTTTTTTTCTCCAGATACTTGTTGTACAGTTTTTGTTATTTAAAATTTATCATATTGGTTACACTTACTAGGCCAAATGCAGCTCCCATTTAAATCAGTCTCCCACTGACTTTAGTGGGAGCTGAATCAAACCTGTATTCCCAACGTGGTACTGAATTACTGATTTTTCTCCTTAAAATTTTTATTCTTCTAACACTTGCAAGCTACTCTTTAGCTGTTCCTTTTTGTTCATACACATCTTCATGTTTAAAATAACCTGCTGTCATTATAAATACAGTACTTACCTCTTCACACGGATGACATTGCGGCAACAAATTAAGAACCAAGAAAGATTTTCTGAGCTATGTGCATCTTTGGTCTCATCTAAGTTATTCATTCTGTAGTTTACATGATTAGAAGGCTTGTTAAAAAAAGGAATTAAAATAATTGTCATCTGTAATTATGTAGGAGAACATGCACTCAGGAAAACTTCAAACTCACTTTGTGATACCAACATTGGCAACACAATGATGAAGAGGAAGTCTTTCACAACCAGACATTACCCCATCAATCAGTTTGCAGTCAGGAGAAAAATTGACTTTGTCATGATATGGTTCTTAAAGCAAAAGTAATAAATTCTATACAAACGGCAAACCTACAGCGTAGCTAATTTATTCATTATCCACCCCAGAAAAATAATTAAGTCATGCTTTCTTTCCTGGCGCTTCATTACAGTTTAGCCTTTTTCTGCAGCAGTCAGTGACTGAATGCTTATTAAAATAAATTAGCTACAAAACTTTTAACTCTGTCTTAAAGAAAAACTAATCCACTTTTCTAGTGGAAGAAACATTGATTAAATAAACCTAGTTTCATGCCGAGCGGACTAATTCCTTTAGCCACAGTTTCCAATCTTAAATCATGTTGTATCTGTATTAGTTTGAGAAGTATATAATGAGCTGTGAGTTTATGATTTGTATTAACTTCTTTCTGTTAAGCATTTCATTTTTTGGAGCCGAGGTGGTTTTAGTGATGGAACTGAATCACTGTACAACCTCTAGGCAGTGTTACACTGTAATGTACTTTTTTACAGTGTATGCACATATACTCATTCAAACAGACCCTGTTATTCCTCTGATCTAGTTATTTTAGACAGGTAGTGTTGAGATGAACCAACTTCAGCTATATTGAACTGCCTCACTGTTGCTGAACAGGAAGATCCCTGAGAAAAAAAACATGTTTACCAAATTGCTCCCATCTCATATAAGAAACATGGAGTGCTGTTTTTTATAAATGGTATCTAAACCTGATATGCAGACAAGCAGAACTCATGGAAAAAACTTCTCTCAAAATCTTTGGGTTTTGAATAAGATATTCTACATTGTACAAAGCCCAATGCTGCAAAATGATGGCTGCAGACTCTCAGTATGTGAACTATATAGTATTTTCCACATCGTTACTCTTTTTAAATCTATAGCTTCTTATTTTTAAATAAGTATTTTCTTTAATGCCAGTAGCTGTAGCCAGCCAACAAGTCTGTAAGCAAGCTAATCTAGTGACAGGTCACTCAGGTCACACACACTTCATTTCCCACAACAAAAGGACTAATAAGAATCTGATGCTGAGATAGCAATTAAATTAATATAATAATTAACTCAAGGAGAAATCCATCACCCCCTTCCCAAGACCAACCTTGTCATAGGCCACCAGAGCTGATAAAGCTCAGCAGTAGCTGCAGCCTAAGGGCTCCGGCATCCTCTGCGCCCACAACGCTCCCTTGTGCGCTGGTTCCAGTTGCTCTGCATATTTATAAAACCCTCAGCCTCATCTCCAGCACATCGCTCAGCCCCTCCGCACGAGGAAGGGCCTTTTTAGAAAAAGGCCTTTTTAGAAAAAGGCCCTGTACTTCATGGGTTTTAGTACCTCCAGTCCCTCATTACAAGCTGCCAGAGCTCTTCAGGATGGGACAACAATGCTGCTGCACAGAGCAGCCAAAAACCCCACTGTTTGACGCTGGCTTTTGTCCCAGTGCACAAGGACAATTTTGATGAAATAGGGGGAAAAAAAATTGCTTCTGCCAAACACATTTGTGGGGCCAACTGTGCTGGAAGGGAGGAGGGAAAATCTGCCAGGGGTGACTCTTTCAGACTATGGGCAGCGTTCATGAAGCAGGACATCCTTCCAGTTAGAGTTAATCCAACAGTAAACCACAAAGGACCCGATGGGCCTTGCAGCTCCGAGAGGAGAGAGGGGCGCAGAGGAGCCCCACAGCAGGAGCGGGCACGAGGGGCTCCTGCCGCCCCTGTGCCCTGCACCCGTCCCGGCTCCCCCGGAGCTGAGGAGCCGTCAGCCTCGCTGCCCGAAAGCGGCCGACCACAGCAGTCCATCAGAGAACTCCTCAAACATCAGCTTCCTATCCAGAACTCCACAGGTGATGCGAAACTGGCAGAACAGAGGGAGAAAATATTTTCTTTATTGTCAGCTTCTCTCCCCTCTTTCATTCGCTTCCCTTCCCTTTTTCTCTTCTGCTCGTTTTATCTTAGCCAGGTTGCAAGCGCGAGGGCGGGAAGGGAATATGTCCGGTTTGACAGAAAATTCGTCTTCTGCAGACAGGAGCCCACTTAGGGACTCTGGCTAAGGAAGTGTTCTACATCGTGTATGGATAATATCTTTGGTCTTTTCTTTACACTGTAGTTATATCAGATAGATTCTCTCTCTGTATATACAGTTTTTACTTCAGTGAAATAATCAGAGAGAAATAATCACCATGCAAAATTAATTGAAAAGAGTCTCACCAATAAATTAAAATTTCATTCCTGCTAGTGGTAAAAGTAGATTATTTTTATTTAATTGTATCACATAGGCAATATGTGTGTTTGGGAATTAAGCTTGCTTTGAGATGATTACTGTATATTTGTATGGCAAAATTATTAAATTGCTCTATTTTAAGGCTAGTAAAATATTTAGTGAAGGCAGATAACCTATTACAATCCAAATGCTATGACAGAACTGCACCACAATTTTTTGTTACTATAATATGTTTAGTTGTTCTAAGAGCCCAGTTAGAAAAGTATGTTTGCCTCTTTTCTTGTATCATCATGGAGAAATTCACTTTCTTATGGAATTAATTTGGAATTAGTGTTTTTAATAGTTCCCGTAAAAAATCCCTCATCTGTAATTATATGTATATTTTCATGGGAATATTTAATATTTGCTTGTATGATATACTTGTACACTGTACACCATGTCTTTCTTCAATTAAATAATCATAAATATTATAATTAATTAGGTTTTAAGGTAAAAGTATTTTTATAATAGTGCATAACAAAATAATGTTGCATATAATCTACTAATTTCTCTTTTTTTTGGCATACATTAAAATGTTTATCTATATGTAATATTTTTCTTAACAGAGGTTCTGGATAGAAGCAGAGAGAACAGTACAAGATAGGGATATTTTGTAACACCACAGGTTTTGATTAGAATCAGACTTTGAAAGGGAGCTAATTCTAGGAACTTGGTTATTGACACTGGACTGAAAGTCTCGAAAGAAGGGATTGCTTGGCATGCTGAATGACCATTTTGTTTTCAGACTAGTTCATAAGTAAAACAAGTTACAGTTAATATAGATGCATATATAGATATATATATTTACAGACACGCACACACATACTTTGGGTGAAGCATTTACACAGCACTGTGAATAAGGAGAGACTTTCTTACGTTTGAGGTTGTCTTATTGCACCCAAAAAAGTCCTATAAACCCATAGAAATAAAGGATGAGATATACAACATTCTAAAACAAATTCAATAGGCACTTGAATTCCCAAGGGATTTTACATTTGCATTAGACTATAAGGTCCTTCTATATAGAATTTACATTCCAAATTGAGTAAATAAAACACTAAAGCAAAGAGATGCTGCAATAAGAGTTACAGAAATAACACTGTGGAGGGAATTATTGTATATTATTTATTCAAGGTCTCAAAACTACCGACATGGAACATTGTTGGATAATCATACTTTGCCTGTAACTTTTGCCAAGCCTGTTTCTCGTGCCCTCTTTTCAAACATAATGTGTTTCATATTTTTTTCTTCTCTATATATGCTGTTTTCCCTTAAGTTAATGAAGCAATTAAAATGTTATTATTTTTATACAGTAACTGGGAATTCATAATTAGCTATTAAAGAGGTAGGTGAGAGAGAATGATCAGTCTATTCAAGGTAAATTATGTGATTTCTTTGTTTATAGATTCTAATATTTTACCAAATAATAGAGAATAAGTGTAGGAAAAGCATGCCTGTATGTTATGTACCATGATGCATATATATTACGTACACTGTTTGTCTTTATTATTATGTATCTAAAAATATTGTTCAAATAAATTCTGTTTTTTTTTAAGAATGACTAAAAAATTGACAGTATTTGGGAAAAAAAGGAAAAAAAAAAATCTGTATGTGCATAAACACATATCCAAATCCACTCCAGAATACTCTTAATGAATACTATAAGTAATGAGATCTGATGTGCCAGAAATTATGTTCTTAAAAATAGAGATTTTGCTCTCCTCCTTCTCCAGCCCGTAGGGAGACGCAGGCGCCTCTTGCAGGTTCAGGTCCTGCGAGCCCAGGGTCTCCCTCTGGGCTCTCACTTGCCGCGGGAGGAGGCGTGCGGCAACGAGCGTTCCGAGTCGGGCGCTGCAGGCACGATGACTCACGCCCGTTATGACTCTAGTTTTGTGTGAGCACATTTTTAAGAGGTTCAATATTATGATTTCTAAAATCATAATAGCAGCCGTATTTCACATGGAATGATATCTCAGCTGTGTTTTCAAAAGGCTGCAATAACTTACTGTTTTGGGGTTCGCAAACTACAATACTTAAAAGCCCTAACTCCAGCACAAATGTCATTCTAGGGTTTTGAGGGAAAAGCACAGATTCTCCTTAAGTACCTATATTTTATACTCGTGCTCCCCTCAGCTGGATGCTGCCTCGGTTTGCCAAGAGCAGTGTAGAAACAGGTGTTCAGGAGAGTTGCTGCTGCAAGATTTGTTTCTTATAAAACTTGGAGCTAGTGATACAAGCTTATCCGGAAAGAGCCTGTCCTTCACAGTCTTACGCTGGCTCACGTTAATGTCACTATCTCCAAAAGGAAAGGTTTATGCTTTTTTTGAACGTTATTAGAAGTGATGAATTAGCTGGTTTCATACTGTAAGCTAAAATTCTAAATACTTTCAAATTAAGAGACATGTTGTACATTTTCAATGAATTAATGTGCAATTTGTAACAAGTGAAATATATCACATGAAAATGATTTTGCGGTGATCTAAACCCAATTAACCTCAAAGAATGCAATATGAATATAGACTGCGAATGATTTTAATTATAGCTGGAAATGGCATGCAATTATTGAGCAAGTTTGGCAGAGACGTTTTATGCTACCTACTGTTTCTGTGTACTGTTAGCTTTTTAATGTGGATGCAGAAAGATGAATATCAAGTCAGAATGGTAATTTGAAGAGTCATGGGCTGAATACTTGTTGACCATTTGAAATAATAATTAAGGCAGTCTTTTCCAGATAAATTTTCCTTTTAAAAAAGAAAAACTGCAGCTATTTTACCATAGGTATTTTCTTAAAACAAAATTTAATGAAAATATATGAGTAAAGGGACAGGTATCAAGAAGTGCCAATTGTTGTTTCTAATCATGAAATTCTCTGATACTACTTTCATTAGTCCACTTAAAAGTCTTCAGTCACAAATAACTCTCCATCAGCCTGGCAGGACAGTTTCAAGGAGAAATATTTGTGTAGTAACTGGATAATGTGCAGAATTGTTCCAACCATCCCCCAATACATAAAATTCAGAGAAAAGCAATGCAGTGCAAAGGCTTACACAATTGCAAAGACATTTGTGATATCTTTGCTCCATTTGGATGTCCAAACAGATAATATAAGTAGCCTTTATTAAAAAAAAAAAAAATAGTGGATAAAATTGTAGAAATATAAATCAGAATCTAATGATGAAACTTGACATTCTATTTAAGTAGATTTTTTTTATTCTTTAAGAAGAAAAGCATCAGTCACTTCTGTTTAATCTAATCACTTGAAGAAATATAACAGTATTTCCATTTTACAGACAAAGAGTAAGGCCAAGAGAAATTAAAGGACTTGAATAAAGAATCTGCTTAGGGATTCACTAGAAAGTGGTGTTCTTCATATTAGCAAGCTACAAGCATAGCACATATTTTGTGCTTTCATGTTATACAGAGCTCTTCTAGGACTGCACAAGGTAATGCTGCATTTGACACAGAAACAGAATAATTTAAGTTGTAAGAGACCTCTGGAGATCACCTGGTCCAACCTCCCTCTCAAATCAGGGCCAGCTTTGAAGTTAGAGCCAGCTTCGAAGTCGGACCAGGTTGTTCAAGGTCAGATCCAGCGGAGTTTTGAATATCTCCAAGGATATATTCCATAACCATTCTGTGCAACCTGTTCCAGTATTTGACCATCCTTATTATGAAACAGTGTTTCTTAATGTCATATTCTATAGTAATCTACACATTCTTACAACAAAAAAATCACAAGAGACTCACGAGGAAAAAAATACCTTTAGTGTAACTGAGTTTGGTTAGGTTATTTTCACTCAATTCACAGGGTATAAAAGTCACAGGAAATTGTCATTTGGATAGAGGCTGCTACTAATTTGCAATATGCTACCTACCATTTGAAGGCCAACTGTCCTTGAAAGCCTTTTGAATTTTTTTTTCTAGGGATTGTGTAGGGTTGATGTTCCCACTTTAAGTGTATGCTTGAGATTTTACAAGTTAACTAAATCCAGGAAAAAGCATTTAGAAGATCTGAATATGAAAATACACTCATAAAAATGGGTTCATTCTTAATCCAGACAATTTTTAATCTAGAAAGTTAAATAAGAATTATGTCCTAATGATCATGGATAAGTAGTTGTCTGCAGGGCAGAAAGTTTGTTTCGCGTAAAATCTCTAGGAGAAAATAAGGCACAGTGGAAGAGGATGCTAAGAACTGCTGTTAAAAAGGGCCAAGCATGATCAATAGGCAAATCTTTTGACTAACAGACTTGAACAGGTTTGTGTTGAGCCTGAGGGCTGAGCAGAGAAAGGCACAGGAGGAACCTCAGGTCTCTGAAAGGAATGATCATAAACCAGAGTCCCCTGAATGATGAAAAATAAGGAAGTTGCTTGAAGGGTTCTGTTTTTTCTCTTCTCTGGTTTATGTCCCATGCTTTGCCTATGAGTGAAAAAAAAAATAATTGGTTAAAAAAAATACATACACATTTTGCATTTCACTTGGTTGACCTATCTCTAAAGAATAAATCATTCCTTGGTCAGGGGAGAGAGGGAATTTTGCAAGTATCCTTCTGTTACTTGGATTATGCATAGGTGGGGCCCAGGATGGCTGCAGAGCTGTTATCACTTAGTCTGTACATGAGAAATAAAGCTGAAAGGCTGTACTGGGTGTTCCTTCCTTACAGGATATAAAACATATCAATGTAGCTGGCAGATCTGAACACAGTCTTGCTGAATTTCCACCAAGAAAGGCTCGATGAAATCTACAGTACAGTATCTGTTGCCTTTTGAGATGCAATTTACAGTATGTGTTATATTAAAAAAAAAAAAGCTTCTGGCATGAAATATGTGCTAACTGCCAAGCTAGTAGTTAGAGGAGTAATCATCATAGCATAAGCAATATCCTCCAATATTAAATATGAATCATCTAATTAGAGTTATAATCATATAATTAAAAAAGAAAAAATCAAGAAGTGAGGCGAAAGGCACAGAGGTTTCTGACACAGCCAAGAGCAGGAGGACCCGCTGACTTGCCAAACTACAGTTCAGTCCTCACAGTACTTCAGCGAAAGTGTTTGCACTGCCGTGCTGCTGTGCTCTTCTGTTCCGAATGTCCTTCTAAACAATAAATATTTAAGTGATCCTGAATTACAAAGGAATTCCTATGGAAATGTGGACACCCACCTGCATATCAGACAAAGTCACCAAGATCATTGTCTTTACAGTAAATATAATTTCAGTTCTTAACAAATGGATTTCTAAAGAATATATTATCAAAAGATAATACAATAATTTCCATGTTTTAACCACATAAGAATGTGATGCATTGGCTTATTCTATAAGATTGGAGAATTGGGGAGTCCTAAATGTTAGTAGGAGCCAAATTCACACAGAATGATTTTGGAAAAGTCATTTTCACCTGTTTGTGCTTCAGTCAGCCCAGCTGGAATATTGCATAAAAAGAAAAACCCCATTGATAAGCAGATGCTGATTTTAAGCTGAGCTTTCCTGGCCATAAAGTGACATACATGAATTTCTAAAGATAATATCACACTAAAGGCAGAGAGAGTCTTTTGTTTTGCTGTCCCTCTCTTGGGCTTGTTGTTGTTGTTTTAAATACGTAGTAATACATTTCCAAAACGTATTACCAGTGCCAGTTATTCACTTCATAGATTCATGATGGTGATGATGGTGGTGGTGGTGATGATGCTGATGTAAAGTAGACTTGATGCGTTCACCTTACGTGGAGGCCCAGTATTGCTTTTAATTACAATGGTCTAAATTAGACAAACTCTGTTGATCTCAGTGTAAAATGGCAGTTACACTGCAGAATCAGGCTTTCTGTCTACAGCTTTGTGAATTTGCTAAAGCTTCTTCTAGATGTGCTACAGTGCACAGTGCAAAGTGTTGGAGCAAAACACTTAATCAAATGCTTAACTTTAAGCATATGTGTAATCCCATCCCCATTCAACAAAGCAGTGAGTATGTGATTAATGTTAAATAAATGGGAAAAATTAAAACCAGGTGCTTAAAATTTAAGTCAGGGGTGCTTAAATGCTTTCTTGAGAGTAGGACATATAACTCATTTCCTTAAAAGAAGTATATTCCAAATTCTTGGCTGCATTGTGGTTACTATATTTTGAACAATGTTGCACATTGACCTCATAACATTGCTTGAGTAGGAAGTGTTATTTCTCAGCAAACTAAGAAAATGTCTAGTTTCAATACAGTTATATGATAGATAAATTCGTGGATATTCTTTTTTGTTCTTAATCGAACATTGTGGGAGACTCCTTATATATTAAGTTTGGACTTACAGAATGACACTCCAGAAAAACTGTTCTTCTCATAATAATGAAAACACCGTGACTGAAATTAATTGATTAGAGAGAGATGGTGTAAAGATGAGACTCTTTCAAGAGCTCCGAAAACATTCATGATACAGGCACTGATAACCATATTATATATGTAATAAAAACCATAAATCAGTCAGTATAGTTAATTATTATTCTCAAGTTTTGTAATGGGAATTACATGTTTATCAGATTCAAATTTAAGTATTAAATATCCACTGCCAGGACAATTTTGACTTTGAAATGCCCACTACCAAATAAGGAATTAGTTCGTAATTTGATAAAAGCTTGTTTTAAGCAGGCTTAAGTTATTCTGTAAATTAAATGATAATTTGGAAAAGATTATATTATGGCTACTTTTTGCTTATACTGTATGCTAAGCCATGTTAAGTAGAAATATTCCAATGCTGTCCCAACTCATTCATCATTCTTCCTAATTTATCATATACTGGGACATGCCCGAGTAAGGAGATTGGGGAAAATGGATAGGACCAATCCACAAAGGTAAAAATCCAGTTTTGTGCAGAATGAGCAAACTAGTCCTGAGGATTTAGGGTAAATTGAACTCTGTTTACCCATCCAGGGAATGAGAGCAGGACCCTTCAGTGGGTTGTATGAGGAGAACTGCTTCTAAACGTCCTCAGAGCGATATCGTGTTTTACTGGAAGCCCTCCCCTGTGTGCTAGGAAGCTGCTGCTGCTGCTATGTGGGCATCTATAGCAGATCACATTATTTCCTTGCCCTTTATCACATATCTGCCTTTTTCCATCCAATGTCTTTCACTATGTGCTTAGATTGATTTTAAGTAAGTGGTTTGGAAAACGGACTCCTTTTTTTCTTCTTAATTATGTAATTATAGCAGAATTATGGTGTTTGAAGGGGAGTCCCGAGTACTATCATAAGACAAACACCTGCCACCACACTTTGAAGACATTTTAAAACATGCGTGTACTTATCTTAGAAGTGTTCTTGCACAGAAGTTCCAAAGACAAGTCACTCCAAATCTGTGTGCTTACAACTTAGAGTGATATTAGGTCCTCACAATTATTCTTTCATCTGAAAGGTACAGTGATACTTTAGCACCTCAGTTTTATTCTGAGACTCCAGCTTCTTTTGTGCTGAAGTTTAATTGCACTCCCAGTACCATGATTGCTCTCACATTTTATTATCATGCAAAATAAAAGAGACAAAGTAGAGCTAGTATTTCAAAAGAAACAAATGAATAACAAAAGAACGTGGTGCTTTTCCTATATTTTTGCTTTCACTACATGGATCATGCCTTCTTGAAATGTGTTTTGTTACTATAAATTCTATTTGAAGGCTCCCTTATTTATTTCTCAGTTCGTTACAGTTTAAAAACATATTGCCTTGAAATATGGACATACTGTAAAACTTATACTGAACATCCTCAATGGATGTATATTGGACATATGCAGATACATACATGTCTGAATTACAGTAACATCAATAATTCCAAGGATTCTTATTTAAAATCTGAGTAGTGTGAATCATAAACCTTATTTTCTTAGTGTTAGAAATAGGAATTAATTGAAATCTTTTATTCGTCTTCCCTCTTTAATAAAAAAAACCTGTGTTACAAAAAACTGCAAAATTCGGAATTGTATTATGATTTAGAATAATACACCTATACCATCTGCAGCATTGAACTTTCATTCCTACCAGGCAGAAAATTGGTTTTTCAGAGACTGCAAACACTGAGAAGTAACAGTTTTATTTTTATCCTAGAAAACAAGGTATATATATTTGCTTGAAGAGTGGAAAAATCTTCACAGTCTGTCATTCCTTAATGTATCAAATGACCCCATTGTAGTTATACTTAAAAAAATATTATTCTTTACACAGTGGAGAGAGGAACAATATTAAATTGAAACATTGCCTATTCAGAATTTCCCTTTATTTTAGGGGTGGGAAAGATTCATTGACCAAATCCTAGATAATAGTCATGGACATGCTTCAGGGAACACAGTGGGCTGGTAGACATGTATGCAATTCTGTGGTCACTGGTGTATAACTAAGTGGTCCAGAACTATGGCTTGTTTCAGGTTTGTCTTACAAACAAACAGTAGGCTGGGATTGCAGCATATCCGGTCTCTTTGAGAAGTGTTTTAAAGAAGCACTTTTCCCATGTTTTAAGTAACAATGGCAGATAAAGGCTGTCAACTTAATGTCATGGTGCATTGAAGGTGTCTATTGTTCTGCTTTCAGACGGGCCTGGCTAGTCCAGCTGTGGAGCTGCTTAATCTCTGTATGATACAGCTTTGTTTTTCTCCGTGATATAAACATCTTATCATGTATAGACCTTGGCATCTGCCAGCTATAGGAGCATCTCAGAGGCACCATTATGTTTAACTCAGACAAAAGCTGAAGTGTGAAAGGAGAAAGTTTTGTAGCCTCACTTTGTTCTCTAAGCTGTTCTGTAACTAAAAACATCATACTTTGCTTATCTGTAAATGCCATGAGTCAAGTGCTAAGAACATTGTTTATGGATTGCAGATGAGCTTAAAGCACAAAGTAGCAGAGAAATAATATTATTATATTAATTTTATTTCCAAAATTTAAAAACTATTTTGAAGTGTGAACAAGCAACCCAAGCTTCCTGAGCTAAAAAGAGCTTGATTCATAGATCATCGCAATGCATGACATCGAATACCGTGAGAATTACTGAGTCATTACTAAGTATTTCTCATGAATTCTCATGGCAAAAAAGTTCTGTTCCCCCACCCCCCAAAAAAAAACACACAAAAAAAAAAGAACAACAAAAACAAACGATTACACCTTAAATGAGTGTATCACAGAGTAAGGCTAAAATATTCAGAGGTAATAGCTAACGAATCCATGCAAGTTTACTCTTCAATTATGTTACGAAAAATTATGTGGTGGTTTCATTTTTACATTGGCCCACAGGCTAGTAATGTGAAGCAGTTGAAAAATATTTTTAAAATAAAGTATTCTTGTGAAAACTCTATAACTGAAATGGACAAGATGTGCACAACTCTAATTGCAATCATTGCACGGCAGGCTGCTGATTATTTTAGATTTGATTTGTATGAAACATACCGAAATTATGAATATATTGAGAACTATGATTGATATAATAAATTGATTGATGTAATAAAAGATTGCATCTGCTTCCATGAACAAAATAGCATCCAGCTAGCTTCCGAAATAACTCAATGTATTGCAAAAATATGCAAAATAAGTTTAGAAAAGGTAGTTCTTGTAAACTTGCAAATATTTATACCATCTTATTCCAAGCATTAAAATAGAAGTTGACCTTTTATTTTCTTGACAGTCTCTCTAGGCATCTGTGGATGAGAGCTCACACCCCTACAATTGCATGACTCAGTGTTTTGAAAAGTTCTGAGAAAGAAGCAAGAGCCTGCAATTTTTCCTAGTTTTTCTTTTTTCCAAATACAGAGTTTTTTTCACCAGTCCTTTAGGTCTAACTAATCTTCCTTAGTTCCAAAATCCCCAAATGGCATGCCCTCTTTCTGGGTATTAAAATCCTTTTCCTTTCATTCTTTCACTCACTGTTGGAGTTGTGTTGAATCTGACATGCCTGATTTTGGTACTGAATGAGTTTAGCCACCTTAGCACAATGATCCCCCAAGATAACTGAACCTTTCAATAGGGTTGACCAGCCAACGTCAAAGGACTGTAAAGCTGCAGTCTTCTGCAGCTACTCGTAGTTGATGCAAATCTGCAAAAATCTACAAAGTATTCCTTTAGTTTCAGGTACATTCTTTGGCTCAGGAATATTTTAATTTCTTAGGATCAGATTTGTTGCTGGAACAGATACACTTCATTTATATTTTATCTTAGAGATGACCATATTTAAGACTGGACATGATCCTGGGTCCATCTTTGGCCATCTCTGTTCTAGGATGGAGAGATCCCTCAATTACAAAGGCAAGTCAAGCCCTAGTGGTCTACAAGGCCTGTATGCCCTGTCTGTTCATGAAGCAGGAAGTCTTTCACAAGATTTGCAGTCGACTCCTCTGTCTGGGGTTGGTCAGACTGCCTGGGCAGCTGGAACAGCAGGTGGAATCAGTGGGCCAAGCCAAACTGTGTTCTGTGTGTGCCCAGGCTTTCTGTTCCTGATACTACAGGACCTACCTCTTGCATGACACCAGTGATTTTGTCCCAAGCACATGCAAGATGAATTTAAACTTCACTGTGTGTCTGGGGTTGAAAAAAATCAGAATGAAAATGCTCACAGGCTTCTTCTCATTCCTGACCTTACCTAACTGGCCACTTCATAGAGCTTTTTTTAGTGAACAGAGGACTCCTCTTTACACATGTTTTTGTTGTTGTTTTATTTTACTTTAAATTGTGGAAAAGATCATTTTTATATAGTTCTTTTTCCTAGCATGGACTGGAAAAAACTTCCAATTTCAGTCCTTAAAGAGGTAATGACACATGTTCTATCAGTCACTATGTATTCCCTGGAACCGCTCTGCCAACACTTGACATCTCCTCATTCGGTTTTTGCAAAATGCCTGAACTTCCTCTGTTCCAGCATGCCAGAAATGTTTCTGCTGATAAAAGAGGAAATTTTCATTGGGAACCAGCAGGACTGATAATCTTGCAATATGAGTTCCAGAATACGTTGCTTTCATCCTTGCAGAGTTGACGTAATATCTTTCCTAATGTTTTTGTATAATAAGGATCCTTCAAATTTTATATTAGTTCTTACCTTCTGGAAATATGCTAATGGACAACACATTCAGAGGTTCACTATATAGAGACAAGGCATGAGATGTTCTCAACAGATATCTGTGTTAGAAACTAGCTGGTCTGTGCACAAGAAACTTCTATATGGGCTATAGGGTTACAATCAGTCACCACTACCCAAATGCACTGTGAGATTAGTACTTCACCCAGAAGTAGTTTTCCTAAAGAGAGAAAAGCTGTGGTCCTGCTCCTCCTCTACACTGATCAAAACCAAGTCAAACATCATAAGACGTGAGCAGAGCTGAGCTGACACTTGGGAAATCTCAAAGGGCCTTTAGAGAACAGCACATACAGATCTATGTACTGTTTTGGCCATGACCTCTTCCTAGGCCCTACCAGGAATCCTGAGTCATTCTGATTACTGTAATTTCACTCCTTGCTAGTCCTTTAATATCCTCTCACTCAGAAAAGATTTATGATTTCTCAGCGAATGAACTATTTTTTTTTTCAGTTGAGTAAACAACAAAAAAGAAAACTTAGAGAGTAGCATGAATCTTTTAATAGCATTGAAACTAGCAGTTATTTCTCCTGGATTGATTCAATTGGATCATTAAATTTCTTTTGTTAGGTTTAATAGAGAATGATTGAAAAATCAATGTATACACGCTTGAGATCATGGAAATGATGATAACGTCAAAATGTCAGAGGGGCTGAAGGGGTAATGATAGAGTATAGAAGAAAAGTCTCCCTTTACTGCATTTGAAAACTGAAAGGCTGAAAGTTTTTCACCAAATATTGTCTTTTACTTTTTGAAGTATTTGACATTCATTGTGACTCAGTAGACTTTTTTTTTTAAAAGAAAGAATCCCCTAGAGAAATCACATAAATGATTCTTCTACACCAATATGAAAATAACAATATCTTAGTAACTGTCCTAAGCATATATCAACTACATGTGAAATTACATATGGTAGTCAACTAATAAATTCCATGATGAGCCAAAGAACTGGTGGAGTTCAGTGTTCTCCCACATAGTGGTGTCTGTCAATGGCAGGTATTTCTGCAATTTTTTCTCTGTGTATTTTAAGAAGATACTTAAAAATATTGGCAAACATATTCAGAAACTATCAGAGCCTGGCCTAAGTTTGAACCTTTTAAGATCATTTTTCTGACACCATCACGATTTTTGCTTCAGGAAGCTAATGCCATCTGCCATGGTTATGGATTACTCAAGCTACAAAGGAACTTCGTGTTTACTCTAAACGTAGTTGTCATATTCTTTAATATGTCCAAAATGAAGAAAGAGTCAGATAAGTGTCTGCCTATTGAAAAGTATTTCCCAGAGATTCACAAGCTGAGACTCCAACGGTAGCGTTAGACTGTATTTAAAAAGCAAACATTGTGTACCTTTAAACATGTGCACACATGAAAGAATTTTTAAAGAAACTTTATTTTGAAATCTGAAAACCCAACAGCCTTAAGTTAGCTCTTAACAACCATATTCTCTAGTCAGTTGTCCAAACTGTAGTTTGAAATATTATTTCAAATACTGAATTTCAAATATTGAAACATTATTTTTGAAATAATAATCCCCCTGCATGACTATACAATTCATATATCTATAACTACAAAACACTTTCTTCCTATCATTATAGCAGTTATCAATTATTAATTTATCATCTTATTTTATTTCTTATAGTTTGCATTATGATATCATCCAGGAGTTTCAGTCCTGACCTGACTCCACTATAATGTGAGATAATAAAAAACTGACTTTGCTTTTAAGAAATAACAGGTAGATAACAGGCAGAAAGGGTAAAGAGCATCTAATTTCCTTACTATTAGAGACTGTTTCCTGCAAGGCAACAAACAAGGTGACAACCACATGACTTTTCTTCACCAAGCATGATATTTCCTGGAAAACCAAATTTCTGGGTTGACTTGAATAGTTTCTGCCAATTAAAACATGGGTGAGGATAGAAAGTAGTGAAATACTACTAGTGAAATTTTTATAAAGTAAACCATTTAACTTAAAACTTAAAAAAAACATTTAAATATATATTTAATATTTTTGAATAAAATAATTCAAATTTAATTCTTTTTTCCACTCTTCTGGTTGGGAGCTCTCTAGAAGTTAATTTCATATCAGTCTTTCTACAATTACAATGTTTGTCACTCAAGCCAAAACTCCATCCTTCACTTAAGAGAACTGATGACTGAAAAAGGATTTAGTCTGCTTTGTCAAATGGAAGATGTTTAAAAGATGTTTAAAAGATGTTTAAAAGATGTTTACGTGGTGTCCACCAACTGTGAGTAGCAACACTGCACAACAGAAGCATTTCTTTTTGTTTGTTTGCTTGTTTGTTTGTTTTGAATTAGCCTTTTTTTAATATATAAATGCTTAGATGACTGGCCAAGAGGAAGTAGATTGAAGCTTACTATCCCATCATTAAATGATAAGTTGTACCTTATGGATTGGCAGAGTGATGAACCAGAGTGGAAGAGCATTTCATGAGAAATGTGGAACTGCATTTCATGATGCACACAGGCTTCACTAGTGAAGTGATAACGAAAAGGGAGCAGAGCCCTGTTGCTGTGGGAGCCCTAACTGTAGATGTGTGCCCAGGGCAGGCTCACCATGAGCTATGAAAGGTCTGGAAGAGCAAGATGAACGGATCATGTCTGACACAACAGGAAAAGAACAACGGAAAGCATTCAGAGAAAGAAATGATTGGCCAAAATTGCGGATGATCACCATCAGCCATTATTAAAAGCAGATATATGAGGATTTTTTTTTTTAAATGCATTTTAGTAATTGAGATAATGGATGATGAGCACATGGTGACATAGATGATAAAAACATGTTTATTTCTATCTATGTGGTGGATCCAGAGGACATGTATAAGAAATCCTGTGCAGAAAGGCAGAAAATTCTAGTAGTCTACACATGAGAATTGACAGAGTGATATACTATAAAAATGAGTAGGATTTTAATTCTAGACAGAGAGTGTTTTGGAAAAAGAGATGAGCAAAAATTATATTCCAAACTGTGAAGTGCTTTGAATTTAAATTTGTAGACTCAGATCTTAAATATTTATCTTTCTAAAATTGTTCTAGGATATTTTCCAGGAGTATGGCATCTGAATTCATTGATATCAGACTTTACCAAACTGTTCGGTTCTGTATTTGTAAGCTTTTTCAATCTGCTTAGGAGACAAAAAATTCAGATAGCTTTCCGTCTCAGAATAACTCACTGTATTCTGTCAATATCAAATAAGAACCCATTCTAAATCTAAACTGGGTTCATGTGTGCATGTGAACAGTTCTTCATCCACTGCCAAATGAAATTCCAGTGCCTGACTGCAGAAACATGGCACTTATGCTGAAGTTGTTTCAATTTGGACTATTTTAGTTCTGGAGGTGACTGATTCAGACCCTGTTGTGAAACCATGGAGGTTAATAACATACTCTTTGGTTCATGACAGATTTAGTATGAAGGTATGATTAACTTTCTCAATAGTGCTTTGATTTTTTTCACGTCAGATCTGAATGTATGCATAATTACTCCCTCTCTTAGATTGCGGATAGGCTTACAGAGACTGATCTTATAAGGTGTCTACCTGGAGCCATATCCTACAGGGCTTCTTAGAGCAGTAATTTTATTTCCAGAAACATTACATTACCATGACCTGCTGCTTTGACCCATGCATCTGTACGATAGCTTGGAAATATTTTATATAGTGCTAATGTCATAATTAGTCATAAATATATACACCACTTCAAGCTTCTCTTTTAAAGGAATATAGCTGACAAACTCGTAATATATAATCCTGCTCTTTTTATGTCTTTGGCAATTCTACTATTGATTTCAATAAGAATAAGATCAAAACTTGAGGACTTATGTCATATTCCTGGACATTTAGATATAAATCAAAAATTGATAGTAGTTTCAGTGAGATACCAAATGTAACTTGCATTAGATAAGACAAGTTTAGACTGATTTAAAAATGCAGTAAAATGTCATATAAATAAGAAGAATAAATAATGAAACATTAGGCAACTAGGCATGATAGAAGAAGAAAATTACATTTGGTCCCTCTTAACATCAGTGAATCTCAGTTATTTGGACGCAGGCAAATTTCTGTACCTCATACTTCTACCAACGTTAGTAGACCTGAATTAGAAATTAGATCATTTCAGTATATATAATGAGCAAAAATCACAAAGTATTAGCTGAATTTTTAAAATAGATTTTCCATCTCTCCTTCAGGTATTAGAAAAAAAAATATTCAAATTTAGTAAATTACTCACTAAGAAATTTCTCAAAACATTCCTGAAATGTTTTGGGCCGCTGTCCAAAAGACCTTTCAAAACACCTTCTATTTATCCTTTATTAATCAATCGGACCGGCGAGTTGTCATCATGTCTAAACATTTGCAACTTATCTCACATTTTACACTCAGCAGTAAGTCTTCACAGTAGATTCAAGAGCTCAAATCCTGGACAAGCATAATTGAACACTACAGTCCTGATTTGATTACAATTGGTGACAGAAAAAAAAGAGAGAAAAGTGTTAGCTTTTAGTGCACAAAGCTAAGCAGGAGTTCAAATTCAAACAATCAAATGCTAATATGGCTCATTTACCAGGGGTTGTAATGGCATTAGGTTTCTTAAAAATCTTTTTAAAGATAGGTTTTATTGAACTTAAAAGCTAGACTGTCTAATATGAATTTGTTTGACCATGAGCTTCCTTTTGGGCAGCAAGCTGCAAGTTGCCCAAAAAAGCAGAGTTCATAGCTACCCACATTTAATTCATACTGCTCTATGCAGCCCTAAGGTGATAATTATTTCTGGATTCCATAACAAATAGAGGCCTGATATGATAGCAAAAGCAGAATAGCTGTTTTTTTCCTCATTACAGCCTGAAGAAGACCTCATGGCTGATAACAATATGTCACCTCTAATCTTATTTCCTGTTCCTAGACTATATTTTCATCAAACTTCTTTTTATTATTGTTTTGCATTCTACAATTTGACATACCACTAGCTTTTTCCGGGAAAAAAAAATAGAGTGACTTTATTGAGGTTACAGTGTTTGTATGGATTATGCTTCTGTTCTGTGAAAGTGGTTAATTAATTTCTGGCTAATATTGCTGGGGTGATGATGGTAATAGATTTACTTAAATATCGATGCATTTTTCTGGAGGGGGGTATGAATGTATTCTTTGTAATACTTCTTGACATTCAATTCATAGAACTAACCAAAGAAATTGAATGTATAGGTCTCCTTTGAAACATACTGCTGTGTATTGTGTTTTAGCAATATAATTTTCAAGGGAATATAGAAAACAAAACTTGCTTGTAATTTATTAATAGCACATTCTTGTGTAGTAGTGTGCCCATGAAAAGATCTCTGGTTATTGGACTAGTTTAAGAGATTATATCAAAAAGCACAATTTGAGTAAGCTTCATATAGGGGAATTCTAAGTCAATACTTTATTTTAATCAAGCATTCTCCAAACTGAATTATCTGGACAGTCAGACAGAGTTCAGATGGGCCTATAGCTGCTGTGCATGTGTGCTGAACACAGGGTAACCTAGACTTTTGACCATTGTCTGAACTGAAATCACTTGACCTGAAACTTGTAGCCCGAGTTCAGTGCTGAACGTCTGCCAGATCTAACCAGACCAGTAACACTCTGCTGTTCATTTGAAATTCCACGATGACACTGCTGCATACCCTGACGTAACACAATTCCTTAAAGAGACACTAAAGAGCATGAAATTTCATTCCCTCCTATGCATATAAGCAAAGGGTAAAGCTCTTAAATAGCTGGTTTCTCCTTGATAGTTTCATATTTAAAATTATAAAGTATTCAGCATTGTATGAGGTTATAATGGGAAGAAAATCCTGGTCCTAATTTCCTTAAACGATAAAATAGGTTAGATAAGGAAACTAAGAAAGGTTTACTCTTGAATTTTCATATGGAAGTATTTGCAACCATTGCAGAAGTGTCTCATCATGAAAAAGCAGTTGCAGAAACCCCTAAACTCATTACTGCTAGCACAAGCCATTTATAAATGAATAAAAAGTATGCTTCTATAGATTTTTGTAAAGCCTCTAAACCTATCAGGTACCACATCCTCAGTTAGAATAAATTGTCACAGCTCTGTAGGTTTGTGGCCCACTCACCAGAAACAGATTGAAAAATAAACAAATAGAAGAAAGAAAAGGTGGTGTAAAATGATATTCACTGATATAGCTCAAAAAAAGTCTGACTCAGGACTGTTACTTCAGAAAATTTGCAGGGTCTAATTTATGACTTTCAGAAATTGAGCTTTGGATTTCACTTCTCTTAGGACTGGCAAAAATGGAGTTGAATTTCCCGAATGCTCATGCAAGCTTGTTTTTAATTCATGCATAAACACAATCATCCCAAACACTTTCCACAGGTCTGTATCTGAGCCTGACTGTTCACATGCTTATCCATAATGAAATTGTGACTGGAACTGGGACTGTGCCCAGGAGCCACAAGAAATGAGTCGTTGTACTTATTACACCCAAGAGTATGTGTGGGAACGTGAATCTTCCCAGTGTACTAGTTAGTACAGATAGCACAGATCAACAACAAATGACTATTTCTTCCTCAATTCCCAGGTGAATACAAACCAGAAGTCAACTGTATCTCAGAGAAGTCTTATCAGGGGAGAAAGAGAGTACTATAACACATGTACCACTTATTTTTTAGGGCATAGGAGCATATCTATTCTAATACTTTAAATAGAGAAACTCAGCAAATCAATCACAATTTACTACAGGCAATGGATAAACTAAGAAATTGTAGTCATTTTTTATAAATACACAGAATTAAGGAATTTGTAAAATTGTATTAAACATCTATAAATAATACATTCAGTTTAGGAAATATCAATCTCCTCATGGATGTGGTGGCTTAGAAAACAATGAGCCAAATACCCAGTAATTACATAATTCATTACAAGAGATTTACTTAGAAGCTGTTGACTCAGTTTACCTGTCAGTGAGAATATATGTCTAGACACATTAAAGTGGAAATTGTTGGAGAGAAACATGGACTACCCACATACAGGATTACTGATTTTTCCTGAGTCACAGCTGATTAGAGTTAGAGAGAACTGTATCTCCTCTGATCACCCCAGGTTTATCAATACCCTTATGTAGTCATTACAGAAGGCAGCTCTGGAAGCTTCAGTTTGGTCTTCAGTACTGCTTGGTTGGTAGGAGGTGGGACACTGAGTAGATGTTTCCAAAGACAGCTGAACAGCGAGGCAGTGCCCTGGGCTTTATACCAGCCAGTGTTTATCGTGTCTGAGTGGGATTCGTGGTAACGCTCGGTAGTAAATGGGCATTATTTACTGCTAACTTTCAATGGAATTCCTGTGGTATCACATATTATATTCACATTAAAACCAAATGAGCTCATCATGATTAATGTTACTACAGTGAATGCTGCAGGAATTAAAAACGATTATCCACTCATTGTAAAGGGTTGCTGATAATTAGGGCTATTACACAAAAAGGTACATTTTAAGCAATCACCATAGTTAATTCATTCAGCATTATATTATGCAGTGCTGGTAACAATGAGTTCTCTTGGCACTCCCGTGGTTCTCACATGTGTGTCCATCAATAATCCATTGTACTGTACCTTCACTCGTTGAACATAAAGTCACAAACACTTCAATAATGTGATACCTGTTGTGAGCATTTATTGCCCTTTCTTAAAGTTATTCTCTAGCCATTAGCAAAACACAACTATTGAACCTATTTCCAGGATTGGAATTTGGTGCAAAAATAACCTTAATAAGTATTTTATCAAAAAAAAAAAAAAAAAAAGGAGGATGTGTGCTTGAATACGTATGACTACTTGTGTATATAAATGAACACATACACTTACAACCTGGAAGAAATTAAACCAACTGAATGCCTGTTTAGCCCTTTAATACTTAATTTTTTGCTTTGTGGATTCCCTCCAATGTGTTCTCACCATTGTTGTTACCTTATTTTCTAATGCTTTAGTTGTAAGCAAGGCTGGACTAATGTTCTGTGTTACCTATGAACCGATCATTCAAAAACATCAATACTAATAATCAAGAACTCCGGTGTGATAAGAGTGTTAAGTTTCACATAATCCTTGACATGGCATGGATACTTGATTTTAGCCTTGTCAGTGCAAGTTTATTATACCTGATCATCAAAACCATAGTCAGCATTTGATGATAACTATTTATGTTAGTTACTGAGTTAGGTGTACTCGTATTATTTTAACAAAGTTCAAATCATTCCTTTGGTAGAAATTATTCCATAGTAACTGTACACGTTAGAGAAGGATGACCCATTTGATTGGCTTTGTGTTCAGTTGGTTGCTATTAGTGTTCAGTAGATTAGTTGCTTTTTATTGTTGCTATCAGGGAAATTACATTATCTACCCCCTCCTAAAAATAGATAGAACCTGGAAAATAATATAAGAACAGGTATGTTCATCTATTTTTGGACTTAATAAGCTATTTAAAGGTATGTGTAGCTTAGGACAAGTTCTCCTGAAGGAGAGACTATTGTTATGTTAAAATTTAGGCATATACTTAATCTCATTACTGAATCAGGGCTTTAGGGGTTAGACAAAACTTGTAATACATTCAAAAACCCTTCCTTTGCGACTGCAGGATTTGCCCTTTAGGTAGGACTTCTTCGTTATTTACTAGAAGTATAAATCACTTTTACAAATGTCCTTTCACTTGCATCACTGTCATATATTTCTCTCTTTCTTTGTATTTTTGACAGTTTTAACTTGCATAAAGCATGTAGAAATCTTTTTTTCAACAAATGTATTCACCTGTGGATGATAAAATGAAAGAGGTGGAGGCTAATAGTATTGAATTATAGGGTGGCAATTGAAAGCTAAAAAAAAAAAAAGAGAGAGATCCGCTGAGTGCCATCCCATTAAAATGTCTATTTTCAATACCTGATGAGAAATGCAATGTTGGCATTCTGTTTTGCTCTTTTACTCAGAGATACTGACAAAGAATACACCTTCTCGATACTGAGTGTAGGGCGCCTATTTTTGTGAACTAGTTTCTATATTCAGAGTGATAGTTATTGGTGAAAGAACATGAATTTCAGCATAGCATTAAATGGACTTTTCTTATCTTTTCAGCAATGAACATAGGGATATTTATTGCTGATGGAAATGCTCCATTTACTCTAATTGCAAATGATGTAGTGGTTTTCTATCATGGAGGAAAATGAAATTTAACTATGATCTTAAACCATATTTTTTTTTATCTGCAAATCATCCTTATTATTCTAGAACAAAATACTCAAACCTCATGAAGGATTGATAAGAAGTAGGCCCCATGCGAAAGTGTTTTGACATTTCTCACTCAGGTATGTCTATTTTATATAGGCATCTGGCATGCTACTCAAGCATTTTTGCCTCTGTAAGAGCTCTTTTTTGCCTAAAGTTCAGATTTTAAATAAATTCTCAGTTTTAAAATCATGGATTAGACTGTAAGTCTTTTCAGTTTCCATTTCCACTGAAGCCAGGTACAGGACTTACAAAAGCAAGGACAGGTTTTAAGTTCAGGGTTCTGCAGAAATTTGTTGTTCATCTTTTGGTCTTCTGGGTACACAAGTATTAAAATAAAACCAGAATCCTAAAGAACTCCATCATTTCCCACACTGCTTGCCCAATAAGCTTTCTCAGGTCATCACAAGGGTGAAGGCAGCCTCTTGTTCAGCATATCAATGTTACTATAGACATCACCTTAGTGTTTGCATCTTTCTTCAGCCTTAAATGTCTCATCTGATGTTTGTGGAAATCAGTGCAGGCAGTAGCTTAAAGGGGATGTCATTTTCCAAGCCTCAGAGCTCTTTAAAATGCAGTGTTGAAGCTGAGAAGGAGTGAAAGTTGTGTTTTTTTCAAAGAGCTTTTGTTTTCACTTAATGTTAAGATGATCTGTAAAGGCCAGTTCTGGAGCCTGGGTTACTGATATGCTGTGTTATGCTAAGGAGCCTCATACCCTACTTAAGTAATACAAAGATGCCTTCCAATTGCTGCAGTTAGGTCAGAACAAGGTAAAGGGATATGCTTATTGTAAATAAAAGCTGCATGCTTTGTATTAAATACATTTCTCGTCTTCTGTAATTAAATAGGAAGAATATTCTTCTAAAGCAATAATTAAAACCAGGCCATTTATCGAAACGTACTTGCAACATGCCTAATTTGGGGAAATACTACAATTTCCTTGTTAACGATGTTTTATCATTATGTACTTAAATGTTCAGATCTTTTCTTTTTTTTGCTTCATGCATTGTTTTCAAGTTGAATTCATGCCAGTTAGATTTCAAGTGAAGATATTTTTGAGGTATTTGAGTGCAAATTAAGTGCCTGCAAAATGACAGCAAATGAGAACACTACTTCATCCTGCTTCAATAAATTTATAAATGGGTGAATACAAATTTTGCCAGCATTTACATATACATACCCATGAAAGCACACACAGTCGCCTTCAATTTAAGAATATGTATGAGCAATTTCAACGCAAAGAGTAATTTATTCTGGAAAATAACAAATACTTAAAATGAAAAGGTCTGAACAAAAACATTTCACCTTCAAATAGAGGGGCTCTATGTGTTGACCATTTATTCAGCACTACTCATTTGTGCAAGTCTAATTTCCGTCTGGACTATAGGTTTTCAGCAATGGATATGGAAACAAGCCACCCACCACTACAGAGTTGTAATATTCTGCTATACTTTGTAAAGCAGCTCTTGCCTCACAGGAAACTTTGAAAAAATAATCTCTTTAGAAACAAATCCCTTTGCATATAATGTTTTCTTCTGTTTCATAACTAAATACATTTGCATGAGAACAAGGTCTTTGTTTTAGAAGAATTGAGCTACTCCCACTGTTTACTCCCCACTTGAAGTCATAATCCCCTTTCTGACATCATGGTTGGTACACTAAAAATGTCTATTATAGGGAAAACAAGGATTAACTGCAGTCCTGCTGACTGTGCAAGTAGAGGAAAAGAAGATGTAACTTCAAATAGATATGCTTTCTCACTTGTTAGCATTTCTGCATGGCTTTTGCTTTGACAATGTTGTCTTTGACTGCATTATTTTTAGCCTCCTTTAAATGAAAAACTTTGTATGTGTATATGGGCAGGGAGCTATGGAAGTTACATGTGATGAAAAATAGGTGTTCTTGGCTCTCTCTTCATTGTTTATTAAAATAAATAAATATATAGTCACAATTTGCTCATTTTTTACCCATGGCAAAATGAGGCAGAAAAAAATAGGCAAAGAGAATACAGATCGAGTATTGAACATAATGATGAATTTTGCTGTAACTCTGGGTGTTACCCAAGTATTGATGAAGGATCATCTAAACTAAAGTTGACCAAGATTTTCATGATAATTATCTGATTAGTGTTATCCTTATAGTTCTTCTCCTCTTATTGTAAGTTTTTGCAAGATTACAAATACTTCAAATCAGTTTCAGCATTTCATAAAGACTTCCTTATGGAACTGAGATATCCTATCCTTGTTGAACCCAAGATATCCTATCCAGTCTGCCATTTCAGGCAATCACCCAATTTAACCACATTTATAAATGTACCAACATTCCTGGCACAGCTGATAGGAAACTCCTGTGTTTACCTGCTCCATTGCTGCTTGCTAAAATCATTAGATATGGGTGCATTTTCAGGGAGGTCTGTGACATTTGTCAAGTCCCACATCATCAATCAGTGACATATTTTTCAAAAATCCTTATCATAGTCTCCTGTGTTAATTCTAATAATTTTGCAAGGACTGCCAAGAATTACTTATTGTTCTTTTAGTCGTTGCTAAAATGAACAGAGGACGGCCTTGAGTCCCTTCATGAAAAATCCTACTAATTAGAAGTGTCTGAATACAAGCAAGTCCTCAGAGATTAATTTATTCATCATAATCAGTTAATCACTTTTCCTTTACATAATTAGACAGCTCCTGATAGAGAGGAAGACCCCTTAGTTTTCTTGGAAAGAAGTCTACTGAAAGCTGACATTAGCAAAATCAGGAAACTTAATGCTCTGCCTGCCTATCATTACTTTCTCTTCCAGTGCATACAGATTACTGCAGGTGGTTTTTTTTGCCCATTCACCACAAATGAAATCTCAAATCAGAAACATTTTTTAAAACTGTATTTTGTAAAACTGCATCAGAAGAGTTTTCTTCCTACCATCTTGCCCTTCAGCTGTCCACTGAGATGATGTCAGAGAGACTCAAAGACTGTTGAAGAAACTGGTACAGTTTTACTATTTACAAGCCCAAACAGAAAAGTGCTCACTTGGCAGGTAGAGTAGTACAGAGACAGTCCAAATATTTAACCCCCTTGCATATTTCAAAAGCTGAGCTTTTTATAACCTCACATGACATTTCTGTATGCCCTTCAAAATGACAGCAAAAGAGTCACCATCATTTACACAAGTGGATCACCTTACAGTCCTTATTGAGAACAGTCTTGTAGCACACATACGGATTTTCTAACGATAAAGACATAACTTATGCAGCTGCTCATTGTCTATTGGGAAATGAATTCTGTATTTTTTGAGGGAAAAAATCCCAAGAATTAAATTACTGAAGAAGCCTCTGTATTTGGGTGACAAGTGCTGTGGGATTTAATGCCCTATATTCTATTTTGACATCCGTAATTATATTGATCTGTTAAAAGCCACTGAGTATAAACACTTAGAAGGTCTAGAAATTAGTGTCGCTTTAATTTTATCCTTTCCTAAGTTCCCCACCTTTTACCTGTCCATAGAGCTAAGATCTTCTCTGGTATGTTTTAAAAGATAAATACTAGAGTGTGCCTCAGTTTTGTCAACCACTGAAATAAATAAAGTGCAAGATAAATCACATGCAACATAAAGGTGGCAGATGTGAACTGTAGATACTTGCTTAAATCCATTTTTTTTTTATCCCAAAACTGATAGGTTATTTCTAGTAACTAAGAAACTATGTAACTTCTTCTAAATGATTTTGCATTAATTATGACCACAGAAGACTTAGTTTAGATTATAGCCTCTGTGACAGAATTGCTTGAGCAAGGGGAAATTAGAGAAAAACTAGGGCCTACCAGAAGTTATGGCATTACAGAGGCTTGCTTGAGGTGAGAGACGGTAACCACTTCCAGGATGGTTGGTTTGTGCGGAATCTACTTCTCCAGGATTCCCTTGGCAACACAATGTGCCCTCCTAGGGCGCTAGTCTCCTAGTCTAACACACTGGCCTCCTAATAAGAGTAAACGAGGAGTGCAGCAGAGTGGAGACACCATGGCCAAACTTTGTTGAATTCCCTGCAAAGGAGGTACCCTGATGCAGGTGCCATGCAGCTGACAACTCACGTAGTGCGATGTCTAGGGCTGGGCTAGCAATGGTGGCAGATCAGTCCCTTCAGATGGACTTTGCTCAAACTTCTCGTTCTAACACCAATACACGACCCCATTCCAGAAGTTACCCGCTTCCAAGGAACAACCACTCCACACTGAGCATGCTCTCTAGATTTTCGATTAAGTCAGGAGACTTTTTAAAATAATCAATAATGAAGGTAAGTATGGCTAGAGTCACTCAAGCTCCACCTAAATGTAAAAGAAAATATATGAAGATGAACTAAGAAGGGATTTAGTAGGAAGGAGAGGGAAGAAAGAGGGAAGAGGAGAAAGGGAAGGCTCCATCGTAACTTCTGGATCAGTTGACAGGCCGATCTTTCCTCCCTTTCCTCCCTCCGCTCAGGACACCTCCTGAGGAGACTCCTCGAGGTTGAGGGCCCTCTCCCATCTTCTGGTTGAGTGATGATGGCGCATTTGTACACTAGGTAGTAGCTAAGAACCCCACACTGTAGTAGAGAATTTCCTGTAGTAACATTCAAAACCTGTTCTCTAAATGTTGCATTTGAATAAATCACGCTATTTGTGAACTCAACTGCTTGTTTTGAGGGCAATTGGACCTACAGCCAACAGGCCGTTCGCGAACCTGATACTGCCAGAGTCGGGCCTACAGTTACCACAGTGTTTGGTATCCCTACTAAGAGATGAGCCCAGCCGCCCCCAGCCCCTCCAACCCTTGAGGATCGGCTGGAACACAAGGGGATTCATCTCTTACCAAATTTGACTCCCCTCCCTGCATCAAACCACAATAGTGTCTTCTTCATTAGTCTGGCTTGAGAATGATATATTAAAGGCAATGTCTGTGGCCTAATAAAACCCCAATAAAACTCTTTTTGCTTATTTTTCTTTCCCTGAGAGAAGGCTCATTTAAAGATGGGGAAGTGAGCTTTCAAAAAAAAATCAAATATTGCTTTGGTGGATCTGCAAAAGGCATCAGTAATGGTCACCGTTTTCTAAACATTTGTAATGAGATTAAGGTATGGAAAAATTATTGCATGAATAGCTGTTCTGATAATCTGTCTAAAATTGTATGAGTGAATGTCAGAATTTTGTACTTAGCAGGTGAAATGAAAAGATTTTAAAGTTAATGTTTGAAACACCTGGAAATTTCCTGAAGGTTTAGGTGCTCTTCAAGTTTCAGTGGTTCATGTCAATTGTGTTACATGTTTTAAAATACAATATAAGATGTTATGTTAAAAAAGAAATTCTCTGCATGTATTTTTAAAATGATTCTCTTGATAGACTCAAACGAAACCAAATATTTTTCTGTATTTTCTGGCTACAGAAATTTTATAGAGATATGCTAACTGCCATTGTTGAAACTATAGCATGTATGCAGTTAATGAAGAAGGTTCCATTAGCTTTGCTATCTACTGTATTTCATTTAAAACATGTTCTCTTACACCAACTTTGCCTTTGGGCAGTAAATGTGATGAAAAAAATGCAGATAAATAAACAGATGCAGAGAAGATATCTATTAGTCAGAAAGCAGTTAAACCAATGACCATATAAATCATTAAAACAATCTGGGAAAATCTCACAAACTTATAAATATATAATGAAATAATTCAATTTTCTTCTTCTGTTTGATCATCTTTATTTTTTCCCTGATGTACCAACAATCTCATACAATTTTAGAAAAAACGTTTAGTGAGATAGATAAATTACTTGGATTAACTGAAGAACAGATGAGAATGCTTGTCCTAGATGCTCACCAATCCCATTAATTTGACTATTTCCCTTTTTTTACATTATTTTAATCTTCATATTTCCTGGTTCTTATCAAAGCCACTGCACTGAATAGCTGTCCTTGTCCTTCAGTATTTCATTTGTAATAGTGAGAGCTTCTGATTATTCGGGTAAGGTTAGATATGGATTCAAGCAATTGTGTAGTCACTCAAGCCAAACAAAGAGATTTTTTGGAGATTTGTGATATTGAGGATGATCCAGAAATGAAAGCTTTGTGTGTCTATGGGCAGCAAAGGTCTTTTGACCTACAGGATTTTTGTTCAGTTTGAGCCTTTTTAATGGTGTGAGTCAGTTCATGCAACATTTAATCTGTTCTAAATTCCCATTTTTACTCTCTTTCCAAAATAAGAACCCGCAGTGCAAAGGCACCAGGTTATCATAATATTTCTGAGGAAAGAATAAACAATTTTCAAAATAATCTAAAGAACTGCCGTTCTCCATCCTTTAATTCTGCAGTCTTTTAAATTAATATATTTCATTCACTTCTACTCTGCAGTATTGTCATCAGGAATGCTAAAAACAAAATGAAAATATTTTCTATGCTTGGTCAGAGAAAAGTGTCTAACTAAAACTGACATAAATATTAATTTATTAATATAAATAATATATATTGCGTATATCTTGTTAGTACTCTCTCTGTAAATTTCATAAGTGATTGCTTTACTGTTTTTACTTTACAGCTTGTCTATCACAAATTCTTGATAAAGAGGATGTGAGTAATGAAAGGCAGTGGAAAAAAATTAAATTGACTCTTGAAAACATTTTTAGACTACTTTGCATCTAGTTTACTTTTCCTTTTTAATATGCTCCACAAAGCACCCTGAGCACATACAATTCTGGAGGTATCTGTATGTTGTTCCGATGCTGTATTATAAATGCTATTGGAGGAGACCTCATATGGAGCAGTGGCTGGTATTTCTCACAAAATAATTTGCATGACCCTCAGTGTGGGGAGTGAGGGGTCTGAGCTTTCTTTCACCTCAACAATAGTGTTGTTACCCAACCAATGTGCAAATGGATAAGGAACTTGCCATTCTTCTTTGTATCATTTCAGGAAATGCTTGAACTCTTCACCTTTGTTTGAAATGGGATATGCCCTGTGTCTGCCAATGCTTTGAGAATCTATTCATTTTTCTGCCCCTCCACTATCATCAACACCATCCTTCTTATTATACACGAGATCCTTTAGCATTGCCATTTCAAAGCTAACTCTTGTGGACTGAGAGCAGGGAGAGTCGTTGTAGCATAAATTGTAAGAGACCAGAACAGAAAATGCAGCATCTTATTTTTCATTGTTATGAGAAAACTCACAGTAGGGGGAATAAGAGGGAAAAAAACATTGAATGATCAGTGGGGTGGCTTTGGGGAAGTTCAGACAAATGTATGAAAACAAACACCCATACAGATGCATTGAGATGATCTGATATCTGAAGAGGGGTTTTGGCATAGGAAAATGCAGATTATCATAACCGTTTCATGAACATAATATATTTTGATGAAGTTTTCTTTGGCTCAGAGATGGAATTTCTGGCTAAAACACCAGAGAAACACACCCCAGAATATTTAGTAAAGCATATGATATGTCCCTGGGGCAGTTACATTCAAGATTTTGTTCTACCTGATTTAGAACAGGGACTTGAGTCTGCCAAAAAGGCATGCTTGATCTCCCCTAGAGGACTTGTTTTACCTGTGATAAATAATTACTGTCAGATAAAGTTCACAGACAAATACTTAAGACCCTGTATCAGGTGAATAGGTAACTTCAAACAGGTCTTCACCTGACACTTCTCATCACTTTAATTATGTGTAAGTCTTTTATGCCCTCCCTCTCAAACCTATCTGGTAATTATAGTACATTTTTGGAATATTTTCCATTAACTTTTTACTTATGCAAAAACTTGAAATTTAGAGAGAATCAAAATTTCTATTCTTTTTTTCTAGCTGTACATCTGTTCCGGCTCTACACTCTCATATCTACAGATAGATATTATCTATCTATCTGTACTGAAAGCCACACAAAGAAACATGCAAAAACATATATTTGAAAAAGAATTTTTACTCTAAAGGGCATTTTAGATATGCAGCATACTTAAGCTTGTGATTTCTTACTTGGATCACCCATTCTCTCCCATTCGCCTTTTGAGTCTCCTTAGACAAGTCATTTCCTATTGCCTTACTTCTTTTTCCCTTGTAAGTTATCTATTTACTTTATGTTTTGCAGAGCCAGGAGTTCCCCTTATTCTTTGTATGAATATTGACTAGGATAATAAGGCCCACTCCTGGTTAGGGGATACAAACATGTCAGTGACTCCAGTTATTATGACAGTCTTCATCTGATTCCAATTAAAACACTTTTAAATATACTAATTTAGATTTTTCTACTACTACATTATATAATTCAATGCCTTTTGAAAGAACATGTTTTCGAAATAGCAGAAATGTACACTTGCAACAGAAATAGTGTGCATTTATGATATAATACTGTTACAATTTTTACTATGTTTGTCCTAGTACACATTTGAGTATTTGATGCAGAGGAATATACAGTTATATACAGATATTTAGGAAGTCATACAGCTCAGCTGATGCCATAATATCTGTCATAATGATTTAGAAGAAATATCAGAATAGCAGGGAGCAACAATTTCATTGTTGTTCTTGCAGAAACAGGAGGAGGATATGCAGTAGTTAAACTGGAAAGAAGAGCTTTGTATTTCAGAAACAGGAATCTGATGAAATAGAACCGATCTGACTCACTGTTTTATTCTCTAACCTATATATTACTATGTAGCAAAACCTAGATTAAAATTATCGGATATAATCTGTAGAAGTAGACAGTATCTTCATTTTTTTTCACCTTTATTTTGACTGTATATTTTAATAAGCCATCTACCATTTGCTGTGATTGCTTTGTACTATGAAATTTCTGGGCAGCACTATAACTGACTACAAAGGCTAAAACAGAAGCTTTGCAAGGCAACACCAAATGGAGGTGCACATATTAAAAATAGTCATATACATGCCTTATAAACATTCTACTTAATTCAGTGTAATACTAGTAATCTTAAATCTCTCCTAAGTTGAAAAAGCCAGTGAAGTTCAGCAACTGGTAATATATGAGGCAGTTTTGCTAAGTTATTTTTCTCAGTGGACCAGTTTGATTGCAACCCAAACTTCACTTCAGATTTCACTTGATCTAAATCTCCTTGGGAAAGCTCAGCTTTAAAATATGTTAAGACGGTCAGCTGTTTTAGAGATCATTACATTTACAGTAATGTTTCTGGTTCATGTTTAAAATACTAGACATAGTATTACTTGACTATTTATTGAAAACTCTCCTTGACTTTAACAGGCAATTGCGCACAAAGTCTATTAACATGAATTAGGGCAGTTCATTTAGAGTGCTTTTTATGGTAAATGTTTTTATCATAAACCACAGGCCAAAACTAGGGACATATCCCTTAGGTCACAGTATGGTTTTGGGTTAGTGAACTTGATCTAAAAACTATCCAGCAGTCAGTATATTGTGTCAAATACCTGAGCCTCCATTGAAATAGTCAGCATTTTTTCTACAGATTTTCAGGAAGATCTTTAGCTTGAAACCTCTTTTCAGGTTCCCTTGAGCTGAGACAAAAATCAGCAGAAATTACTGCTAGAACTGAGTTTGTGAAAGTGAGAGTTTATTCTATCCTCATCCAGAAACAAGCTTTCCACTCCCAGCTGGTCAACACTAATGTTATTTGCTAGAGACAGGAAGGAGGCTCTAGGCATTAAAAAACTCATGATGCAAACTTTCTTAAATGAAATGGTACCTAAAAAATTGTAGCACAAGATAATTTTTTTTTCAACTTAATATATAATATATATTCAACTTATATATAATATATATAATATATAAAGCGATGGACTCAAAAAATGAAACCAGACTACTGTTTCCTGGATAAATGGTGTTCATCACTGGTCCTTAAGAGTTATACTTCCCTATTTTCCTTCTGTCTTTCTGGCCTTTTTGCAATCCTTTCTAAAGAATGGACAATTTTAAACAAGAGGAATGGAGAGCAGCCGCTAGTCTCAACTACATTTTAGTGGTTCTGTGAAACTAGATAAGATATGCAAGATAAGATATAAGATACCAGGCTGGATATTGTCAGGCTGTGAAAGGCAGTTAAACAGGACAGTTTCTTCATGGCCACTGCAACTGGTTGGCAACTACACGTTACAACCATTACACTGCCCTATTTTTTTTTCTAGCAGTGCTTTAAAATGAAAATAATGGAAGCAAGTAATGGTGGAAAGAAAGTAATCAGGAGAGAATGGTGGATACCAAGGTATGAAATCTCCAAAAAGGAGGCAGAAGTAGCAACTGATCCTGAATGTAGATTCAGCAGTTTCTATCCATCAGTCTGCTCTCAGCAACTTCCTTCTCACTAGCCTAGTGATTTTGATTCTCTTTTTACCTCTCTCTCCTAGCATTTTATTGATGTGTCTGACTAGAAAGGAATTTATTTTAACTTATGGTCAGGTAAGTACTTTCTAAGCAAAAACTTTTTTCTTCTGATGTAGGCTTCAGTTGCTTAGCTAAGGTCACATGTCAAACTAACAGCAAAAACAGAATTAACTTCAGATTTCTGGAAAATAGTGCCCTGCTCCAAGTTTTACACTATGGATCTAGGGATAAATGCATTATAAACCATTATCTGCCTCAATAGCAAAGGTATTGTAGATATTTTTCGTCTTCACTCTGGAGTGTTCTTAGTGTTCGTTACAAAATACAGATGGAGCAAATGCCTTTTCTTCTTTTCCTCTTCGGAATAATAATTATACACTGTCACTTTCCCTTCCTGCATGTTATGCTGGGTCTAGCCTTTTCACTTTGACACTACATCTTATATTTGTCTCAGTCTGAAAAGCTTAGCATTCCTATTGCTAGTTTAGATTTCAATTAACATTCTCAAACAGAACTAAAAATAACAGCTGTCATGTTATATTCTTTTCCACCAGGAACTAAATGTCCTCCACTGTCTCTAAACCACAGTTCATAGGACAAATAATCACATACCTTATTTCTCACTGAAAGAACAGGCACAGTGCTTTGCTCTTTCCTCCATTCCATAATTGGCATTGGTGTTTTTTTGTGGCTTTTTTTATACAAGATTGTGTGACTGATATGATAATAATACACTTCTATAGATCTGAAAGTTTACAGTTCTACCTAGGATCTCAAAGTACTTAACCCAAAGTAGTTACGAGCTGCTGTCTCTATGAAATTCTAACAGAAATTAAGCTCTAAGGAACAGATTTCTCTTTAGGTATAATTATGTTGCATTTTCCTAAGAGAAAAATGAACCTAAGATCATGACTATGGGGTTATTACTGTCCATTCTGGCTCAGTGACGTATCTTTTATGAGTAGTTAAAACAAGTGCCTTTTAACATTTTGTCACACTGATGATCCTGTCTCATAGCAGAAAATAGGCTCAGCAGTCTCTGCCTTTATTATGCAAGGAGAATGAAAAGATGCAATTGAAAAAGAAAACAGAAGCTTTTTCTTTTTTAAGAAAAAAAAGACTGTACTTTGTTCACTGAATAATCCAAGAATCCAAGAATCACAATCTCTGTTAATTTATTTGTGCCAAGAGTTCATTTCTTTCTGAGGTTATAAAAGTTAAATCTGACAATTTACAAGAAGCACAACAGAATGTCCTTTTTTGTTTTTTTTTCTTTTTGTTCAAAGTCAAAATGGAAGCAACATATTTATCTGAAACATTTCACTTTGAAAGAAACACACACAAAAAAAAACATATTCCAAAGCTTTCAACAGACTTGGATGTTTCATTTATATCCAACCTCTCTTAACCTCTATGAGAATTTAATGGATTATTTGAATGGTTTAAAGATTATTTTATTTGCTATTTTATCCTTCCATGCAAATATTCGGTGGAAAACAACCCTAAACCATAGAATCATTTTTATGATATTCCTTTGGAGACCTGGGAACGCAGAATCATGTTACCTCTGAATTTATTATCACTCCCTACAAGGTGGGCACAGGTCAAAGGTTTGTTGTAATGAGATGTTTGAGTTGGCCTGGAAACATCTAAATATCGACTGATAACTTAAAAGTTATAAACAGTTGCGGCATTTTGAATTTGAAAAGACCTCTGGCTTTGAAGAACAGTTCTGTACATTTTTTATGTTTGCAGAAAGGAAGGATATGTTAAACTATGAGCTTAAAATCACTGGGAATGTGTCTGGCGTAACAGTTCTGAGAGTGAAATCCTCTGTTTATCCATCAGACAGGTGCAGCAGTGCAGTGTCCTTAAGCTGAGGTGGAACCGGTGTCTCTGAACAAAGAGCCTGTCACCCTTGGTCTGCTCACTCAGGCTGTGAGAAAGACATAAGTTTTAAGGGCAGAAACCAGCAGGGGACTGCAAGTACAATTTTGAAGTTTGTCACTAACTTTTCATAGTTAACTTACTCAGTACATTTTGAACATTAAAATCACTCAAAAAAGTACATCTCTCTCAAGTAACAGTCTTTGCTTTCATATACTCACATACTCATTTTGCAGTAGTAGTTCCCTGTCAATTCACAGCTCCCCATTAAATAATACCTGCAGATATTCTCTAATGTCTAATGTCTCTAATGTCTAATGTATGCTTTTTCAACAGCAGCTATTTAGTCAGTAAATCTGGAACATGTGAATTCTAATCAAAAGTCCATGGATTCAACTGAAAGGCTCCCATTGACTTCATGCCCTTGCACTTACACACACATGCGCAAACCACACACATGGACACACGGACATACCACACAAACACACAGACTGACATGTGTTGATTGCAGTATTGTCTACGGGATGGAAGGGTAACTTTTGTATAAATTCATAAAATGCATGTAATGCCCTCTAACTCTACTTCTGGACAGGTGAAATGATCAAGGTTTACTGACATTTTTGAAGTTCAGAAAAATACTGCAGCTTCTTCAAATGGCTTTCTTCAGGGAGCAGCCGTGCACTCAATCAGGCTAGGAAATGCAGAGGTTTAGAACAGTCTAATGCCTATATCTAGCAGTTATCAAAGAAGTGTATAAAAAAGAGGGAAAAAGGAGGAGAGAGATGCAGAGGCGGAGGAAGGAGGAGAGGGGAAAATAAATGTGCCTACTGTGGCTTAAAGCACAATAATTTAATTGTCACTATGCAATCAATAAAAATGTAACAGTGTGAAGGGAGCATGACAAACATAGATTTGCTTTGTCTTAAATGGTATGTACTAAATGAATGTTCCCCAAACTGAACAAGATTGACTAGTAAATTAGAAGAAAAATTGGTGTTATTTTACATTTTCTGCTTACCTACAGAAAAGAGACTCGTTTGCAAGAGGAAAACTGGAAAATTGCTTCTTTTTCTCTGACAGTCATTCTTTTAGGTCATCCCAAATAGAAGCAGTAGGCAAATTTTGAAGTAGTAGTAGGATTCAATAAGTGTCCTGCCATAGGGAATCAAATCAGTGGGATCATCACTTTTGCTTGAATGGATGGCATGGGATCAAAATCTTGCCCTTTAATGATCACTTAGAAATGCAGACAAATATTAGAAGTATAGAGCACTATACTTCTAGGACTACGGTCCTAATACTGCACAGATGGAGTCTTACATCCTCACATAAATATGCTAAAGTTAACAGTGAATCATAAAGACAAATGAGTTCCATCCTTGTAGACACTGAAGACTTAGCCAAAGTATAAGTAATTGTGGTGGTGCAAGCAATCTGTATTATGTTGATTTCCATGTGAGTTTTAAATGAAAATGATCAAATAGTGCACTTCAGAGACAGACAGTACCAGGATACAACAGTACAATCTCATTACTATTCCAGACTCTTTCTGGGCTCATTTCGCTGTATTTACAATATCATTTTTCCAGATGAGGCCAGTTTCCTTCATCTGAACCTGGTAGCTGAGGAGATTTAATGAAGGAACATTTACACTCTAAACATTTTGGGATGTTAGTTTTATATTCTTTTTTGTCATTGTTGAAGAAATTAAGCAAAAAATGTTATACAGAATACTCTACTTTTTGCCTTTTAAAAATGAATAAATGAGACCTTATTTGTGTTCTATTCCATTGCATTCACTAGGAATACATTAGCAAGCAGATATAATCTAGGAAGAAGAGACTTAATCCTAGACTTAAGCTTATTTATTAACACAGAATAAACAAATATTTTAACCTGCTTGCATTTATCTTCAATTTTATTTGGCTTTTTTTTTTCTTTTCTTTTTTTGTTTCTTTGTTTTGTTTCTAGAATTCTTCTCAGTGACATGAATTTTGAGTATCCTTCAAATCTTACAGTCCAAAATATCAAAAATGCATCTGAGCCCTATTAGTCTAAATAAAAAGGCAGGAGCCATATGTGGGAAGACCACCAAGAATTCAAGCCATACTTGTCAAATAGAACCAGAAGAATATGACTGATACAGTGGCTGGTGCAATCATCTTTAAAACAATTGACAGAAGGGGATAGAATTGTTTCCTAAAAAATATTGGGATGCCTCCTTTCCTACATGCCAACCTAAAATGCTATGGAAATAAGCTTTCTCTGGAAATGCATGAGAGTGAGATTTTCTGAATATTTCTTGTTAAAATGCAGCTGCTAATTGTGTTCTTCGCAGAAAAAAAAAAAAAAAAAGGTGTGTGCATTGTGCTGAGAGGCAAGAAATTCAAGTATGACTTGAAAACTGCTAGAAAAGATAGTATGATTGAAGGCTTTATCAAGCTATTTTGGCACTTCTACTCATCATCTATTCAGCTTAGTATTTTGAAAGACCTTTCATGTGTTTACTTTTTTTTATATATGTACTTTGCATGGACTGGACTATATTTTGCGTTTTTTAAATAGAAAAGTGCAAGCAATTGCTGAAGTCAGTGAAAATTCAGAAATGCAAAATAGTGCATTGTGGAAGAATTGGACAATAATATGCTCACAGACCTGTTTCTCATTCTAGAGGTGAGTTCTTCACATAAAGGAGAGTCTGTGCTGGCTACATTTTGTGAATTCTATTTTCCCCACAGCAACAGTAAAATGAGCTCTGGCCAAAACTATAGCCATGGTTTAGAAATTCTGAAACAATGTCAGCTATTACAGATACAGTTCAAAGACTTCTTATAGTAAATTTGTTTACAAGGCATAGTTCACAATATTCTAGGCTTCATATAGAGATTTCCTATCACACCTATAAATAAAATCCAGGACATATTTCATAGGAAAATATGTATCTAGACCTTTAGTGATGAAAAAGTCTTTTCTACATTTCCATAAACACTTTGCATAAATCTCCTCAGCCAGGGAATCTTAAAATCTCCCCAATGTTGTTAAGTTATTCACTTGCATATCAAGTTTCTGCGGTGAATCTGAAATGAAATAAATAGGGGTCTCTACTGCAAAATGAAAACACATGTATTTTCAAGTGTATATACAAGTCAACTTCTTTTGTAACTTATACAGCACATATACCTAGAAAAGAATGTCCACATTTTCCACACAGTATATTTAGTTCTGACTAGTGACATATACATATTGATTGTACTTAGCCACTAAGTATATCTCAATGCAGAGAATGAGGACAATAGCTGTATCATTTGGTATGGAAAATAATATGCAACTGGGTTTATTTTTTTGATAGTATTCTGAATGCATGGTGTTAAAGGAGGCTGTAAGCAGGAATGAAAAACTGACAAAGATAAGTTATCTCTAAGGACAACACTCCAAAGGTGAGTGATTGTGAACCAGTCACTGGTAATTCCCAAATTACCTGTCACTAGCCAACAGGACTTTATTTCCAGAGTCAGAACCAAAGATCAAAAGTATACTATGATGTTAGAGGACATAGTTTGCGGAGAAAGGTGCTCAGGAGATGCCAAAGATAAATATAGAGTAAATATGTTTATTCTCTTTGTCATTGGTCATTACTGAGTTTCGATTAACCTTCCATTTTCATTGAGAAAAAAAAAAAATCCAAAAATCCAGGATATGGTACCTGTAAGGGCCTGTGCGATCTAGTGCATCTTTTATGCACAAGCATAATAAATGGAATGAGTTTCTGAGACCTGGTAGGAAAGCATATCGAAGTACAATCTTGTGGTCATGTTTGAACTTTGATAGTCATCCTATGAAGTGCCTCCTGAACACTGCAAAATAGGTTTGAAATGGATAGTGAACATTCTTTATTATATATTCTGAGTTCTATCGTCTAATAGATGATAGAGAGGAGCTGCTTAGCTTTTGTTAGATTAGCTTTTGTTGTGCTTCCTTAGGGCTTTACAGAAGAATATAACAAATTATCTTGGAACCTGGATGAAATAGATACCCATTGTGACTGGTGAAATTGTCCTTACTGACTAAATAATGAAACATGTAAAATAGGGCAAAGCATTACAGGTCAGAAAATGGCCTTGCCATGTCTTTCTGCCATGTGCATCGCGCACATGGTAGGCAGGTTTCTCATGAGCAGCTGAGACTCAGGAAGAATTCAGCAGAAAGATGATACAGAGAACCTGCAAGCTCTAACAGTAGCACCTCTGGGCTCTCAAAATATCTTGTGTGATTCTTGTTTCCTTGAATCACCCGAGAGAAAAAAGGCACTTCTGCTGTGGCCTAAAAGATTTGACTGTGCAATCCTCTGGCCATCAGATAGCAAATAGGTCTCTACCATGCAGATGAGTAGAAATATGAGAAAGAAACTCCTGGAGACCATCACTAGCAACCCAGTAATTTAAGTTATCGTGCACTACTGGAATAACACTGGAATGTCTCAGATTGTCCCTTTAGAAAGAGTGTAACTCACCCCTGTACTTTGTGAGTGACTGTTACTCCAGGCCAGCTCTTTTATTCTGTTCCTTCCATTCTTATCAATGACTGTCCAAGGCCTTGAGAGAAGAGGTAAAGAACGATACAAGTCTTTGACAGTAGTCTTTATATAATTAAAATGTGAATGTCTTGCACAGTGACTAGAGACAGATTATATTTAGTAGGAGCACTCATCTCATAAGAAACCAGACAGAAATCCTCTAGGCCAAATTCTTGATTCAAGCAGTGGGAGAACAAGGTGATAAAGCTCTTCCTACCTGTATGTGAGGTAGTTCTGGCTTGCATCACTTTAGCCCTCTTCATGAAGAAAATCCCAGGGAACCGATGAGGGAGAGCACACAGCCACAGCTTTTCCTTTCCCTTTTGGCAATCTCCAGTGTGTACACAAGTCCCTAAAAAACCACGACTGCCAGGACAAATTAGAAAGCCAAGAGGTGATTTCAGAAGTGTTGTTGGATTTACCTGCACTCCCTCATCCAGCCTTCCTCAGGCCTGTCTGGGAGCAATGTTCTCAAGTATCTGAAACCAGACTGAGAAAAAAATGTGGAAAATGTGTTACAGAGAACAATTACGTGGTACTAGAGGATTGGATTAGTTGACCTAATGGGACTTTTCCATTTCTGATTTCTTTGATTCTTTGATTTACATTTCCAAATGCTTTGATCCCTGAGGGAGAACAGTGAAAAGGAGTTGACATGATTAAATAGTTAGTAACATTGCTTTTCTTAACTTTGAGTAGAATATTTTTCAGTAACTGTTTGCCAGATAGGTAAAAAATGCCACAGAACTATGTATATTACATTGTGAAATATCAATGCTGGCTGGAAGTGCAAGGGTGATGTTGGAAATAAGTGAAAAACTGTGCATTTGACTGTGCCAGTAAAAGCCAAGACGACAGGTTTTATTTTAATTTCATAAAATCTGAAGATAGTACTGTGGAAATCTTGCCAAAGCTGCCTGGCAGACTGCCCTGAAGGGAATCGTTGATAGCTCCCTTCCCTTTTACTTTATTAGGTTCACCATTTTCCCTCATTTAACATAAAAATGTAATTTCCCAAATAGCAGGATTCCTCAGTTGTTTTATCCTGCTCATCTAGCATCCACATTTTATAAAGCATTTCACTGAGATCAGGGTCTCTAAAAATCGCAGGGTGAGCCATCTGCATTTTACTAAGAGATTTCTTTCCTAAATTCGGTATAATATTGAAAGTCAGAAATTGGAAGCACCACTTAATTACATGCCACTATGGAGAAGTGAATGGAGAGCAGTAAATACACTTGAGACCTTGAGGCGACATTTATATATTTTTAAGGGCTTTTTTTTTCTTTTCTTTCTGTTAGATTGTGGGGATGGGAGACTATCAATCAAACTGAAGGTTGGATTAAGAATCATTTATTGCAAACCAGTTTTCTAATCTATTATTCAATAAATTGTTTTTCCTGCCCATTTTTAGCTATGAAATAAACAATGCAAATTAGCAAGACTAATTCGGAATAATCAGTGAAGCAAAATAAAATTTTAGTGCTTATTGGATCACAGAGCTATGGAACAGGCTACCCAGAGAGGTTGTGGAGTCTCCTTCTCTGGAGATCTTCCAAACCCACCTGGATGCCACCCTCTGCCCCGTGCTCTGACTGTCCTTGCTGGAGCAGAGGGGTTGGACTAGATGATCTCTGGAGGTGCCTTCCAACCTCAACCATTCTGTGATTCTGTGACTCATGTCATAACTGACCCTCTTCATTTTATTTCACTTGAAGAAAAGATTATAGCATTTTCTCACCCAGTGACACTACTACCAATAATCTTATCCCAGAGATTTGCAGCTTCCTGTCACCCTCAACTGTATTATAGATTTCTTTCCTACATGTCAACTATTTATCATAGTTGATATTTCATTGATATTTAGTTGACATAGTTGATATTTATCATAGTTGATACATATACCATACCCCAAACATTCACCCTAATAACTGCTTTATTAGCTTTTGCAATTCTGGAATCTGCTCATATGACTGTACTTAAGAAGGTCCTACTTTTTCATATATTTTATCCTAGAAAGTCTTGAGAACCATAGTCTCTTTAAGATGGTGAAATGTTTGGACAAGACCTACTCTCAAGCCTGTCTCACAGTCATATATATCATCTTATTACCCTTACTCATGAACATCCCCAGGCAAATCTTCTCTCCCAGAGTGTCCATATGCATCATATTTATCTAGCCTTTGAGAAAGTGATCATTATGGCACACATGCAAGCAGATTTTGTTAGTTAAAAAGTGCATCCCACAAAAATCTGAAAGAGGAAATCTAATGGCATTTTCAAAGGTCAGGGAAACTATCTAGTAGAAGATGAGGGGGAAGCAAACATGTTCTACCCTGTCTTATATTGCTCCATTCATTTGATCAGCAGCCATTGTAAATGGAGTAACTGGAATGGCTGAATCAGTTCATTCATACTGTGAATTTATTAAGTCTTAGAAGGCAGCCTATGAGTCCTTAGTCCTGTGAGGTTTGAGATGTTTGTTTACACTAACAGATTCAGCAATTGTGAGCATGTCTATAATTCATTACAATTCCTCTTTGTAATAACAAAATAATGTACTTTTTCAAACCTTTCACTTTGCTTCAGTTAGCCAGAATGTGTGGATTTAATAACCATTTACAACATTGATTCCAGTCTGGATGAAAATCCTTACAACTGAAATTGAGCCATTGCTTGGCATTATCTCTCTGACATCATGATACATGTTGTATTGAACCTTGCAATGCTTCATAGCCAACATAATGGGATGACACAACTGAAATTGAATAAGGAACAGACTTATTGTAATTAAACTGCAGCTATCAGGGTGAATACCATCTATCTAACACACAGCACACAAAGTGAATGGAAGCATGCAAACATGTTTGTAATGTTTACAGCAAACCAATTAAGACTTCAGGTTCCCGATTAGCAGCAATATCGCCCATCTATTCAAGTCATCGGCAACTTCCTTTGGTGTTCTGTATTCTGACTGCACACAAGAGAGGACTCTATCTGTTTTTGCCTATATCAGCTAGCAGCAAATGATTCCAAAGATAATTTAATTCCTCATATGTAAATTTTAATTATTATATTTTACTTTCCAGTAATGTTGAAAAAAAATACTCAGTTTAAATTGTCATAGCTTTGCTGATATCAGTAACAATTTCTACTATCGGAGCACTTGGCCCAAGGCCACAACCTTTAAATTACATGTTTTAGACATATGCAACTGGAATTTAAGAATAGATAAGGAAGTGCTAAACATAATAAAGTGAAAACAACATGTTCCATGTGCACATTATAAAACTTGGTAGTAGCAGCAAAGTGACATAGACGTACTGTCACTCTAGTTTGACTCCAGTCTATAAAAATACAAAATATTCGCCGTCATAGCCATGAGAATATTTAGAAAATAAATGCTTCAATCTGTTCTTGTCCCACTGGTGTACAAAATAAATACTGTCAACAGAAGAAAAAAATGGCTAAATTAATATAAATTGATGTGTTTAAGTGCTTTGAAGGAGTAACAGATATCAGGATGACACTGAAAGAGAAAGACATACAAGAGATGTGATAGTGATTGGGTACTCGATCCAATGAAGACTATCCAAGCTGGAAGGAATGTTGTATTCCTGTATTTGTGAAAAGTCAAGGTAACTTAGGGATTATGTACTTAGTGCTCCCTGGATGTGAAAAGACAATCCATAGTTCACAATGAAGTGTAACACATTGACTGTGATAGGCTTATTATAAGAAAGTATTAAATTTCCAGTAAAGTCCAGCTGGAATTTTTTATGACTAATAATTTCACCTCAAAATAACGATCATATATTGAATTCTTATATTTCAAAATTTCTTAAATAGCTGAACAATAAGATGCAAAAAACAATTCATCCATAGCTTTAAACAGTGCTAGAAGGTGTCAAAAGCTTTTTTATATATGAGAAGGCAAAAAACTTGTTAGAGTTTCTACTTACTCAGACAAAATGGCCCTGTATTTTCCTTTTAGCTTATGTTTTTGGCAAATATATGTTGCAGATAATTAATTAATCCAACAAACTCTTCACCTTATTTAGCTGCTAACCTGGCATAAAAAGAATGGACAACATTGTTATGTTTTTTTTCTTTTTTAGCTTTAATAATATTTCAGATTAGTAAGAAGAAAGATTTTAAGGCCTGTTAACCTCCACCCTATCTGCTACCAATATATTTTGAAATACTAAAAATGAGAACTTGATAATTACACAAAACTATTCTTTAAAAAAAAAATAATAAAACAATTACTATATTCTTCCAGATACGCAACATGATCGTACATTTTAGATAATTGATCTGACAAGCCATTTTGTTATTATCTTCCTGAAGTGTAAAACTGTTTTATCCTTTGCTAAATAAAGAATCCATTCTTGCCTGATCATATTGAATCAGTAGACGCTCAAAGGACAGATGAAGAGGTAGATCCTCTATGAATATAATTTTATTGCAGATGCAAGGCATTTTGGTTTATGCAATAAATATGGAATCCATGAACATGGATTGAACTAACCAGTTCATCCAAAATAGCTTTAGGTTGCCCAGTGCCATAAGAAGTAACTGGCTTTCTAATCCTTGGTGTTTTGGGTGTATTCAGAGATATCTCCAGACACATTGTAGAATGCAACAAGTCTCCTTGAGAATGGTTAGTTCGAGACTAACCAAAAAATGAAGGCATGGAATCCATTGTATCCATAGTTTTATTTTATTTTTGCTTCATCTAGATTCAATTTTATATATTTCTCTATATAGGAGTCTGTTTACTCATCCCATCCTTTTTACACTACCTCATATTTCAGCAGTGCCAATCTAATTCTTTATGTATGAGTCTGGGAACATTCATGAGAAAAAAAGGAAAAGAGAACTTCTATAAAAATTCTTTTGGATTTTGATTTTGTTTTATATTGTATATATGCAATGAGTTCCATATTAGTCATATGTCTGCATCTTTAATAGCATGATATTTTAATAAACTAATAAAAATGCTTGAGTTATATATAGAACACAGATATTGGCAGATATATGGCAGATATTTAGATTATTGTTGTGGCCTGTTCCAAAATGTTTGCTGCAAAATGCAAGAACCATTTTGTAAACTTCTATGCTTCAGGAGCTTTACTGAACTGTAATGATTCAAAAGCATATATATTATGTTGTCTGGGTTGTGTACTTGAGACAATACAACAATAGGAGTGACATATCATGATAGAAGGGGCTTCCATTAGGTCATATGAATGAGAGGTCTCTAGCTGCAATAGCTAAGAGATATTCTACTAGGGAATCTCTGTGCTTGGACAGAAAGGAGGAAGGAAGCCTCTTTTGAAGCCCAAGCTAGGAAAAGCCATATTAGAGTTGCCTTTTGTTCCAAACTGCCCTGTCTATGAGCTTTATTTTAATGAAAAACAGGGTTTTAAATTCATTTTATCCATATGAAATAAGGATAAAATGAGATAAAATAAGGTTAAATAAGGATAAATAACCCTCATAACTGAGGGAAATACGTAATTCTACCCTAGTTTTATCTTTGGATATGCTAAGCAGAGTTTCTAGCTGGTTCGAGCTAAGTCATGGTAATTATATCAAACAAATGCCAATGTATACTAATTTAGAGTGAGTTCCTTCTTCATTAAGAGCCAGAAACATGGATATTACCAAAAAAAAAAAAAAAGGATTGAACCAACATAGTGTGTAGATTCTCTTGTCCACTCATCACCTCCCATCTTATATTTGATTAGAATATTGATTTTTTTGTTATTAAGAGAAAAAAAAGGCAAAAAGTCATCTTACCTCTTTTTGCCCTCTACACCCTACAGCTGCAGAATCCCACCTGGATTAGCAAATTGATTTATTGATAATAAACACATTGATCTTCTTTGCCCTTCTTTAAGCTGCATACCTCCCATTCTCTGTCTCCATTTTTGTCCTCCACTTCAAAGAATTTTTTTATATTAACCCTCCTTTATTACCAGCACCATTCTTGTGGGTTCAGTCTTCATAGATTCATCTGCTAGTTTACAAGGTTAAATTCTTCTAAATCTTTCTAGCATGGAACACGTTATAAGCAGTCATGTTGATGTCAGCAGCAGTCTCTCTGCTTGCTGAAGCACTAAACAGGATCAGTGTAAAAGGAGATGTGGTGCATCAGTAAACTTTCTGAGACACTTCTGAAAGGGCAAAATTGGTGAAAAATAAAATCTCTAGGATACAGCTTGTGGCAGCTCTATTGATAAGTTATTCTGTATATGTATTTATTTTGCTGGAAGAGATAATATGCTACATATCCATCCAGGTGTTGCTAACTGAAGATGATGATAACAAGGAAGAAATTACCAGAAAGTTGTTTTATTTTTTTTTAAAAATCTACAGTCTCAAGTTACCGGAGAATAAAATTTAGACACTCTATTTCAAAGGCAGACTATACAAAACGCACCTAATATTCAGGGTGCTGTCATTTCAGTTCTGATCAGCATGGTTAAACATTGATATCACTGTAGCACCTAGAGATCAACCAGGTTATGAGTTTAGCAGTGGTACAAACTAAGGGACAATCCCTGGACAAAGATTTAACAGAAGAGCTGCTTCACAGCAATAGTGATTCCACAGTTTGTTTCATTATTCACAGGAACTAAATGAGATCAAGAGAATGGCATTAAATCAAAATGTCCACTGGTTGTGTGTGGGGATATGGAAATCCCAGATCGCTCATATTCCTTCTTCCTCCAGCATCGTGATTCTGCCATCCTTTCCATGCTATAACCTTGTTTTAGATATGACAGAGAGATATGTCATCCGCACCTTCTTCCCCTTCTGTGAAGTTTCACCCAAAGTGACTCGTCTAAGGGAAACTCATTTATTTTGATGAAATGGCATACTTTTAAAAAATTTAAACCTAGTACACCAAGTTAAGTGGATGGGGGAAAAAATCTAACAACAAAAACAGACTACAGGAACTGGGTATAAAAGTGATACAAAACAAAGAATTCCTAAGTTAGTCAAGATAATAAACATGTAATATCTCAAAGCTACTGAAAGGAAAGGGCCTCATTACCCTTCCCTGGCTCCCGCTGCTTCTGCACCAGACCTGCAGTGCTGCCCTCCGCTACGTGCTAGTTCTGGAGCTCAGCAGATCCTTCAGGGATGAGCTCACTATTCACCTCCATTCAACACAGCTCCCTAACTGAGCACAAACTTCCCTGTTTTACCATCATCTGGGCTACTGAGAACTGAGTCAGTGCAGAGCGAGGTAGCCTGAATGCCATAACAGGGTACTTGAAGAGAACATCACTGTTGTAGGAAGCAGGATATCCCTCCTTCAGTGGCAGAAAGTTATTAGGGACATCTTGTGTGACTCCGCATAAATCTGAAAGCTGATTAAATCATTGATTACCACACACAGATACTGCTACTGCTGTAAGTAAAATACTCTTATCTTGTATATAAGGCATTTCTTACATAGTTTTGAAATAACTATTATGTTAGTTATGTGTATGGTTTCCTTGATTTGTTCAGACTGCAAATGATAAAACCAACCTATTTAAAGAACTCAATACGTGAATCCAGATTGAATTCCAATATACTTGGAATTTCTGTCAGGAAAAACTACTAGACGAAAAAAAGGTGAGTGAGTCAACTGGTGTAGCTCAGTGTAGTATCACTTCCTGACCCAGAGCATATAAAATAAATCACAATAAGATGTAGAAGTTCAGAAAAAAAAAAAAAAAAAAAAAAGAACTAAGTTGCCTGAATGTTAAATGCTCATGGGAAATTGAAGTTCAGGGTCATTAACTTTTGGAAGGGAATGAAAGTTACATAAATATATTCTCCACTATTCTTCTGAATCATTTTAAGCAGCTATTTTGTGTGTTCACAGGGATGTGTCTTAGGACCACATAAAAAGCAGTTTTGGATTAGTTTTCGTTATTTAAGATCTCTTGCATGATTTCAGGGAAGAAAAGAGAATGGCAGGAGGAGAGGAAACTTAGAGAAGAATAGGAAGGAAAGGACAGAAAGAAAAGATCCAACAATTCAATATAAAAGGTAGTATATAAAAAGACACAGTTGGATTGGCATTGAGTGTTAGTCACTCTCCTCCAAAAGTCGAATATCAAAACGGGATTTTCTGTTACAGATGAAAGAAGGTTCAGCTTTCTCTAAATGAGGACTGCACATCAACCACAACACCACTTTTTGTCAATACAGAATCATCAATACCTGTCTAAGAAAGATCACATCTACAACAGTAATAAAGACAGAGCACTGAGGTACCTGCCTCTCTCTGAATAATCTTAGCAGCAAAGGAAGAAGCAGCCTGCCCCTGTGTAGAAAAATCTTCCACCTACCACTATAAATAATTAATAGAAAATGTTACCACTACTACGGTAAAAAATGAGCTAGGTGATAATTTGGACATCCATTGCCTAAAATAAGGTTGGAAAGGCCTCAAAAAAGTGATCACAGACTGTAAAAATGGGAAGCACCTGTTTCTTCTGGCACTGTGTGCTGAAATGGGTATTGCAGCCACTTCATGAACATATTTTTCCACACTTTAATGTTAAAGGGGATGGCTACAATATTGCCAAGTTAAATGTGCTCTATAAGTCTTATCAAAAAATCTGTGGATAACAAGGAAAAAGAACTCCTTTCTTTCGGATAAAGCAACAGGTTCCAATAAGCTGGCAGTGAAGCAGTGAGGCCTGCTCAGAGAGGGCACCTAGAAATGAGGTGTTTTATTCAAGGCTAGAGAAATTTCACCTTCATAGACCTGCCGGTTATTTCTCGTTGGTCCTCTGAAAGAGAACAGCAACAGAATTGCTACAGTTCTCAACATTTCCCTTAGGTAGAAGACAATAGCCAGAGGAGTCTCACAAGGGCACGCTTTCTTTATATGAAAGATTCATTACTATACAAAGATGTGTAAAATAATCAATTTTCCATTCATTCAGGTGCAATGTCAGACTAGTCCATGCATTTTATCTAGGTTAAAATGCTACACTCCAGACAGTCCATATGGTTTTTCATAATAAAAAGCGGTTATATTCTTCCTCTGCACAAAATTAAATAGTACAGTATTACGACTTTGCCAAGTGCAGAAACTCACTTCTCAGAAATGTTTTACTGTGCTGACGTTAAACTTTTTGTGCTAAAACAGCTGAAGTTAAATTTAAATTGCCATTCAACTATGCAGAAAAAATACACACATGATCCCTGGAGGGAGGGACTTGCAAGCTCTGCTTCAGAAAAACATCTAGAATTTGGGGAAAGAGTTCAATATTTGTTTAAATCCCACTAAAGTCAATGGAGTTTACACTCGACAGTGTAGAGTAAGTGCTTTTGTCAATAAGGAACTATTTTCTTTATTAAAAGTTTTTGTAACTAAGGATAGTAAATTTGGCAGAATCACTACACCATATTATTTAACTGATGTAGGAAGAAAATATTACTAGCTTTGTTATAAAAAAGTTATATTCTTTGGCAAGATCACATTGCAGAGTGATTTAAGCATGTGCTTAAGGGCTTTCCTAAACAGCAATTATTTCTGAGTGAGTCAGTATGATTTCCAGGTTGTATTTTCCCAGTTCACAAAGAAAACTATTAGTTATGAGGAACCATGAAGAGTCAGCTTTACTTGCAGATTTCAATTTCAAAGTCAGTAGTTAGGACAAAAATATATATATTTTTTTCTCCTGCTTTGAGCAAATATAGGTTGAAGAGTTTTAGAGATGATATCAGTCTATGATGTCAGCTCTTCATAGCACAATCAAAACAAAAAGAAATATGGCACAGAGCAACAGGCCTACTAAACTGGAAAGAGCTAAACATCTAGCGTGGGTAACAGGGTAAGATAGGTGACGTGTTAGTTACTTCTGAGTAGTGGACAGGTGAGAGCATCAGGTAGGGGAAAGTTAGCTTTAGATCCTGAAGTGACCACAGCGGAACATGAAAAAAGAAAGAGAGAGAGGGAGGGATGAATCACTTATTCTGAGATATATCATGTCTCAGATTATTATATATAATTTTTCTCTGTCATTTTCAAGTACATGTGATTTTAGCTTCTCCCAGATCAGTTGGCATCCAACCAAAATGCACAGAATATTCTTTAAAATGATTGATGTGAATCTCATCATTATATTCAATGGGCTTCATAGTTAACACAAAATAATGCACTGATGTAAACATTCAGTGTAGTTCTTGATGATTCATTTTCGGTGCAACCTTTCAAGGTTTCCGTGGACGTTTCCAGCATTTGATACTGTCTGCCCTGTCCCAGAGATGAACTCCAGAGCTAGCCCCACAGTTCAAGTTGGTATTTCACCCAGGAGATTACAGAAACATCACACTGGTACTGCTTACCCATGCCTGCACACATACACATAGAAGTATTGTAAAAAATAATTTTTCATGTCACTGTTAGTGCCTCAGAGTCATTTGGATGCTTATGGCAGAAAATGAACCTCTCTGCATTGTAAAACTTGTTTTATGCTTACTAAAATAATCATTGGCTTTTATCTGCTAACAGAAATGTCAGGAATTTAAGAAATCAGGGCAATTCTGGTTAAAATAAAAATTGGATTAAAAGTTGCTGCAACCAAGGATTGCATGTCTGTTCAACTTGGAATTCTTAATTTATTTTTTTTCTGATGAATCAAAGCCAAATACTTTTTCACAGGATCTGAAGATTCTTTATGTTTCTTAGATTCAAACTCCTCGTTATATATAGGGATTTAAAAGACAGTATTTATTAACATACCTGCACCTAGTGCAATGTGTCAGCAGAAAAGTCTCTGTCACTAGAGGGCAGCCATCGTCTTCTAGAGAGCCCAGAGACACCAACATGGAAATGAAGTTCTGACTGGAGCCACGGAGGACGCGATTCTGGACCAGTGGGCTGTGTCTCAGCTGGACTGTTTTTCAATAGAAGTAATTAGCAGCATTCCAAGATTTTATCTAGGCATCAAATTACGGCTGACTGCTCTGAAGGCAGAATATTCAAACTTGTCAGTGAAAACTGACCAAGGGCACTAAGAACTAAAATTCAGAGGTTACTGTGGCGCTAAAGCTTAAAAACAAAAAACAAACAAAGAAACGAAAAACGTCAAACCTCTTAAATTTTCCAGTTAGAGAGATTTGAGAGCACACTGGTGAAAGAGAAGCATCCAGTGATGGCTGAGGCCAGCACTGCTGAAGTTCAGCTCCAAAACACCTGCACCCTTGTCTGGTATCCTGGGTCAGAATGAATGTTCATCTTGCACCAAAGAAACAACTCGGCTTTCCTCGTGCCCAAGCTTCGTCCTGGCTGTGGCCAACTTCTCAGTTTTCACGGATACAGTTCTGCACAGCTAGGAAAGGTTCTCTTGGCCTTTTTTTCTTCTTTTTAAATTGTACATTTCCTTCACCGTATCTGTGACCAAACAATCCTCAGTTCATCATTTACATGACGTGAACATATAAATAAGAATGAAAGTGCTCTTTTATTGAAAACCTATATTCATAATTCTCTTGTTTTGCACCCCTGGCAATATTGTACTTTGCAAATATTTTTCAAGGTATAAATGGTTTTGCTGCTCTCTGCTGTGCCAGACTGCTCACGCTTCATTCCAGATGCACAAGTACATATTACTGCTTGTGCGTGCACGATAGAGGACTTGACAAGATAAATAGTGTTACATGCCTGTACATTGGAGGCCAAAATGAAATCGGTATCAGATCTTGGAACCTGGCTAACTTAAAATTTGCTTTACACTCTCTTTAAAATAAGTTTCTATAAATCTAATACATATATCACTTCTTAAAACCAGTAAACGAGGCTCAAAATTTGCAGATCTCATGAGCTACGGACAAAACTAATTTAAAAACAGTGAAACCGGTTGAACGGACAGGAGGAAATTAGCATAACACAGAAGTACACACACATACATGTATATGTGTACATATGCATATTTGTATGTATATATGCATATGTATTTTTACTTCTCTACAAAGCAAAGGAAATCCACAATGGGTACGATCACCCCCTCATTTTTTTTTCCACTCAGGTGAAATACCTAGTGGAGTGCATCATAGTGGAGATGAATGCTGAAGTTGTTGGGCTGTTGTTGGCAGAGGAAGCCATAGTGATTGTTTGGTATTCTTGCCAGTGGCAAGAATCCATCAATCAGCATTTCGTAGGGGCAGGTACAGGGAGGGGAAATGGCCTTTGCGCCCTGTTCACGTTCGGTGTTTCCCATCCTTGCTGTAGAGTCCTCCCTGAGATAACTGGTGCTCAGATACCTCTGCATTTCTGCAGGGTAGGAGAACCATAAAGGTCTTCATACCAGAAGCAAAAGCAGTTTGCCCTGTTTAGGCAATCTGACCTTCATTGGGGCCCTAACTCCCAAGTTTGGGTTTCTGGCCTCCCTGCAAGAAAAGGAAGTCCTGACTCCAAATGAAAGCAACTGCCTGATCAGCTGGAGAAGCTCACGTCTCTAATGTTGAGAAGTGGCTTCCTGCTCCCTCTAATCAGTGTTAAAAGGTTCTTTCCTGATTAAATAAAAAAAAAATGAAAACAAAGAAACAAAAGCATCTCTCTTTGGGAGCGAGGGGAAAATGTTTCACATTAATTGTTCCCACTGCAGGAAAATGAGGATTTTTTAGATCTTATGTCATAATGTGATCTGTATTCTTCTGACTTTTTTCACAGATATATTATTTAAGTATTTTTTATTATCCTGGAGTTCCACATGTAACTTCTCATTCACTAAAAGCTCAACACTTAATACACAATGCAAAAGCATGAAAAGTGCACTTCAGGCTTTTTATTTTTTAATGTGAATCAAGCATTACATGCAAAACAAAAAGTAGAGTTTCAAAGTTACTGCATTTTCTATCCAACTGTCACTTTAGAGATAATTTAACAATTATATTTTAGGTATAATAATGACTAGTGAGTAATTCACAGTAATCTTTGTCAGAAATATTTAATTCTTCAGTATTGTCAAGATTAAAAATAAAACAACAAAAATGTTAAAAAAAAAAAAGTCATCCTCATGTCCAGATACTACTGACATTTCATTCTGGCTTCTAGTACAAGAATGTGCTTAAGAAGCATTTTTCAAAGTGAAGGAACAACCACTGTGTGTTTTATTACATCATCATAATGACTTTTTAGTCTATCTTTAATCCTTCCACTCAACCAATAAAGTAATTCAAACAAAGAAAAACCCTTCGGTATGAGCCTCTATTGGTTTCAAAACCATGTGACAGACTCGACTGGCACCAAAATATGAACTGGAGGCTTATGATAAATTCAGAAGATCAATGGAGTGCATTTAAAATGCATTTCATAAAATTTAATTTACACATATTAGATATGGAAAAAGGCTTTCCATAAACCCTTTGGCCGGCACCAAACAACAATATATTCCTACTTGTCTTTTATTTAAATGTACTTCTCTGCATGCATCTACTAGTTACAGATTAGATTCAGCTGTCTATGTTATTTGTATTGTTTTCGGGTCACAATGATATTATCAAATTAGTAAATGCCTTCCCATCTTTATACTGATAGAGAAGAAGATAATGCTGTAAGTTACGTGAACGTTTGTGCTCAATATTTTTAAGCTGGTTCACTGTGGGACTTGGTGTGCAATAAATACTGCCCTTTAAAATATCTAGCTCATCTTAAGAGAGCAAGCTTTACTGATAGACATTTGATTTAAAGATAAAACATATTACGAGTTTCTTTCAGATTTTCTTTTGTTCCTGAAAGTCAAATGTTTTGCTATTTTAATATCATCAACAATTGAAGTCAATTTAATTTTGGATTAAGTCTTTTCTTCTTTAGATTATTTTTGTCTTGTGTTTAGACATAAATAGGCTTGGATGTACCTGTCGGTGCAACTACAAAATCTCAAGACAGACAGGATGAACACGGACAGAGTTTCACATGAAGCTTGTTCAGCTCAGTGGGTTTTTAAAAGTATCCTAACATAACACTTTTGTTTGGGTCAGCTCTATGGAAAATTATTTTACTGATTATATATGTGATAAGCCTAATAATGTTTTTGGCAGTCAAAAAGGAAAAAAAAAAAAGGTCTTGGTTAACAAAGTCTTCAAAATACAGGAACTTCATGTTTTCATAGTGTATTAATTTCAAAAAAAAAAAGTTTAGAGATATGATCTTTGTGAAGTTTGATGTTGTACTTACAGTCATATATTACAAGGAGCTATACAGCCAAATAAGCATCACATTGCATTATCATATAGATTTCTTTGTTTTTTGAAGGGGTCAGCATTTTTGTGGTAACATTAATAGTTATTACAGATTTAAATGGGCACTCTGTGTCTGTAACTGATTGACAAGATCAATAATTTTAAGATCAAATACAAACAGCAGTCTGTTTTTTTTCTTTAATCACTGTCTTTTTGTTTTATACCCATGCCTACAGCAAGATCCTGTTTTCTGTATGTAGACAGAGCTTCCTGCTGTGTGCTGTCGAAAGAATGAGAAGACAAGATGGAGAATCAATTTAAGAAAAAAAGCTTTAGTTGACAAAGCTTTGCTGTAGATCAATGGAATCTAGCTAGTTAAAATATCTTTGGTAGCAGAGATTTTACAATCATAAGCTTGGACATAGTCAGTTTGGTTTTCCCTCTTTCATTCATACAGTATTTTGCCAGATGAAGAAAAAAGTTATTATGAAAATATCATTATTATGATAACTCAATGTCTTTTGGCTTCATAGCAAAACAGTAGCAGCAGTTTTATAATATATTTCTTTGATGTACAGAAAATCCAGGCTTTTATTAGGTCTATTCTTTTAAAAGACACAGTGTTTACTTAACTAGGAGTTTGTCTGTTACAGCAGAGCAGGCAAGCTCATTTACCCATGGAGAGATATAATAACACACAATTCAGCACTTCGTGCTTAGGGGATTTTTTTCATTGACTCATTTAGTCTTTTATCACTTATTTGTTTAAACAGGTTTCATGACAAACAGAGGATGTGTACAAACTGATATAAAGCACATCTTTGCCAGCAGATTTATCCATATATCTGATATTTGTTTAATTGGGTTTCACTGAATTTGCATACCAGCAGTAATTAGTTGTTTCAAAATTCCTAATAGCATAGAGTGAAAATATTATGAAAGTTTTTTTTCTTAAATACACATCTAGGTTTGTATAAGAACAATCTAACCATTTTCAAGTATGTTTTTAACTCCTTCCTCATTACAGGAAAGTCACATAACATTTCAGCTCCTATCAACTAAACAAGAAGTGTACAATTAAATTACTTAGAAACTAATCCAGCCTGCAGCTGGTTTGGAAAATGATCAATCTGACGCACAGCATTCAGGGAACTCTGACGTAAACGTGCTGTGGGCTTTAAGGCCTTTACTTTGCAAACACCTGCCCTACATACCCAGGCCCTGTGTCTGGATTAAAATATTGCCTGTTGACTTTATCGCTTCAGCAGCATGGAGGATAATAGCTTCAAACTTGATGGAGCAAGCGAAATGGATTTTTAAGAAATCAGAAAATAAAATACACATCGTATGGGTAATAACACAGCTGCTAAAATCTGGACAAGATTTCCAGAAGTGGAAATTTTAAATTCATTCATTCTGGGAGATAATTTAAAAGGACACAGTTCTCGGGAAAAGGAGACTATTCCTCTTCTGAAAAATCAATCTCTTATCAGGCATTTTTTCAAAGTTGGATATCTAAAATCATTAATCCCTCCTAGAACCTTGGTTAGCAATTAGCATTAATTGCTAGCAGCTATATCCCGTTGTTCTCTGTGTCTGTTATAGTATTACTGTGTCTATGGAAATCTTATGTTTTGAATGAGAACAGTTTTTGTGGGCTCTTAAGTATTGGATTTATTGCACACTATATAATTTCAGAGGTAGTTCCTCTATTTCTGTATGGATGAGGGTGCTGATATTTAAAAGGCACTTTAAAACTGAACACCTTTAATGCACTTAAAGTGAACACTATTAAATAATAAAGGTAACTTAGAAAGGACTCCAAAGCATAAAAGGGAGACATAAACAAAGGGAGACAAAAGGAGACAAAAAGGGAGACATAAACATTCTCATAGATATCTCCACTCCTTCTATTTTCTATTGCAACACCGTGATGTTAATAACGTAAATCCGTTACCATTGTGGTTTAACATACCAGAATGTGTGTGTATGTGTTCATCCGTGTGCTAAAGTTATTCTCATCTCTTTAGGCCTTTATCTCATGTGGTCATTTGTGATTCGCCATAACTATTTATCTCAAAGCTACATGGCTCCATGTAAGGAAACTAAAGCAGAGGCACTGATCGTGCAACATGGCTTTAGCATGCAGGAGGGCCTGGGCTGTTTTGTTTGGTGAACATGGGCAGATCTTCTCAGCCTCCTGTGTCTACCTGCCTTCCTTCCTTCGGCAGCTTTATCTGGACCATGGTACCAATCTGCTTCGGAAAAAGACATGTAATGTCTAATGAAGGAAAATCATGTATCGATATACAAAATACTTTTAGGCAGGAGAGAGGGGGGAAAGAAATCACGTCCACTTGCACTGGGTGCCTTTATTAAAAGGACAAGTACATTTCTGCCTGTAGATGGACTTTAGATCTTTACTCATTTTAATACTGAATACAAATGCAGCCATGAGGGAAACTCCTTATGGGGGAGGGGTTTAGAATCATAGAATCATAGAATGCCTAAGGTTGGAAGGGACCTCTAGAGGTCATCTAGTCCAACCCCCCTGCACA